>VZTR01017693.1:319720-393230 GCA_013400775.1 Chaetops frenatus | reverse complement strand
AAACCACAAAAAATCCTCTGCTTTTTTCTTTTTTTTTTTTTTTTCTATACTAGAAAAGTAGTGCTCCAACACAAAATAAATTGGTTTCCACCTCCACCACTGCACAGAAGCACACTGCCTTGCTGGGGGGTTGATGTCCTTCAGGACAGGGTGTCCTGGGAGAGGAAAGGTCACCCAGAGAGAGTCCCAGAGTGTCCAGAGTCTCCCAGAGGCAGTGTCCCAGTCTGGGGAACCTCAGGAGAAACTGAGAGAAGGTTCCCAGGAGCAGTAGATCCCCAGCAGTTCTGTGGGGTTTTATCAGTGAGGATGAGCTTCCTCTGGCAGCAGGGGAGACCCAGCCCCCTTGTCCAGCAGAATGCTGAGGGACATGAGGCAGGATCACCTGGGGACAGAAATCAATCTGTTTCTGTTACCTGCCCCCTGTCCTCTTGCTTGAAATTACTTTGAAACGGGCTGAAAGCAGGGGAATTCTTCAACAGGTTTGGGCACATTCACTCCTAAAGCTACTCTAAAAATTCTGTCTATGGAGAGGCATCCACAGACCTAACCTCTGCCTCCCAAACCACCAAAAACCCACCCAAAACAACAGACACCACCAGCATTACAGGTGCAGACTCCAGTGTTTTATGTATAAGTAGCTTTTATTGGCAGCAAGGATTTGGGGATCCAAATGTGCTGTTAGCAAGCAGTCAGAGTCTGCAGAACATCCTCCCTCACAGTCCCAGAGCCACAGAAACGGTACCTGAGGGTAAAGTAAATGAAAGCACCTTGAGCTGTCAGCAGTTGCTGAAATTATACCAGTGGATTTATTTTGATGTTAACACAACCTGATTTGTCATTTGACACAACTGAACAGAACAAATTTTGAGCTTCTATATTTGAAATATTCATGCTGGGGAAAGCCCTGATAGATTGTTTTAACTCTGCTTCATTGCCTGCCTTACTTTAATTTTACAGTTTTGGGTTTTTTCCCCAGATTTTGTGCTACCATCCCTATAGAGGTGGCCACAACTACTTGTGCAAAAGCCTCAAGTCAGTAGGGGGGTGAGTTCCTATCTACAGGAATGTCAGCAGTGTGCTTTGGTACTAGAAATTATAACCAGACTTAGGATCTCTACCTTAAGGGGAGTTCAAGTGCTGCTTGGCTGTAATCATTTCACTTTGCTTGAAACTGTTTCCCCCTCTCATGTTGTCTTTTAAGTGATAGAATTTTGATTGTGCCTTTGTAGATAGGTCTAAAATTTAAACTGTACCTCCTGTTCCAGATATCAAATCATGATGTGAATAAAATTAAATAACNAAAAAAAAAAAAAAAGAAGGAATTGATGTTTAAAACTCCAAGCAAATTAGCAAAACTGGATCAGTAAATAATGCTTCTATAATCTGACCATCCAAACCATATTCCATGAAGTCTAGAGAAATCAATTTTAGCCTCTTTCCCTCAGGTTTATGTGTAGCCTTTCAGTGCAGGTTCCAAGTGTTGTTGTTCCTCTCAGGAAGGGCAGGTTTATCACCACCATCCTCTTTAGTCAGTCCTGACCTCAGGGGTCATCAGTTCCAATGGAGTACTTGTCTGGTTCCAGCTGACAGCCAGTCAGACCCACAAATAGTCATTATTGTGGACAGTGGGAGCTTGGCAAGAGTGATGCTGACAAGCCAAGCCAGTGTTAATTTTTGTCACCCAAGGGGTTATACAGAAAGTTTGCTCTTCTAAAGCCTGGAAAGATTTTCAGTTTTTCTTTGAGGTTATTTAAGGCAAAGGGTTGAAGTAGTAATGAATAGAGCTATGGATGAACAGTGTCTTGAAAGGAAGGAAAGAAAAGGTTTCCTTGAGAACCTTTTCCTTTTAGTGCCTTAAATAGCTTTTCTTGTGAAAAGGCTTCCACTCCACTTATAATTTTGTCACCTGTCTTCTCAAGTAACTTTCAAGATTTTCACAATGGAAATACTTACTCTTTTCTATTTTGTCCAGCTTCTACAGTGATAGTTGCAGCTCCCAGTTTAGGAAGGGTTGGGTTTATCCAGTTGTTGTTCCAGAGAAATTTAACCTTGGTAACTTCTCCTACATTAACTTCTGCATCAATATAGGCTGTGTAAGTGTTGTCTGGTTTGAGGGTACCCCTGTGGAAAAACAGCATTTTATGGATGTGAGGCATGGCAGCATTAACTGTTAATTACCAGTCCTGTCAAAGGCGCTGCTGTGGTGGCAAGAGGGCAGAAATTTAGCAGAGAGACAATGTTTATCCTATTACATGGTAGCAACATTATTGCCAAATTTCTGATGTAAGTCATCCCAAATCACTGTTTTTCAGAGGCAGCAAAGGCAGGTGGGCCTGATATGCTGCTTTTTTGTTTCTCTCTTCATAAGACCAATTTAAACAGTATTATTAATTCCAAGTACAAATGAAGGGTTCTAGAAGGAAAGTTTCTTTTCTATTGAATTTTTAACTTACTTGGTGATCTGGAACTGCTTTGTGTTCCCATCACTGCCATACAGGGCAACATTTACATATCCTTTTACCTTGCTCTTTCCAGAGAGGGTCACAGTTACTTTGTACCTCCAAACTGCACAGGAGAAATACAGGGAGTTAGATTGTACCCAGGGAGAAACAGTCCCCCAAATATCGAATGCTCGAGGTTTTTATTTGTTTTCCTGTCTGTACAGGTTAGTTGAGAGCAGAAGATAAAAAACACCAGTGAGTCAAATCTGTCATTATGTCTTAATGAGATCAGCATGAAAAGTGGAAGATATTTGTGTTACTTTTTGGGAGAGAAAGAAGAGAAAACTAGTCCATACCATGGTAAACATGACATAAACCTCAGCATTTTGACCATGACAGTTTTCATACACAGTGAAGCTGGAAATAAGGGGGTATTGGGAATAAATACAGATACAGAATCTAAGCAGCACGAAAAAATTCTAAAGTTCCAGGAAAATAATTTCTGTGGGTGGGAACTTCCTTGTAGGGTGCAATTAGCAAAAGGAGCTGGAGAAGATTCTGATTTTTGCTTACAAGGGTGAACTAAGCCCTGTGTTGTGAGAGCTGGCATTTGGGATAACTGAGGCTGTAAAGGAGGTTGTCTTGTCCATCCAGTTCTGAAACCAGCCCAGCTGTGTGTAGCTTGTTCTCAGCCTTTATCAAATGGAGTTTTTGGCATCTCCACTGATGGAGATTTCTCAGCTTCCCTGGGCCCCTCTTGCTGCATTTAACCACTGTCATTGTGACTGCAATTTTCATACTATTTAATAAGAAATTCCCTTTCTACAACTTCTGTGCATTGTCTCTCTTTACTTCTCCTTGCACCTTGCAATCCACTAAACATCTCAGTAACCTCCACTAGATTCTAGAGTTTGTCACCAACTTTCTTGTACTTTAGGGCCCCAAAATAGCATTAGTGGTGGAGCAAAAGAGGAAAAATCATAAAGAATTGAAGAGCCTTTGCACTGTGATGAGATCTGTTCATCTGCTAAAGTTAATTGTCAAACAGGAAAATAAAATCTTTACAAAGAATATGTAGCAATGGAAGCATTCAAAACTCACGAGGAAAGTCCCTGGCCTCTCCAGTATTCAGGTAAAGTTTCAGCATATCATTTTTAATTTTGTCCTTGAATTTGTCTGCATAGTGACCCATATTTGGGCATCCCTCTTCTGGGCATGGGAAACAGTTTCCCTAGTGGAAAAAAATACAATTATTAATAACGTTATCCAGCAAGCCAAAGAAAAGAAAAAAGAAAAAAATAGTCAAAGGATTTCTTTTTAATATACCCACCTAAATGGCCTGGTGCCACAACAAATTCCTAGTAATCCTTCCCATGACTTGAGAAAGATCATATAAGTGACCCAGCTCCCAGGCTGCAGCTCCCTGTGTCCCAGTCTGGGACAAGCAAGGGCCTCCTGACCATGGCCCATAAACCACTGCTCTGTCCCTGGGGCCATCAGGGACTGACCCCATCAGGTTATCACAGATTATTTTACTTCTTGTTGCTTTAAAAATAAGGAACTTGACCTGTGTTAGAAAGCTCACCTGTGGTCTCCATGCTCTTTGATAAGGACATTTGGCCCCTACAGGGATGGTCTCTCCCCCTCACCTTTGCCCAGGTGGATGCAGCAGAGGAGGTCTGGGGGAGCCACACTGAGCACAGCAATGCCTCAGGGCTGTCACACCAGCACAGAGCCAGGGATGCCCTGTCTGTTATTGCCTTTTCCTACCCCAGCCCATGCCATCTGCACAATCTGTAGCACTTTAGGCTGTCTGACACTTCTCATACAGATGCACTCACTGGGTGCAAGCTAGCATAGATAAACTGAATTTCAGATGCATAGGTAAGGGCCCTGTTGGAATCCAAGGCTTTGAAGGTTTTCTGTGCCTTGGATTCTGACATCGATCCTTGACAGCCTCTATTTCCCATATGGTCCATCTGAGTCTCTGGGAAATGCTTACTGATTGAAAAAGCTCATATGAAGCACAAGGATAGCCCAGAAATCCGTCAGGGTAGATGATACTGTCCGAGTAATACTTGTAACTCCTCAAGTGATTGCAAGCCACAAAGTCCCGAGTTCCTGCGAAGAGATGCCCCCAGGTTAGTTCTCCTTCTCTCTCACCAGCCAAGGAAAGAAAACCACATCGTTGAGATGCATCTTTCCTCCTCAGAAGCCTCATCACAATTCTTGGAATATCAAACATAAGGTTGGAACTGTTACTTGTTTCTGATGCTCTCATGCCCTAAGGAATGTCGCTGGCTCAACAGGTATAAAATGCAAACTCGAAATGCTTTGTGGAGACCAACTGTGCAGCACAGCCCAGCCCCTGCCCCTCAAAAAACACTTATTCAAGCAATCTGACCGAGTTTAACAATAGAAACCAGAGCTGCCTGAAGCAGGTCTTTTGTAGGCAACAGTTTCATTTCCATAACAAAAGAAAACCAAATGAAAAGTATTTAACAGTGAACTTCCTAGGGCAGTGCTGATTTGCTCCAGCTGAGGGCTTCAAAACAAAATTATTATTATTTGGGGGGTACTTAAGAAAGGGAGACTCTTAAAATTAAAATAATGAATATATTATTTTCCTTTGTGTTGCCTGTATTTTCCTGACTAGGTTAAAAAGAAGACCACATACAACGCAGTTATTTCTTTGTGCTTTAATTCCCCATTATTGATAACAAGTTTACTCTATCAAAAAAAAAAACCAAAAAAAAACGAAGGGAGGGAGAGAATGAAAAAGTAATGCCTCCAGCTGCATTGAATAAAACCTGGAGTAAAAGGCTAGTTATCACAAATCAGTTAATGGATTCCCAGAGTTTAAGGTGTTTGCAATAGTGTAAGAAAGAGCTCAGATAATGTACTGAAAAATCTCCACAGAAGAAATCTTTGGAGTTTTTTCCTTTTTTTTTTTTAATCATATGTGCAATTTAATTTTAGAAAGACACTTAGGAATTCTCTGAGACTTAGAGATTTTATTAGAACCACGTAAAACAACAAAGAACAGCATATTTGAGCAACTACGTGCCAATCCTTTTTTTAGCTGTCTAAAAATAGACACAATGACATCACTTCAATGCAACTCCGATTGTAATCAGTAATGTAACAAAGAATTGAATTAATTGCTCTATCTCAGAAGAATTTCAGCTGAAGGTACTCTCACAGGAGTAGCTGTGAACATCTCTGCCCAATCCCACCAGTGCTGCTGCCGGGCAATTAGACACAAAATGCAATGTGTTGTTACAGACCCTTCAACATTTTTGGCACAACTCCAGTAACTTTTGTTTCTGCTATTAGATCCTTTAGAGGAAACACGTTTTCCAGAAGCAAACCCTTTGTCTTGTTTATTTTTTAATAAGCTCTGGAAAAGTGGTGTGTTTTGAGCATATTAACAGTTTCACTGCAGTCTGCAGCTGCCATTGCTGGTGGATACACCAAAAGCTAACGTAAAACACCTGAATTACGGAAAGAGAAGTGGCCACACTTTGAGGGGTGGCCTTGCCCTGAATTTGTAGTGCAAACAACACACTTACCTTCCCAGATGCCATCGAGATCTACGATCTGTGAAACAGGGTTCTTCCCACACCCGGGCATCTGCTCTCCTCCATTGGGATAAAAGTCAATATGTCCTATGGCTGGGCTCATGCCAAAACCTGGAGCATTTGAAACAGGGGTAAGCATGTTTTAAGTTAATATTGTCTCATACCTGGAGCTGCTGGTTTCAAGTTTGTCTGTGCACAGTTTTAGGACAGGAGCTGTTAGTGATGGAAGTGGTGAATTTGTTCTGTGTCTGTGGCACAGCACAACAGCCCCGGTGAACAACCAGAATAATTCAGTGCCACAGGGCACCAAAAATTCCTATCAGCACAGTAGAGCTGCGTGCTCACCTAAGTTGGGGATTGTGGGAGCTGAGTCTGTGTGGATAATGTCAACAAAGTCTGCATCAGATTTGTCCAGTCTGACCTCAATTGGGGTGCCTTGGAAATAAGGTTGTGCAGGGTCCAGTCCTGAGAGAAAAGGAGTAGTGTTATAGACAGATAAAGAGAATCATTTTACATATCATTGATTGATTATATACAGTGAATATCACAAATATAGTTGTCTGTGGTTCCTTATATCTAAGTAATATAGGCATTATTAAAATGAGGATGTGTGGCTTTTCTCCCAGGAAGTCACCTGTGGGAAGCCTATTAAATTTTACTGTTTTAAGTACTTACATCAGTACTGAATCCCAGCACTTGGAATTAATTTTTTTTTTTTTTAAATGGAACTTCTCTAAGAATATTGCTCAAACTGGGGTTACTGTGTCTGCATCCCAAGTAACTGATCCATCTGTGTGGTTTCTAGAGTCCCTTGCTTGAGAGTCCTCCTCACAGAGGAATTTCTGCTGATAGCACCCCACCTGCTTGGAGGTGTTGCAACCTGCCTGTCTACTTCTGGCTCCAGTCAGATTTTGGAAAAAAACATCTGCTTCTGAAGGGACAAGCTTTGCTTTTGAACCTAGCAGAAAATGGAATCAATTTGCTTCCCAAATTGCTGCAGAAATTTCAGGTGCTTGTAAAGCCTTGCAAATTGCACAGTTTTTGCTACCTTATACTTGCACCTCATCTTGTCCCTGGGCAGCACATTTTAAGTTTGCTTTTAAACTGAATTTTGTAGACTATTAGTCCAAGGTTCAACAAGCCTGAAATCCCTGAGGAGAAGTAACAGTTGAAAAGGGTTTTGCTAATAATATCCAAAGTTGTCTTTTATGCATGAAAGGCCACTCTGCTTAACACACGATGCCCTTGGCATTGCCTTGGTGATAAATAAGGAGATCAAACCCACAGCTTTAACCTCTGGAAGTGCTGAACATGTTAAAAAAATCCCTTTGCTGTGCAACACATGTGCAAGAAAAACAATCACCACACTCTTTTCCTGCACTTACCACAGCCCTGCTCCTTGGGGTGCAGTGTGAAGGGGCTCTATTATATTCCAATTACCCTGACTACACTGCAGCCCAGAGATGCAATCACAAGGGGGAGTGAAAAGCAGCATTTTGTTTGGTGGCTGTAGAGTGAATGTGGCTGCAGTCACTGACCAGTGATTCTGGCAATGCCCGGGCGCCTCCGGCCGGCCTCGCCCGCAGCGTGAGCTCCCAGGCTGTGCCCGATGATGTGCACGTCAGCTGGAGAGTATCCATATTCATCCTGACAAAACAGCAATAAACAAACATTTCCTATATCTGTCTGCCATCAGCAACGCTGGAGAGCTGCTTTTAATTTGCCTCCTGACTCAGGAACTCCTGGAGGATTTCAGCGTCTGTCTGCCAGTTCTGTCCGACACATAGATTTTTTTCCAAACCTCCTTATTCAGCTGCTGCCCTGGTTTGGAGGTTGTTATAACTCCAGATGGCTCTGTCAAGAGTCCTGAGAGGCTCTGTATCCTTCCAGAGGGCCCCTCAAGATACACAGAATGCTTGTCTGGCTTGCAAGGCTCGGCCAGGCAGGAACTCTTAGTTACACCTGGAGCACCGTGCACAGCTCGGGGAGGGCATGGGAGGAGAGAGATGCCTTCATCCCCTTTGGGCAGGAATTCAGTAGCTGCAATGCAGATGTGGAGAGTGAGCACTGCTAGAGCCAGCAGACTCTCTGGTTTCACTTATTTATCGTTCTTTTATGGAAAACACGTGTTGAAAGCAATTAGATGAGGAGGAAGCTTCAGAGCAAGCTTCACCTCCCATGTGAAGCTGGCTGCAAAGGAGGCACCTGCTGTAGGATTGGGCACTGTGCACCATGGCCCTCCCTGGGGCAGCTGGTGGGTCCTGCTTGTCCCCAAGCCAGTGCTGCCAGCTGGCTTTCTGGTGTTATTGTGAGTTCTTTTGTAGATTTTGGTAGGCTCTGTCTCCATGAAGAAGAAGTTTGCCATATCCATAACTTCTGCATATTTCAGGTTTTACACCACATTTGTTAACATCTACAGAGTAACTCTGGCTGTACTATGAGAATGTCTTGTAGAATTTCCTTTCCTTAAGCTGGCAGGCTCTGCTGCTATCACACACTCCTCCCCTTTTACAAGAAGGTTTGTTTTCAGCACAACTGATTGTGGAGTAGAGGACAATATTTTCTGCTGTGGATAAACATCCACATTTGTGAATGTTCCAGAGTTGTATTTCTTTCAAATCAGTATTACAGCTACAGCTTTAGAAACAGCAGACTCTTACCATGAGAACATCTACAAAATAAGCAATTTCAGCACCCACGACACGGACGTTGTTCGATGCCTGGGTGTACTGACACCTTGCACCTCTCTTCCAGTTCACACAGATGCAGTTCACATCTTCCACAGTAAGCATCCTCTGTTGTGCAAAACAAAAGTAAAAACCATGGTAAATACAGCACAGGATCAGTTCAGAGGGTGATATGTAGTGTAGAAATAATTTCAAATACCCAGAGCAGGATTTTCTACAGGAGGGAAAACAATATCAATAGTGAAACTTCCAAATTTTATTTTCAATCAAACTTGGTATGTAACTCTAAATAAGAGCTCTACTTATGCACCGATTCACTTCAGTGATTTAAAAGTACTACTTTAACTCAAATTCAATTAGAATATTTTTGATGGTGAAAGTCAAGAGTGGTTTTCTGATGCAGATTTGTAAGAAAGAGAATATGGTTTTATAATATGGTGTATAAACTGTTGGTGTTCATTTCAGATTTATGGCTTTATTTGGAAATATGTATTGCAGGCAGAGACCTTGCCACGGAATCAGAAGCTTTACTGTTCTCAGTTGAGCTGGATTGTTTGGCTAATAAAAGTATTTTGTTTTAGCAGTTTAAGTATATGGCAACAACTGACAAAGAACAAAAAAAGGCAATAGAAGTGTGACAGTGCTAGAAGTGGTAAAAATCAATATGCAGATAGGATTATTGCTTAATGGGAAGGAAAGCAAGTATCAGATACACATAGGAGGACTGATGTATTCACAGTCCCATTTACTCCACTGTTTATTGAAAAGATTCACTGAGACCAATTTCTTTCTCAATATAAATAAACTAGAGTATTCTGATAAAACATAGGCTATCACAATAGATAAAGAATGGAAGGATTTATCTCATGCCTCTACATCCTGGAAAATTGATAAAATGGATTTAAGGCACCAGCTGAAGCAAATTGTGGGCTGAAGTAAATTGTGAGCTATCTCATTGATTGTGAAGTTCCAGGAAAAAGCCCTCTATTTTGAGAGTACAAAATGTGGGACAGAAAATCATAAAAATGTCAATCTGCTTCTGATAGTTTAAATAAATTATTAACTAACAAATCCAGCAATCATCTATCGTTTTTCATTTGATCTAGTATGAGAGAGAAGCAGGCAATGGGGATGCAATAAATGTGAAATACCTTGATTTTAGTTTCACATTATTTCTTATAGTGCTCTCATAAGTATTATAGGAGTACATTATTTTTAAAAATTGTAGTTGTGTTAATGGTTGAAAAACCTTATCCTCAAAGTGCCACCAACTGGTATTTTGCCCTGTGCTGTATGACTAGGGGCCTTCATTAGCTGCAGCTGCAATTAAAAGCATGTTTGGAGGACTTGAGAAAACCACAGGCTGGAATTGCACTTTGCATAGGGACAGGGTTAAGAAATAATTTGTGGAATTAGCACAAAAATCAATAAAGCAGAGTGCTTTACTACACTCAGTGCTCATAGCAAGCCCTAGAGTGAAAGCTTTATGCTCCCCCTGAGGTCCCCTTTGGATGTACATTTCTACATCTTTATTGCTTTTGGTAATGGCCAGCCCATGTCCTCAGCCTCCAGCATCCACCTGGCAGCCCAAACCTTTCTGATAAACCTTCCACATCTAGAAACCTTCTCTTGGCTGGAGAAAGAGGATGCAGGAACTATAAGTCTGCAGTTATTTCTGGAATCACCCCAATCCTAACCAGTATCTTACTCCAGGGTTTGTGTTCTTTTCACCAAGAGAAAGGGCACTTCCCGAGTCAAATCTTCTTGTCACTCACTTCACTAAGGAGAAAAGCTGAATGCATTTTACCTCATGCTTTCCTCAAGGTGCACAGCTGCATATTCCATATGGTTACAATCTGAAAATGTGACCTATTTCTCGCTTTCTTGTCCCTACATATGCCATGAGAAATATTGGCTAGAACCAGAGTAAACAGAAAATTTATATGAATGTGTTTATAAATGCAAACGGAGGGTGTCCCTGTGGTACCTACCTTGCACATGTCTGACAGCCAGTTTTCTTCTCCATTGTCTACAAATCCATGTACAATAAATTTTGTCTTCCTGCTTGCATTGAAATTTGAATACTCAATTGTTGACTTGTCGACCGCAGAGACTTCCTACATTAATGTAGATTTTAAAATAGTTAAGTTAGAGTAGATAAGAACTTAATAAACCTTTAAATCGGCTTTCTGTAAATAAGTTTTCAAAATTGCAAAGACCTGAACTGTGTTTATTTGTGCAGGTGTTTGAAAGTTATGCAATGTTGAACTCATCTGCAAGAGTTCATGTGAAGGCTTGTGTGTATCTCCACTCAAAGCAAGCTTTGACACCTGTCTTAGAGCAGATAAGACTTCAGCGTGCTTTGATTTTATCTGTGGAAAGAAATTACCCCAAATTGCTCAGTTTCCCTGTAGTTCTCAGTGGGGACCCTGCCGAGGAGCTGGAAGAGGTGGTCTTTCGAATAAAGAGGAGGTTTGGCCATTTTTAACACTTTCCAGGAACACAGCTGGAGTCTGTGTTTATTTACGATTTTTGCATGTGATTTATTAATATTTAACCCACAACAGTTCTTACTTGGAAGTCTTCAGTGTTTTCTCTAGTGTAGAGGAGGAAGTGAATGTCTATACTCTCAGGTTTCCAGGGTAATTTGTAGACTGGCCTTTCCGTAGTCCCAGACCATGGCACATCATCTGTGAAGCAGCCAAGCCTTTCAAAGCAAACTTCTCTGCCTGTAGCATGGAGATCACAACAATCATGTGTGAACGAGCAGAGAAGTGGAGCAGTCAGAACTCATAGCCTGGCTTCTTTGCGGGTCTCTCTGTTCCTGGAAAATCCCACAGTTTACAGACAGCCAAGATCAGCATTTGCCCTTTTCCTGGATCTGGAGAGGCTGCAGTTTACCCCAAGGAGAGAAGCCACCCCATTGCTCATCAACAAAGCCTTCAGAGGAGTTCCTCTGTGGTATCTGTGCAGTACCTTGGGTATCCTCCCCCAGCTGTTGCTTTGCAAAGGCAGAGACAGCTGCTGAGTTTCTCCTAATGCCAAGCCAAGATACTGCAGAAAATCAGCAACAAATTGAGGCTCTGCTGAACAGCTGACATGGGAAATCTTATACTCCACAAGCCAGTGTCTTCTGTTGAATACAAAGCTATGCCCTCATTAGACTGCCTCCACACCCTGCCCATGGCTTTTTCTCCATTTCCATCACTAAAAAGAATACCAGAAATAATTCCCTTTATTTTGTAGAGCAGTAGTTTTTTTCTGAGATAAGAAACATCAGCTTTTCTTGCTCAGTCCTAGGGTAGGATTCCCTGAGCAGAGAAGACAACACACCCACTCTCATCTCACCATCCTTGTGTGGGAAAGTGAATCACATTAACCTCAGTCAGGAAGTTTTAAGGGACCAGGGTGCAGAGTAATACCTAGAAAATAGGTGGAAAACACAGCAGCATAGAAAGGCAATACAGACACTAACCCCATATGCTTACCTTCTGCTGCGCTGAGCAGAAAGAGGGCAAGAATCCAAATTCCAAGCATCTGGAACAGCAGAAAAAGAAGCAGCTGGGATTTGCTAACCCACTCGATTAGCAAGCAGCACACCCAGCCCTCTGGTGCTGAATTTCCTCAAGGTGAACAGAGTGCCTGTTGTTTCTGCGGGGTGTATCCCTGACTGCTGCGTGTGCCAGACAGGTGTGAGTCAGCATAGCTTAAATCCAGGGTTTTTTTTCTGTTGAGGCTACACTTCTAATCAGATGTATAGGAGCTACTTTAGAATTAGCATAAGGACTAGAGAACACGATCTGCCATTCCCCTTCACACTCCTGTGCTGTGAGAAGCCACAAATCTGACGAGGTACAAGGAAAAATCCCCAGGCCTGAACTACTTACGATGCAGCCTTGGAGCTCCTGGCAGTTATGTGTAAACTTTGCATGTACTTTTTATAGTCTGCTTTATCCTTGGAAATGTTCCTAGAAAGATAGGAATATTTGTTTCAGATTATAGCTTATAGCTAAACTGGAAAACAACTTTAATGGTTGGTTTCTCTGATAGCTCCAAAATCCATGGACGTAGATGAGCTGGAGCCCACAACAGGATTGCAGCTCCAGAAGTTGGTAATTCCCAGGCAGCAACTCATCAGGAGTGGCACATGAAAGAGAATTATGTGAATCTGTGTGTCTTGTCTTGGCTGGGAAGTCTATTATTTTTACTGTTGTATAGTTTGGGTGTAGGAGACCTACTGGGGGAGTTAGTAGAGAACCACATCACTTTTAAATCCCCTTCCTTGCCCTGCATCCAGTGACTTCAGGTGTGAAATGCTCCTGTGTTTTCTCTGTCTTTTGATGAAGGGTTATCCCTTTTGGAAAACTTCTTAGTGGGCTTGGTTATTTGTTTCATAGTGAAATAATCTGACCTTCTCCTGGAATACCTTTAATTTCCTTGTTGAAATAAGTAGATATAGAAGGACAGCTCTGTAACCCTTGGGATCTTTTCTGTACTGTCCATGTAACCCCAGCTCTGAGAAAAGTCTTTCAGTGATGATCTAAGAAAAAACACGCTGGAAATAAATACAAATTACATACAAAATTCATCCAGACACTGGGATATGGCCGGAATGCTACAAAGCCGTGCAGATTGTTCTAGTAGAAACATCAGCTAAAAGGTGAAAAGCAGCCTGTGCAAAAGCACAGGATTAGGTCTAGGAACTCCTTGGACCTGTTTGTCTCTAGGAGAAGGCTGTAAGTGAGCTCAAGAAGAAACGAGACCTGAGCAGGCTCCACTTGAAGAGCTTTGTCAGCTTGGCTGTGCTTTGTGGCCTTATATGTTTGCAGAGTTGATGTTCCCTGATCTCCACCTCTGGGAATGACCAAATGGATGCCAGGTGTTCCACTGCTATCATCTGTGCTAATGGAATTTATTTCCTTGAACAGTAGCTAAATTTTGTTTTTTATTAAGATACCACCCTTGATACGGATTTCTAGCTCAGTGCTCCTGTCTTTTGTTGAGGTGGGACTTTGGTTTGTAAATATATTTGTGTCAGTGGAATCAGTACATGCACTAGTGCAAGTGCACTGACACTTTTTCAAAAAGGGGGGGGAACAGTCTTTCCCATTTATTTTAAGAGCTAGTAGAAAAGATTTCAGTTAGGATTTTATCAGCTAGTCTGCTGCTCTTATTCAATACTGTAATAATACAGGTCAGACAGAATAAATGGACAATTCCTTAGGCCATGGTCAGTTGGATTTCAGCTGCCTCCTTCTCCTTTGGGAAGAATGGGCAGGGCTGGGATGCAGGGCCCTCAGTACCCTGCAGGCTGCTCTGTGCCTGGAGGAGCTGCTCTGGTCCTTGTGGCCTCACAGTTGGGCGCTTTGGAAGAAGGGTGGGTTTTGATTAAAAAAAAAAAAAAAAAGTGATATATTAAGGCACAGCTGTGTTTCTGCAATCCTGAAGAAGGTGTAGTCTGCAAAAGGAAGCAGGAGAGAGGACTGGATTTCTGGTGTTGCAGGATGCTGTGGCTCTCTCTTGGGAGACTGTGGAGCTTCCCAGCATTGTTCACATTTTCCTTGCCATGTGTCAATTCCTCAGGAGACTTGCAGGACTCAGAAGTGCAGGTCTCTCAGGCTGAACCTTAGACTTGTGTTTAATTATGCTTTTAATTTTTTACATGCTTTTGTTTAGTCAAGGATACAGCAGGGTTGGGGTTTTTCTTACAGAAAAATTCATTCAGAAGTCTATACTTAAAAATGTTTCCTTATGTTATTCCTACCCCTATCTCTTAGAAGTTTATCTGCCCAAGTGCTTGTACATCATTTACCAAACATGGGGAAATGGGAGTAAATAAATTATTAACTCTTTCTTCCTATTCATTAGCCCAGAGTTTGGGTTTCACACTTAGAAAAATATCCCCTGCCCTGGTCCCTTAGAGCTGCAGGAGGCTCACTCATGCCAGGCTTTGCAGAGCAGTAATGTTCATTTTAATGTGAAATGGTCACGTTTTGCAAAGCCTGCTTACTCAGAGTTCCTCTCCAGGCTTGTCAGTGATCCCTGCAAATGTTCTTGTTGGAAATTAATCAGTATCCAGGAGCTGGAATTCAGAGTTCAGTTCCTCCCAAAGTGGGGAGCACTTGAGGTTTGCCTTATCTGCATCTCCCGAGGAGGTGCAGGTACAAAGGGCTGCGCTCACCTGCTGCAGGGATAACCTGGCCCCTGCTGCTCCTGCCTCATCCCTGAGTGTCTCCCGAGGGCACTGATCTCGTGTGGGGCTGGAAAACTCTGAACAGCAGCACAGGCTGCAGAGAGGGGGTGTTTGGGACCTGCAGGGCTGTTCTGAGGACACGTGTTGCCTCGAGGGTGTTTGAGAATATCCCAGATTTTCCATCTATCAGTGCAGTGGGACTCAGTTCTTGCCTTGAGGAACTGGTAGGGTGAGACTGTGCAGTGTCATAAATGGATTTTAGCACATGTGCTTTCCAGTTGCTCCATAGTTACAAGCACAATAAACTTGGCTCAAACACGAAAAACATTGACACGTGTGTTTGCGAAGGACTGAAAAAAAACCAAGGGGAGCAACATTTTTTTTTTTTAATTTGCTTTAATTGCCCCATGTGCCAAGATTTCCATGCACAGGAATGAGGGTTTACTCAGCTGCAACATACAGACCTTGGGGACCTCTAGCAAGGTGTAAGTAACTGAGGAACTCCGTATGCCACAGTTCCACGGCCACAAAAAGTTGACCTGGGAAGAAAAAAAATGCTTGAATCAAGATTTATTTCTTTTCTCACAATGAAAAATGAAAGGGTGTCAGCTGTCACCTTGAGGGTTCAGTCCAACCCACAGTCCCACTGAAGGTTTCCTAAAAGCCTGCTGCTAAGATTAGCATCTGCTGTTAACAGTAACAAGGTGAATTTCCTTTTTTTTGGGGACCAGCTGTAAAATTTGAGGTTTAATATACTTTGTTTGTAATTGTTTTCCCATGGAAAAGCTATACATTTCAAATTATTCACTGCCATATTATTTTCCAGACAGTTATTCCCTGGTGTGTAGTCAAGAATCTGGTTTTTCTGTCTGAAGTACAATGCCTTGTCCTTTTCCTTATTGAAATTCACATTGTTGATTACAAACCATGTGTCTAATTTAAGACCATTTTTCCATCTCTTTTCTCAGGACTTTTTTACTTGCCTTCTGACCTCTAAATGGGGTATACTTACCTATGCCCATCTGCTCCATGTATTATATTGACTGTTTCTGCTCCCAGTCTTGCCCAGAGAAGAGAGAATATGGCTTTATTCCAGAGAAATTCAATTCTTGCAGTATTTTTGGGGTTGATTTCAACATCAAGATATTTTGTGTAAATATCATCTTGAGAGAGGTCTCCACTGTGAATAGAAGGAAAAATGGCATCACTAAGTTCAACAGTTCAGAGATTACTGAAATAAATCACATTCTCCACAAATTTTCAGGTTTTCCCTTTTTTTACAATAGAAATTTGCATTTTTGCTGTTCTTTATGAGAGCACAGGGCATTGGACCAGGGTTCTCAACAAGGAGAGGATGAAAACCAGTACTGAACACTTTTAATGTGCCAATGGCAGGAGGCCACAGGGAGATAAGAAGAGTGAGACTGGGGCTGTCCCCAGAGCCCTTGTGTGCTGAGTTTGCAGGGGTCACTCACCTGGAGTTCAGAAACACAGAACTCATGGAAATAGAAGTGGCTTCCATTTCCTTTATAGAACCTCTTGGCTCATGGCTCTCGTTTGTGTAATAACTTCTTTCCTATCTGATATTAAGCAGAATATTTGCAATGCAGGATGAGTGTTCACACTGCTTAAATATGTGGAAAGCATGTAGATTAATAGCAGCATTAAATACTGTAGAAAAATATTAATTTAACTTACTTGGCAACTTCATATTCCTTTGAGTTCCCCTGTGTGTCATAGTAAACCAGGTTTATGTCTCCCTTTGTCTTCTTCACGCCAGAGAGTTTGATAAATACTTTTTGTCTCCAAGCTGCATAAATAAAAACAAAAATAAATCCAGATTATCATTGGTGAGCTTGAATTTTGATAAGTAATGCAGCATTTTCTGTCAGAGCTATTAGCAGTTGTTTATAGAAGCAGCACAGGTGCCTGGCTGTAAATTACACCAAGGCATTTTTCAAACTTGTGAACAATTGTAGCAAACCCTCTCCACTTACTAGCAAAAGGCTCATCTGCTGCTGTATTTAAAAAATACTTTTGGTCTACCCTCTTCAATTTTTCTGAGAATCTGTCAGCATAGTGCCCCATCATTGGACATCCCTCTGGTGGACATGGGAAACAGTCTCCCTAGGGAAAGTAAGAGCAACAGTTAATGAGGAATATTTTTTTCATGCTAGCCCTGATGAACCTAAGGCTCAAGATGCTTTTCTGATATTGCAAAGCTGTTATAGTGCTTTGTGTTTTCATAACTTAACACCAAAACCTAATAAACTTGTTTTATATAATGGTTCCTGCACCCAAGAGGGTGTAGAATGAGCAGGTTTGATGCCTGTATACAGTAATAGTCTGAAACTTCTCAGTTCAAGTATTTTTCAGTTAGATTCTACTGCAAAATACAGGCCAGTTTTACCCTCCTAGTGGAAGGGAACTTGCCAGCATTCACAAATGGGGGAAATTGAAAGGAGCATTGCTCATAAGTGCATGTGTTTAGGTGCTCTAATCAGTGCCCAATGTAAATTATAGAGCAGGCAAAGATTCTGAAGGCTCTAAATGTAGGAATTAGTTGGATATATCTATCTAACTTATGTTCCCTTTGCATAAAGGTTTAGGGTGAGAATTCCGCTCATTTTTGTCCCAACTATTTTGGAGACATCACTTATGCTTCAGGATTCCTTTTTTTTTCTGATGGGAACTGCTGCGTGCTGTGCTTCCTCCTGCCCAGCCACACCATGGGACCTCAGCCACCAGGGCAATCTGCTCCAGAGACCTGGAATATTTCCTTCACACCTCACCCCTTTCTGGGCTGAAATACTGACCTTCTTATAGGCATCGTAGGAGGCACAGCGATACGCCAGGAACCCGCTGGGATGGAGGATACTTGAAAAATAAAACTCGTGGCTGCGGGAGTGGTGGCATCCCCCAAAGAGTGTAATGTCTGTTGGAAAAGAGTTTGTGAGCTTTGGTGAAATGACCTCCCGTTATCCTTTTACAAGAGTTGCCTCACCATGGAAACGGCTTGGGTACAGAACAGAATAGCAGCATGGGCCTGTAGTAATTTCTTTTTGGTCTCAATTTCTAGCTGAAGGAGAATTTGCTGTTTTGTTTGTGTTTTATCTGGAGAATGGTGTACCATTGCCCCAAGATTTCAGGTGAGATGCATTGGTCTGCTGTGATGTAGTAGTTCCTTTTAAGAAGACAGTCATAATATACATATATATACACACATATACATGTACACATATATATATATGAGATGTCATAGCAAGATAACATTCATTACAGTTTGAAGAGCTTAACAGAGCATGGAGAGCTCACCAAACTGTCAAAAATCTCTGAAAAGAGAGGAGTCTCAGATTCAGAGGTGAGGCATGCACAGAGCCTGGAAAAACTCAGTGCTTTTGCCTAATTCATGCCCAAGTGTTGGATGCTCTTTACAGCATCTGCAAGAAACCAGAGGTAGTGCTGTCATGCTGCTGATTTGGCCTGTCTCAGCCTGGAAAGTCTCCTGCTGGGGTTGTTGGACTTGAAGACTCCCTGCTTCCTACCTTTTTGGGGTTTGCATCCAATTTCAAATTACAGAAGCAAAGCTTAGGCATGCATGATACCTCCTTTCCACGCAGAGTTCTCTGTGAAGCACTATACTCTTCCAGCCTTTATTGTTTCTTACTTCCTTTCTAGCTTAGGAGTAAACAGGCAAAAAGCAATTTTGTTTTCCTGTTTTCTCTCAAACAGTGGGCAATTTTCATAGTTCATGTTTCAGAATTGAGCAAAAATAAAGCACGATGCGTGTTGGACTTGTGTGTTTACCTGCAATGATGGCTTCAAAATCACTTTGTTTCATCTCTGGAATTAAATCAGTGCATCCAGGCATCACAGTTCCTCCATTTGGGTAAAAGTCCAGGTGCCCAGTGGTGTTATACATCCCAAGCCCTGAGACATGCATGGGATGTCAGGGCCTTGGAGCCATGCCCATCCCTGCAGGTACCCACTGGCACAGGAGCACTTACCTGCTGCAGGAAAGTGAGCAGCATTGCTGTGAATAACATCAACAAACTCTGCATCTGAAGGATCCAGTCTCACCTCAGGAGGAGTACCTTCAAAATAGGGCCCAGCAGGATCTAAACCTAAAAAACTCACCACATTTACTGGTTCAGGTAGGGAGAGAAGTGTGGCACATGCTAACACTTCTTTTGACAACTTATGACTTCAGCTGTTTAGTTTTGCAGAAGGCAAGCCCAATAATGATGTGAATTCTGAGCTAAATCAAAAAATACACAGATAGTATGGTTTTGTGAATCTTTCTGAAAACTTATTCCAAGAGAAGTAAAATATTTTTTCAATAAGCTATATAACGGCATATCATATTACTAGGAAGAAGGTATTTATTACCTTGGACTTATTATTGGGCTTTAAAGCTGTTTACAGCTTTAAACTAAGAGTTCTTGTTGCTTTGTCTTTGTGTGGGGCTTGATGTAACCCAGTGAATGATGGTGATGTTACAAACATGTCAGCTGTGCTTGTCCTTCACTAAAGAGTTCTTAACCGAAACAGAGAAAGAAGATGTAATAATTACCCTGTTTCTGAGAAGAATAAATTGTGGCTACTCTCATGACAGGCATCTCCAGCACTGCCAATAATTTGATTCCAGTTACAGACCAGTGTGCTGCAGGTTTTTTTCCCTTTAAAGTCATGCTGTTAGCTCTGCATCTTGGTGAGCAGCCTACCTGTTATCCGTCTGATGCCTCGGATCCTTCTTCCTGCTTCTCCTGCAGTGTGGGCTCCCAGACTGTGGCCAATTAAATGGATTTCATAAGGGGAGTACCTGAACATTTTCTGATCATTAAAGTGGTGGTGGTAGGAGATAAGAACACAGGCTTTGAATAACAAGCAAAGAGAAGGTCTGACATTATGGGCCTCTGGGAACATCTAGACCGGCTTTCTGCATAGCAAACAGAGGGGAGTTCCTTGAGTTAATTGCTGTTTAAATTATGCTCAGAACTGATAGAAAAATGATCCCATCTGGAATTTTACGTGCATAGTGATGGAGGATTCATGTTGTAGTGCTGCCATATGCTTGCTGTATTCCATTATCCTGTGTGACAAAATATGGACCATCTTTCCCATTTGGATCAATGTCCAATGTCACCTTCCATAAAAATGATCTGATTTTTTTCTTTATTTATTCTACCTTGTACCTCTTTTTTTATCACATATCTGTTTTCCATATCTACCTAGAATATGTGATCATATAATGAGTAAGATTTTCACTGACAAGGTCAGGTGGGGTGACATCCATTCCCTTCTTTGCCAGGTCTCACCTGTACAAGGCCTGCACTGCTGATATTACACTTTCATAGAAGGTGGAAAGGGAGGCAGAAGAGATGCATTTCATTGGGTTTTGTCAAAACAAACAATAAGGTTGCTAATTGCTTGAGTTTTTTACATTAAGTTTTGTAATGTGCGTACCAAAATTAAAGCAGACCTGGGGAATGGGCCTGTCTGCCTTTATTGTTAGATGGCAAATGCAGCTGAATCTTTCCTACAGTCAAACCCCAGAAGTTTTTAAATTAGGGAAAAGAAAAGCTAGTCTAAGCATCATTTATGCATTTTTGTAAGGGAAGAAAGGGTGGCCTAGACTGCAAATGATGCAATAACAGAGACAGTAAATAAAAATCTGAATACTTCTTCAAATGACCTGATATTTATACATAGAGGAGAAAGACCCAGAAGCCAAATGTGTGAGGCTAGATGTGATTTTCCCAGGAAGGAACAGTAGATTGCACCCCAGCAGAATTTGGGAAAGTGCTCTTTGATCCTCAGGTTGTTGCAAGGTTGGCACTTTGCCTCGTGGGCTCTGAACTACCTCTTGCTGCACTCTAAGATCAGCAGCTCCAACCAGGATCAAGTCCAGTGCTGGGCAATATTCTGATTTTCAGCTGCTCCAAGTACTCGTGATTCTTTCTGAAACTAGGGGGAAACGCTGATGCACATGCTCTGCAAGTGAGCAGTTCTGCACTCTGTGTGTAAATGTGAACCCCTGCCTTGGGGAACTGGAGGCTCACAGCCAGCAGGCAGCTGCACAGTTTATCGTGCCTGCAGACAGCAAACATGGAATTATCAAGTAAGGCAGCTCCTGCTCGTTTTGGTGGTGCTAAGCTGAGGTATTAAAGCACTGCTAGCAGGTGGATATAATGCTGGGAAACTCCTGTGAGCCCTGAACTAGCCTGATTTCCAGGGGATGCTGGCTGGCTGTAACATCACATGGAGATGTTGCCACCTACTGGTCTCTAATTAACAGGCACATCTCCTCAGTCTCGGCTTAATTTGTGTCCTTTGTGGCTGTGACAAGTCCTCTCAGGGCCGATAATTAGTGTTATTAGCGGGATCCCCACTCTGCAGCCCTGCCTGACCGTACTGGGCCAGGTTCAAACCCAAAGCAGCAGTGCCATGACCCCACCACGTGCACTGAGGAGTGGCAGGTGGTAAAGCAGGGTCTCTTACCTGTAGAGCTGTTAGGAAATAAGCAACCTCAGCCCCCAGCACACGGATGTTGTTCACTGCACTGACGTAGGTGCCTTTTGCTCCCTCTTGCCAATCCACAGCAATGCAGTTGATGTTTTCCACTTCCAGTAGCAGCTGATGTGGGAACACGCAAAGCAAAGTGTGTAAAGAAACAAAATAACAATCAGAGGTTCAACTTAAATAGGAATAAGGATTAAAACGTAACATAATAACGAAGTTTCTCATTCTTTACTAAATGGGACTCCTCACTGTAGCCTGTGCCACCCTAAAATACGCATCTTCCTACAAGACAGAATATAAGACGCCAATCCTCAAAAAAATATCAGTTATGAAAACTCTAATCAAAATATTTAACTAAACACCATTTCTATACTTGAAATACTTCTGAAATACCATACAACTGCACAGTATGTACATGATTGTGACTTTTTTTGAGGGATGTTGGTAGTTTAACTGAATTGTAAGAAGTAGTCTTATTTACTAGCTGGGCTTAAAACTGTGAAAGCCATGTCAGACTTAAAAAAATGAGAGCAGAAAGGTTCTATTTCAGCAAAGAAAGCATTGGTCACTTTGGTACTGGGCACAGTCTTGCAGAGATCAGTGATTTTTCAAGTGGAAGAATCGTGTGTTAGTCTACAGCTTTCTGTGACCAAGGGTCACTTAAGGTTTGAACAAGGAGTGGTAACAAAAATTAATCCATGAAAAACAGCTAAAGGTGAATGACAAGGAAAATAGAAGTGAAAAAATAATGCATCCTAGGCTCTCTCCTCTCCTGTGGGGACCATAAGTTAGTAGTATAGAGAGCCAGAAAGAACTGCTGTTTCTTTCCAATTGAAGAAAAAAAAAAAAAAAAAAAAAAGAAGTAAATTTAGTATTTCAGATTAAAAGTTTTCATAGATTTGTGAACAGAAGTAATGCTGCAGATTTGTGACTTAGTATCCAGGGGTGACTTTTCCCAGCTTGGCCTTTTCCCTGCCAGCACAGAAGCATCAGCAAGTAGAGCAGATCTTGCTTGTCTGCCAGGGCCAAGGTACACTCTGCTGGTGTGGTGGGAGCTTCCACATTTCATACTTCAAATGCTTTTTTCCACTGAACTCTGTAATCAAACAAAAAGCAAAAAGTTTGGTGGTGTTCTTATGTTTATTTGTTTTGGTTTTGTTGTTGTTCAGGTTGGTGTTTGTTTGTCTCCAAGAACTGAATGGTGGTGAACCAGAGTAGTATTTATAGACTGAAACTTGAGCTTTACAAGTCAGGAGGGCCCTGGGACTGCAGGAAGGTTCATTTGCTGCCAATGGGAGCAGCAGTGAATTGGTGCCTAATCCCATATCTGGACATGGGTGTAGGGGCTGGGGACAGCTCTGTTCAGTTATTGCTTTGATCTGATCTGCAAGGTTTGGGAATGGAAACTCTAGAGAAAAACAATGTCAGAGAGGACCAAGGGGCCTTGACTGCTGCATCTTCCTGAGGGGAAACACTTTGGCTTGTGTGAAATTTAATTATTGGTTCGTATCTTCTAATGAACTGTGAAATGCCTGGTGGACATTAATGCCTAAAGGATACTGACAGAGCTGATGGAAAACAGGGGATACTCTCTCATACCAAGCACATTTCTACCACCCAGCCTGTTTTTCCAGTGCTGCCAAATCCATGAATGATGAAGGAGGTTTTCCTGTGTGAGGAAAAATGTGACTTTTGGATGGTTGAGGAGTTGATTGCCGAGATCACCTATACATTAAAAAAGAAAAAAACGTGGTTTTATCTATTCATACTTTTGAATATTAAAAAAAGTCAGCTAGGTCATACCCTCAGGACTAAAGGGACTCTACTTTGAGAGGACAAGGTCTGTGGTTTTTGGAACTCAAAGACTCTTCTATCTCTTCTTTCTCAGTTCCACTGTGGCTTCCACAGAAGTTGTGCCCATGTGGATTTTGCTGTTCCCATCTATTCTGCACGAAGAACCCTCTTTTGCAGAGCATGAAGCAACCTGAAAGTGCCATATTGTCACAGGGTGTCTCTTGGCCTGAGATGATGAGTTTCTCCAGGGAGCAGCCCACCAGCTCCACAATCCCTGCTGCAGCTTGTCCTTTTACTGACCTGACCTTTGGCTTCAATGTGCTGCTTTGCTTCTAAGCTGCTGCCTGTTTTTCTCATTAGCCACGCCAGAAAGGTTGGAAGAACTTCATGCAAGGACTGCATGCAGCTGATCTTCACACATTGCTGCAAGCTGCTTAATTATCTATCTCTCCTTAAGAATGTTATCTTTCTGTATTGTTTTCAGACAAATACTGAGGCTGCTATGTGAGCTCAGGGAATTTGGGTGTGGAAGGGCTGTGTCCTAGATCGTAGATATGCTGAAGCTTAATGGGAAGTAGTGGAAGCTGTATTTTGATTTATTTTATCAACAACAGGAGTACTGAGTGACCTGCTGCTGAATCCATCCTATGTGCTTCAACCTTCCTCAGAGTCTTAAATACATGCAAAAGGTAATTTGCCATAACCTATAGCTTAAACCTTCAGGAAAATACCAAGGAACTTGTTGTGCCCTACAGATCATTCATAACAATTTTTTTTTGGTGTTTTACCCAAAAGTATATTCATTCCTATACCTTTAAACGATCTTCTGACTTTTTTCCTATGTATGGTGACTGACACAGACTTTGTAACAAGTTAACAAACATTTCTAGGTTCAGTCAGCTTTTGATGTTAAAAAATAAATGTCACCTGTGAGTTGTTTCCTGTTTCTCTGGTGTAGAGAGAGAAGCTGATGTTCATCTCTTCTGGAGAATCAGGCAAACCTGTCAGAAGCCTCCCTGGTACCCCAGACCAGGGTGGGTCATCTGTAAAACAGCCAAGCCTGGGGTAGCAAACTTCTTTACCTAGGGGAGAAGAAACCACTTGTTTATATGTATGATTCTCTTATGCTTGATGATGCATTTGAGACTACAAAAGTTTGAAGAGCAAAAAACTAAGGATTTAATTTAATGATTGATTTTGAAATGAATTTTTTGAAGGTCATTTTTGTGTCCTTTATGTGTATTGCCTGATGTGGGAGCACAAGTGGAGTTAATAAATTGAGGTTAAACCAGGTAAAAATCTACAAAATGTTTTGACACCACTTTCTAGGCTTGTAAAGGACTAGTTCAGGTCCTTTTTAAAACACAGCCTTGTAAGAAATGCTTGGTAGAATTGCTCCTGCATGCTTTCTATTCCAAAGCACTGTGTCTCTGTCATGGGAATGAAGGTAAGCTTGCACAATGAATGATATGAACATTTCCTTCAGTATAGTACATTTTCTAGATCAAATCGGTCTCACACTCACTTACACTCAACTTTTATGTTTTAGCACTTTTGTGCTGAGCTCCCTGTTCTGGTCAGTTCTTTGTATAGAGCAGTAATGTGGAGACAGGTCTTGCATTGCCTTGATAGAAGTAGGACATGTGACTGAATTTCTCTGAGGATTTTCAGTACAGAGTTATGTTTCTTGCACTCTTAAAAATAAATTTTAAACACAGAAGAGCCTTTCTGCATTAGTTCCATGCACAGTAACAGACATTGCCCTACAGTGACCCACAAATCATACTACAATTTCAATGTAAAGGAAAATAACAGTCATCATCTCCTATGTACCACTTCATCTGAATTCACTTTCTAGTGGTAGTGTTTAAAGATACAATTTCTCACCTGCTACGGTGCCAAGGAGATAAAATGCAACAATCCATATTCCAACCACCTAAAGCAAATTGAATACACATGTTAAGCATTTTATTTTGAGTGTTTTGTCCTTTTTAAAAGAGTGCAGTACAAAGAGAAATGCAAAGACCTACACCTGAAGAGGAATAACCATTGGTCGGTGCACAGAGGGGACCCATCAGCCAGAAAGAGGCCTGAGGGTCCTGGCAGACACCAATTGACCATAAAATAACAATGTGCCCCACAACCAGTAGCATCCTGGGCTGCTTGAGGAGTGTTCTCAGCAGGATGTGGGAAGGGATCCTTCCCCACCACTCAGTTTTGCTGTTCATTGCATTTCTTGCACTGACAGTACTGCACACAGATTGCTGATGGAGTCAATCAGATCACAGGATCCTGAGGTTTGGTTTTTTTCCAGCTGTGATGGGATAGGTGAGAGGTCTGGTACAACAAGCACAGTGGTACATGAAACTTGTTGAAGTCTGCACACTTGGCAGCTTAGGCCCCTCACTGCAAGAAAAAGTTTGATCGGATTCCTTTCCTCTACACTTTCCTTATTGGTCTTTCCCATGGCAGGACTTTCATTAATTTCACCTCCTCCCCTCTCATTTGCCTCTTTTACTGTTCTCAATTTCCTCTTCTTTTAGTTGTTTCCTATGGCACCTGCCTCCCATTTCCAACATACTGCTTTTCTTTTAAACCAAAAATTTGAGTTGTCACCCCTGGCCACTGGGATAGCTCATTAGAAATACTAAGAGAAAGTGGTAAATTCAGTAGTTATAATCTTGCCATCTGCATAGCACTCTCCAAGGGACATTTTTACAGATGTGAGAAAGCCAGAAAGACAGCACTCCAAAGGTCCTTGACACTACAAAATGCTTTCAGAAACAAAGAAGAAACAATTGGTAACTTTACAGAATTTGTCCTTGAAGCTTGTGTGACACCTGTCAGACAGGAGGAAGGTGTGATCCACCTCTGTGCTTGTTTTTGATGGAAGTGGCATTACTTGGCTGTGATGACATGGTTTCCTAACAAAGCCAAACGGGATGGGTCAGAGCAGCACTCTCTAATAAACTCTGAAGTCCCTGTTTGGTAAGAGCTTGTTTTATTTGTGTGTTAGGGCAGAGGAGTGAGGGTGAATATCTCAGCAGTGAGCAGGAGCTGCAAAGTGCAGAGCTGAGAGGAATCATGAAACTTCCTTAGAAATACAGTTCAGATCCTAAGCCTAACTGATCCATTGATGCAGCTAACAGAGAGGAAACCTATCTGCTCGAGGAGAGTGGAAAGCAGAACAGGAAAGTAAAACAGGAGAGAAAAGGATCAGGAGTTGCTATAAGCAGCTGGTGAAGGACAAGAACAGAGTGGTCCCAATCATCAGCCAAAAGGAGCAGCTCCATTCAGCTGGAATATCTGTCAAGGTGCCCATCATTGTGATGAGAACCTGGGGACAGTGCAGGAAAATCACAGCTGATGTGGCTCATCAAATGGATTGGAGAGCTCCACGGGATTTGTTAATATTTAATGGACAGCCCTCACACCCAGGATACATACAGTCCATGTCAGGAAAACTACACCAGGAAGGAGAGCAGAATTTCTTTTCAGACCTAAAATTGAAAGGCAAGTAGTGATTTAAGGAAGGGTGGGAGGTTGTTGCCAAATAAAAGTGATCAGTAATTTCCTTCAAAGAATCTTCCGTTGAAGGCAGAAAATAGAAAAGAACCTGTGGCCAGGGAGATAAAAGAAGCAGTAGGATTTTGAGGAATACTGATACATTCTGTAATTAAGAGAGTTGTAATTTGGGTAGAAGATAATCTTTTAGTGGGAAGCCTTTCTGTATCAGTCTATGTTAATGACAAAAAGATTGCAAAGTGGTGAAAAAACTATGTAAAAAGAGTTCATGCAGCATGCAATTTGAAAATTCTTTCACTGTGCATTTAGGAGGCGTAGTGATGAACAAGAGGAACTGGAACAACTTGTTTGTGGATGTGATCTCAGCCTACCCAGTGCTGCTGGTGAGAGGCTGCTCAATGCTGAGCTCAGGTAACATCCCAATGCACAGAAGACATGCAAAACCTGCACCAAATATTCTAAAATTGATGTTCAGCTTAGAAAAAAAAAATTACAAATATTCCTAGACTGCCATCCTAAGGTATAAAATCTCGACTGGAGCAGTGGCTGTCCCTCACAACAGGACATCAAGTCACCTTCAGGACACTGTTGCTCAATCAGTGACTCATGGGCCACAGTGGAGGGTTGGGGAGATATGAGAAAGTCTCATAATGACTGTCTGCAGTGTATTTTTAAGTCCCACACATGTACCCACACACCT
This sequence comes from Chaetops frenatus, assembly GCA_013400775.1. NCBI lineage: Eukaryota > Metazoa > Chordata > Aves > Passeriformes > Picathartidae > Chaetops > Chaetops frenatus. The sequence goes on along the minus strand of VZTR01017693.1, from coordinate 365,787 downwards.
TCCTTAGGACAGGCACACAGAGTCTTAATGAGAAGCAAGGCCAAATCTCAGGAGTTCTCATTATCAGCATCTGAACCCAATAATTTCACTGCAATAAAAATATTTTTTTAATATTTTAAACAACATTTGTTATGTATTGAATTGCTAAGAATTTTACTCACCATTCTCTTATAACCCTTGTTACCCCTTTCTCTGGTGAGCAGTACCAGGATACAAGAATGGTCAGTGTTTTCTTTAATGAGAATTGGATAGCTTTATGCTGAAAAAAGGTAATAGAAAATAAATTAAAAACTTATGGGTAACTTGTTAAAGGGGAAGAAATTAGAACAAAACAGAGAGGCAAAAAAGGGCAATACTGGTAACTGGGAATTAATGGCTAAAAGTTACACAGACTTCATAGGGAAAATAACACTGTCAACATGTATAATTTATGGGCATCAGAATTAAGGAAAAATATTTGATGCATTAAAGAATTAAAAGATACAATGTGTTTTTTTGGTTTTTGTCTATCTTTACCAAAACCAGGTGAAATTCACAGCAGGAAAAAAAAAACATTCATGCTGGTTTTCTGTTCAGACAATAATTTTAGATCTGCTGTAGAACAGCTGCTGGAACTGCATATTCAAAAATCACTGGACTTCAGTAACTCATAACTAAAATTCTTTAAAAAAAAAAAGAAATCAAAAACAGTATTGACAATTTTTTTAAATTATTGATTTGTAAGAAAAGTTCAGATACATAATGGGAAGAAAATCAATATGATATTAAGTAAAACACTAGGATGAATGACCTGAGGAATTTCAGACCTGTGGAATTTCATTCTAATGTCAGCCTGAGGCAGAATACTGAAACTTTCCACAGGATACTCACTCATGAAAAGAAAATTCTGAAAAACTGTTAAAAGATTAAATTGTGTAATTGAATTTAGTTACATGACATGCCAAACTGACTGACAGTCTTATAAGATCAGCATTTTAAGTCCCATGATACTCGGATTTTAGGAAGATCTCTGCCACTTGATATTTTGATTAAGAAAGTAAAATTATATACATGAAGTACTACAACAGTTAAGTAGATTAAAATTAAATGCATGGATTAAGTGGATTTAAAATTGAGTAATTATTGCATTTCAGGCTTCAGTTGGAAGAACTAGAAGGCAGCTCCTGGATTTACAAATTGAGTCCTTGCTACTGTGCAGCATCATATCATATAGCATATAATATCATATATCTTATTATCATCTCATATATCTTATTATCATCTCATATATCATATCTTACCACGATCAAGGTGTGATTATGGTTTTTAGCTTTTTAGCTTCAGGGATTTTTTACTCACTGCTCATGCTGGATTATCACTGATGAAGGTTTTAGAGGAATAAATTGCTGGCATTACACCAAATGCCAGCTTTCAACAATGATATTGCTGGACATGAGCTCAGACTGAAAAAATACTGACAGCTAGGCTGAAGTATTGTAAAAAAAAAAGTACAGGTTTTGAATGCAGGATTATTTTTGGTGTTTGGGGAATTAAATGCTGTCACACTGCATATCATGTTTGCAGAACTGAGGTGAACATTTGAGGAAGCTGTAACTGAAAAGACCTTCAAAGTCTTGCTAACGGAATAGTAGTGACTTCTGAAGTGCCAAGGAACTTGTTATTCTTTGTTTCCACACATACAGTTAGGAGAATACGACCTTACAATTTTCAGGTCTGCTTTATCCCTTCAATACTGAAGTTTAAGTTCTCTACCTTCTTTCAGGTTTTTTGATGTGTGATTTTTTTTTCAATTTTTTTCTTGCCTTACCACTCCAACAATACTTCCTATATTTCCTGCACTGCCACTGTTCTTAAACAGAGAATATCTTTGCAGTTCTGTCTTTCCACTGTTTTATTTAAGTTTTTCTTATTTTTCAGCAGTTTGGCTCAGTGCTCAGTTAAAACTATAAATCAATACAAAGGAGGAAAACACATCCAGAGTTTAACATATAAGTTTTTGATATAGGGGTAGTAGGTTAAATTTCTTGTTCTCCCAGAAAATTCTTGCATGGCTTTGAGCGTGAGGCATTTAGAGAACTGATTTTATACCCAAGCATTGAATATTCCTTAGAATGGTAAAAGAAAGTAAGTGAAAAAAAAATTACAATAGTATCTTCAGGCCTCATAATGGGAATCATGTATGTATTTACCCACATACAAATCCTTGAAAGTACAGTATGATTTGTTGTTGTTGTTTATTTGAGTGTAATTTTGGTGTTCATCCCACTGTATACATGCACACAAAGAACACCATTTTGCCTAGGCACAGTCAGTGGCACACTGCTTGTCTGGACTATCAAATACTGAAAACTGGTGTGCAGAGTACTGAGGAGAATGCTGGTGGTATGGTGTGATAACTCAGGTAACAGAGTTATAATTATTAAAGACTTAATTTCACCTCCAGCTCCTCCCCATGAACAGCCCAGTGCAGGGTCCTGATTCTGGATGAAGGTTCTTTGGCACTGCTTTAATGCACACAAGTAATAATAAGTAAAAGATCATATTGGCATTGGTCAGCCTCCTTTCCTGCTTGCTCATCAGCTTTTAGGTACAGTGAAGCTCTGCAGGAGGAAACTGGCCTTAATTGCACGGCTGAAGTCCACATATTTAATATCAGAGAAATAATTCTGTAGCAGAGCAAAGATGTTCACAACCTTTTGCAAATTTTCTTCCTCCAAACCACCCAAATACAAAGAAATAACCACGGCAAGGCAGGGCTCACACACATTGTCTGGTCTGGGGAATAGATTTTTCTGAGTGCCAATTGACCTCATAAACTGAATCTGAAACGGTGGACTAGGACATTGACCTGAATGACTCAGAATAGTGATGCAAATTATTTTCTTGAGGCATTTAATGTTGGAAGAGCTCCAATAAAAGGTTACTAGGTATGTTGGAGGATGCTGTAAGATTTAGGCTTTTAAGGTGTTTAGGTCAGTTGCTTAGAGCTGGTGAACAACCTAAAGAAATTGTAGGATAATGCTGAAGAAAACATATTTAATAACAAGCCTTTGGCTTCCTACTGTGTAGTACTTGCTCAGATTTCCCAAATAATAGGGCTCTCACCTTGACCTTACATGATATTCATACATTCAAGTTTAGAGAGACAATTATGATAATTAATCTGACTACAAGCATCATAAAAAACCAAAACAAACCAACAACAAATGTGATTCAGTTTTGGGAAGTGGCTGTGCCAATTCTGAGTAACCAGGGAGCCTTCAGCTGACTTGCAGCCACCACCTGGCCCCTTGTCTGTCTTCTCAGGGTGATCTCCACTGTTTGTCTCCATGATTAGGCTGCTTTTAAACTTAGTCAACTCCAGGACCAACACTGTTGGCCTTTTGCCATTTCTGAAGGGCAGAAAAGCCCTTGCCAATGAGTAGTTCAAGTCCCCTGTGCACAGCAGTCTAACAAAATAAAGTCTCACTTTTCACAGTCTTCCACAAAACAGCTCTGTAATTCCTCCCTATTTCCATTCTCCCTTTGAATTTTCAGTGCTCCTAATAATGCTTAAATATGTAGCCTGTTTCATCCTCATTTTTAATTTCTGCTGCTATTTGTGTTTTGATGCATTCTCCCTTAAAAATGAAAGAAGTCCAGCTACCATCTGCAAATACTGTCATTTTGTTCTTCCTTTAAAAACAGGGATATATTCAGTCTCGAATTACCTTAGCCCCACTGAATCCACCCTGTTTGCATTGTCACAGCCCAGAAATTCTCATCTCCTATTGGGATTTCCTGGAATTGAAAAGTTTGAAGCCTCTTAGCTGCTGCCAGGGTGTCCCTCTCTGGGTGCTGCTGGTTGCTTTTTGCATGTTCACTCAGACCGTACCCTTCAGCCTGGCTATTTTTTCAGCCAAGGAGTCCTGGGTGTCCTCCAGCCCCGACCTGCAGCTTGTACAGACATTCGCCCCCAAACCCCACCAGTTTTTCAGCACTTACCGCTCTGAATGCAAAGGGGGTTGGTGCTTTGCAGGCTCTGTTCAGCCAGCTCCCTGTCAAATCCTGGTCGCTGCTGGCCTTTTTCACTTGGAATCAGTCCCACGACAGTAGGTGCAGGCCTGCCCACACGGCGCCTAATTATAGGCTTGGTGTGGGTGAGTGCGAACCTTTGTAAGAATGATCCCCTCAGTGCCGGATATAACACACGTTGCCTTTGCTCGTCTCCCTTCGTATCCAATTAATCAACATTTTCCCCTCCCGGAGTTTTGTTAGTTGGAAGAAAGGCAGGAGGAGGCTGTTTGAGCGCCCTCAGGGGGGCTGTTGTGTGTGACATTCACCCCGGCCAGCGTGAAATGCTCTGCTGAGTTGGGTGGTTATTGGGAGCTCCTGTACACTCCTGAGTTGGGTGGTTATTGTCAGCTCCTGTACACTCCTGAGTTGGGTGGTTATTGTCAGTTCCTGTTCACTCCTGAGTTGGGGGGTTATTGGGAGCTCCTGTTCACTCCTGAGTTGGGTGGTTATTGGGAGCTCCGGTTCACTCCTGAGTTGGGTGGTTATTGTCAGCTCCTGTTCACTCCTGAGTTGGGTGGTTATTGTGAGCTCCTGTTCACTCCTGAGTTGGGTGGTTATTGTCAGCTCGTGTTACAGGTCATGACTGACCCTCCACTGCCGGGGAGGTCACAGCAGGAGCTTTATTTCCTTGCTCTGTGTCCCCCACTAGCAGTCACCAGCTGTCTTTTCGTTAGCTGTCTGCTGAATGTGCCTTGTCAGAACAAACACTTTCACATTCTCATGTAATGAAACCTCTTTATATTTTTTTTTAATTTTTTTTAATCAAGTGCAGACTAGCTTTTTTTAAAAGGGAATAGGGGCAATAGTCTTACAACTTAGGGACAATATAAGTATCTGAGTTTTAACGAGTGAAGTTAGTCTAGCTCTGTCTACCCACTGCCATTTTGACTAATGTCTGTCCTTAGGCCATGTGGGATTTACACATTAGGTGTCTCAGAACCAAGCTCTGTTATCAGCTGGCTCTGAGTATAACTGGTGTAAACTGACATTATTGTGATCCACCTAGATCAGAGGAACCACAAGCACTTCAAAATCGTTTCAGGAGAAGGATAGGATGATGATAATCATGTCATTCATCTTTTCATGACTTGTCCATCATGTAAATCCCAGCTTCTCCTCTGTGCTCTGGAGACTGTGAGTCACAGCCATGTCAGAACCCAGTTCTTTCAGCTCCTGAGCAAGGCCTCAAGTCCCTGCAGTGCTACCTGCAGGATGGGTGCTGCATAATCACCTGCTCTGGCAGCTCTGTAGGAGCGACTGTCACCCTTCTTCAGGGAGTGGCTCAGGTGCCTGAGGGCAGGAAGTAACTTAGGCTGGATCTGTGGTTCACATAAGGAGCCAATTTGTGGTCCTGAGATACGTGCATTGCCTGAAAGAAGATATTTCAGAAATAACACAAAAAAAAAAAAGTTTCTCCTTATACTGAATTTTATACAAGGCAATCAACCTGCAAGGCACTGTAAAAACCGAGTCAGGAGCGTCTGCCACTGCCTGTGGCACCTACAGGAATGTTTGAGTCCAGGTCTGCTTCTTGTTGGTAGAGTGGTGCAAGGCAGTGCCATATATGAAAATAATCATTAGAAAGAAGTATCAGAGGAATGTGGAGGAAGCACTGGCCAGTAAGGAAATGCATCTCATATTTAATTTCTGCTTACACTGACAATATGTGTGTAATTTCTGATGAGACAGAAGAAAATAAGAAATAATAATAAGAAATTCTCCACACTTGAGTCTGCCTTCATTGACTGGAAGATGGAGATTTGGCAGCAGTTATGGAACATGTATCTCCTCAGAACAATGCAGCTCATGAGATAAGTCTGGGGAGGAATGAGTTTGGGGGGCCAAGGAAAAGAAATAAGGAATGTCATGTGCCCTCATGTGCCTCGTGTCAAAACTCTGGCATGTAAGTTAAATGCAAAGCAGCCACTGAAACTGGTGCCTCTATTTGTGATGAGAGACCTTCAGAAACTGACTGACATCTTTGTGTGGAGATCAGACCCCTTTGAAACTTTTTTAGGGGACCAGGGTTGCTGGATATGCTCAAAAATTTTGCTGTTCTTTCCATAAGAGTTAGTCTTTGAGTGTGAGTGCTGAAACAGTGCCACTGAGTTTCATGGTTTCATTTCAGAGGGAATAAACAGTGGTTTGATTAAATTAATGTATGCCAGTACAACAAAGCAAATTAATAGCAAAAGTAATTTCTAACCCATATTGTAGGCTTTTGAGGTGTAGGTCCTTTTAGGAATTGCCAGTTTTTCTGGGCCTTAAGAGGAAAACAGATTTTAGTGGGCTGGAAGGAAAGCCTGGCTTTTGCAGCTGCCTCTGACAGTGGTTTTATAAATGTCAGCCTGAGAATTATCAAGGACATAAATCCATTTTGGTAGCAGTGGCCTTCACATAGGTAGGAAAAAGAGGATCAAAACACTTTACTGAGAATCATGTTCTCCAAAGAAATCTCAGAAACTGTGTTTCGAGTGCAGCAATATATAAATTACCGAGGCTTTCATAGAAGGATAAGTGTATAAAACTGTAAAAGCAACATTTTTCTTGCTCTCATTTCAATTTTAGATTGAAGATGGTTAATGAATTTCTTAGCTTGGATGGAGGTCATCTGGAAGTAGCTTTGTGTACTCCATCCTCTAGAGAATTGCTAATATGTATAGACAAAGACCACTCAACTCCTTGGAGAATCTTACCTGCAGTATCTGAGTGGCAGAGCCAAGAATAAAAGATTTGCTTTGTATTTCTATTGTTTAACTCCAGTGTTTTATTTCTGGTCAAGTGATCAAATTTTAAATTGAATAGAGACAAAGCCAATTTGCCTTAGTATATCCTTTCCAGTGTCACACAACAGCAATTAAAGGAATGTTTCAGAAGTTATAAATATTTATGATTTTCTATAATACATGCTGGCTGTTAATTAAATCACTCAAAGCAAGCAAAGATAATATTAACTATTGGTTTTGTGAGCTGGAGATTTATGGATTTTAGAATTTGAAGGAAATAGCACTAGGAAAAGGAGTTAGAGAGAAGATGATGAAAGTAACCTAAGGCAGAGGGGAGTCCTTAGGTACAGTCAGATTTTCTTTACGAGTAATGGGCAGAATTAAAGGGAAGAGGGTGAAGTTCATTATTCTGAATGCTTTACCTCCTGTTACTGCTGGAGTATTGAACTTATTTGAATGAGTCAGGTGAGATAAAAGGGAATAACTATAGATTTGCCTTGGAAAGTGAATATATATTTTGATAAAAGCATGCCTCTGACAAGCTCACCTGCAGCCTAGTGGCTCAGAACAAAGCTAATCCTCTAGAGCTCTGGATATCATCACTTGGCCCCAAGCTTTCCTAGTGCCACAAAAAAAAAGGAAAAAACTCTGGGATGACACCCTTGCCAGCCTGTTTTTTCACATATTGCCTATACTCCCAGTGTTGCAAGACCCTTGTGGCAGCTGGGAGGGGTTTGTGTTCCTCAGCACAGCAACGTGGGCGTGCTCTGTTTGTGCAAGGGCTGGTGATGAGCCATGTTCTTTCTGGAAGCTTTTATATCCTTGGTAGTTGAAGATAAGGAACAGATTATTGGCTCTGTTTTGTCCTGGAAATGTGCCACAGAAATAGATTTGGGCATGCTGCTCCCTAATTACTGGAAACAGAGCAACTTAAAGCAGCCTGGAAACTACTCGGAATTACAAAGTCCCTGATACTGTGTTATCACAAAGGAGAATAAGAGACCCCCAAGTTTTGTGGAGGCTCCATCCAGATGGATTTACTGATAGGTCAGTGATAGGTCAGTTGTTTAGTGGCAACTAAACTCCAATCAGCTTTGGTTATGAAAGAACAGCTCAAATAAATGCTGGGAATTCACAAAGATTTTTGGCTTTGGTTCTGTACCAGCAGCCTGTCAAAAAACTCGTGGACCCAGGGGCTACACAGAATACCCTGACTGCATTAAAGTGTCAGCAAAATTACTTTCCAAAGGTTTTATTTTTTAAAACTTCTGTATAACAGACATCTTTGAGAATTGGAATCTGTTGTGGGAAAAATAATGAAAGACCAGAAGATATTGGTAGGCTTATTTCTGCAAATTTCTGGTTATTTTGCAAGGATTTTATCAATGCATTGTAGTTTATCAGAGTAGCATGAAAAAATCTAAAAAAATTTCTCAGATTAAGACAGGATCAAAAGTAGGAAAACTGTACAAACTGAATGCTGAGGTCTCTGCCTATTAGTCCTACCTAGTTAATTTTAATTATTCTTGTTATTTTATTTCTGAGCTTACAAATATTTATAAGGGACATTTTGATATGCTGTGATTTTGGAAAGAAGAGAAGCTGCTGTGGTATGCAGTAGGGTATTTTACTTCTGTTATCAGAGAATTCTGACAAAAATGGCCCTTGTTTTCTCATTGGCACACTTCCACATATGCCTTTATTGCAAGCATAAGTTTACTCCTAAAATTATTTTTCTGTCACATATAAAGTACATAAAGATGATGTAAGTGGACCAGATAGTTCATATTTTGGACTGCCAGTTATTACTGTCCCTTTTTCTATAAGTGCTGAAGAGGTTTGTTTGTGTAGTTGTCTTACCTTACCCTGTTGTCAGAAGAGTGTCATAAGAGAGCAAAGTGGCTGAGCTTGAAAGCTTCATAATTGCTTTCTTGTCAATTTACCTTTGGCACAGTTTTTGTAGTGAATACATGCTTAAGGAATATAAAATTAAATTTGTATTGTAATTCTGAAGCACTTACAATTTGGCACAATATTTAAATTATGTAAAAGACAGAATGCAAATCATAATATTAGATACACTGTCCTTTAAATTGCTGGAGAAATGAGGCACATTTGATTTTAAAAAGCACTACCTTTCCACATGACAGCCAAACATATTGAGTAGTGTGTCTCACTTGACATTTTAAAAATTCAATTTAAATTGTTCTGAAAAGATGGCTTACCTTGTTTTAAAGATGTGAAAGAATAGCCTGTCCAGAGCTTTGTCCAAGGCAAGATTGTCTCATAAAATATCAAACCCTTGCATTATTTGGATTAGCACCATTAATACAAAGTGATAGTATCCAAAGATTTCATACAAGTAACAATTTTAAATTTTAAATACAGAAAGAAACAAGGAGCAAGATTGTTTTCCACCAGCAACACACAGCTGCTGTCAGTGTGGGTTTTTTCCCTTTTACCTCATAAAAATAAATCTCTCTTGTTCTGTCTAAAAATATATTAGCAAAGAAGGGCAGTGTTGATGTCTTCTACACCAAAGAATAAAAATTAACTGAAGAAACAGCATATTAAAAAATGAAAACAGAACAACACAAAGGGAAGAAATAAATGGAATATTTAGTTTTAGCTGAACTAGTTGGGTAAGAATATGCATATTTTAAGTGGTCTAATCAGCTGTACTACACTTGTAGCACAAGTCAGCAGCCTAAATGAACTGTCATGTTTGGTCAGAAGGCTGTTGAAACCTACAGCTTAAAATTAAACAAAATGAAACTTGTATTTTTGAAAGAACATGATTTATTATTCATAAAAACAACAAATTAGTTTTTAGAACTGCAAAAGTGGCACATTCAAGTATGGAGGCAGGAGAGGATGGGCTTTAGAGAAGTCTTGAGTCCAACAGGACTTTGTTTCCTTCCTATGAGGAGTGATGCCTTACATGGCACTGATCACACTCTCGTTGGTGCCACAAAACCCAGTTCCTTGCCCTGCTGCACATATTTTTGTGATCCTGAGGAAAATATTTACATTTATTTTACTTCAGTTTCTGACTGTAAGAAAGCAAAGTAAGCCTTTCCTTCTCTGAGTCTCCCTAATTTGTGCAACTCTGGGGCGGAGAGCCATGCAGGGTTTATGGAGGATGTTCAAGATGTTGTAATTACCAGTTACAGATATTTCCAAACTGTGTAGAAGTACCTGGGTTTCTTTTTATTTTGTATCTCCAGGGTAACACAGAAGAGGGGAGCCCCTTCTTGCTGAGGAAGGGCTTCTTGCCAAGAAGTTTCCTTATGGGGTAGAGAAGGATGAATTTCCTGTTCAAGATGGTTTCTAGTCCCACCCTGCTCGTGGGGAGAGGATAAATAAAGTCACTGAAGAATGACTCTGAGCAGGCAGACACCTGATTTATCAAATATCCTGAGCAAGTTCCTTTGGCAAACTTCACAGGAGGTGACAGGGCTCTGACATATCGAAAGTATTGCTGCATCATTTGAAACACACCTGTTCATCAGCCACATTCAGCCTTGTGTAACACATCAGCAACTTTTGGTGAACCTCACTGGAAGCATTCTGGAATAGCTGGTTGTCAGGAAGGGACAGAACAGAGTTGCCCAATGTGATTGATAATCACATAATTTCTGCACCCAAATGATAAACCTCACATCAGATGCAAAAATCAGTTGCATGCCTTAGACAATAGCCAGTAATTTAAAAATGAAAGAAATTTTGTGGATAACTTGTGTTGAAACAAAGGAAACTTAGCTTACTTTGGCTGATGCTGATAACTCTTAGTGGTCTGGTTTTGCTAACAAGTACAATCAAAATGCTGACAAGTTTGGAGTGGCAATGTTAACCCAAGTGAAGTAGCCCAAGTCTGACTTCAGCATTGTCACAAAGGCAAAGTAGAGGTGGAAAATTCAGCTTCACTGGCAAAGAGAAAATAGCTTCTTATTGAAGGCTGCCAGAAAATTCAAGTTCCTCAGTAGTACAATACAGCTTTGATAAAGAAGATGCCTGTTTCATGTAGGAAAGAGTCCCAGCTGGTTATTAGTAACATACGTCTGCCATCATAACCACAGTTCACAGGAATGTGACTGCCCTGCATGGAGAAAAGCTGACAGCACTCACTTGGAAATAGAGCTTTTATAGAGGGCTGGGCAAATCTCTCAAAGTCTGTTGAGGGAGCCTCGTTAATGCTTTGCTGCAGTGTCCTCTTCCAGCAGGTGAGGTTTGCCACAGTGTTCCAGGCATTCCTGGTCCTCAGCAAAGAGCCAGGGCTTGCCACATGCTGGGCTGCACAGCTCCACACCCACAGAACACGGACCTGAGAAGGGGGGAACAGCTCAAGGGAATATTTGTCAGTAAAATGGGACATTTTTGTAGCAGCTAGGCAACATAATCAATATAAACCCTGTTTTTATTCCATGTTATGTCAAAGCATGAGTTCCAGTAGTCTGAGAACATAGAGTGTGTGTTACCAAAATTTTTTTTAAGACTTACTAGTTAATGACTAGTTATTAACTTTTAGGATGTGTTTGCCTTTATGATCAGGCTCCCGTAACATTTTCATTTGGGACAGGAGTGTGCTTTTGAAAGGAATTGTTCCTTCCATTTTCCCCACTTACCACACTTTGGTTTACATGACAGAGTGGGGTGGATGCATAAACTGGATGCATTTTGGTTAAAAGTAAAGAAGAGATGTGCCCCAAAAGTGTATCTAATATCCTGCAGATGCCAGTGGCTGCCAGGCCCATGGGCCCAGGTTGGAGTCAGCATGAAGTACCCTGCCCAGGCAGCTGCAGTGTTGAACTCTGCAGAGCTGTTTCTGTGTGCTGTGCTGTGTGCTGATGGAGAGCTGGGCACATTAAATGGCAGTTTAGGAGAAAAAATTCTACATTTACATCATTAGATTATGTACTTACATATTTCCATTTTCCCCAGATATTATTCTGACTTCTTCAGCTCCCATGCAGCCTCTGTCTACATGACCTAGATGCTTTTTCCAGAGAAACTCAACTTTTGAAATGTTCCCAGCAATTTCTGTATCAATGTAGTTCAAGTATGTGTTGCCTGGTTTGAAAGTTCCCCTGCCAAAGGAAAAGCACAGAAGTGATGTTTGGTGTTCTACACAAAAGAGTGAGAAAAGAAAATCTTGACTATAGGCAGTAAGGGAGATGAGCTGTGGGGTGCCATGAGAGTTGGGGCTTTGAATACTACTGTTATAAATTTATGCACTTTTTAATAGATTTGCTGAAATTCCTCTGCCTTTTGGGATGAAAACACTTATACCTGTTAGCACTGCCTTTGTCAGTATTGTCGTGGTTTATTCTATACATTACTTTAGAAAAATAAGATCTATCTTCAAATAAATCTAAGTCAAAAGGTTCTCTCAGTGTTTCTGGTTGCTGCCAACCATGAAGGAAATTGAAAATTATAGTTTACAATTGTGCCTTCTGTGCTATCGCTGTTCACTCTAACAGAACACACATTGCAATGTGACATTAACATTGAAATTATCTGTGGGTTTATAGCTGCAGTGGGGAATTTATAACCAAAGATACTCTGCACAAAGGTACAGAGCAGGAACGGGGCTGTGTTCAAACACAGATGAGGTTGGTTTTGCAATATTGAAGCTGGGTTGCTGACCAGCATCTCTTTATTGAGATTTAAATTCACATTTACTTGAAAAGGTCAGGCTGAGTGGACAGGAATCCCACATTCCAGCACAGTTCATGGGCAAGCTGCAACTTTCTTATTCACATATTCCCCAGAGGAGGGGATAATTTAATTACTGTACATCACTGAGCTCTTTGGCTTCTCAGGGATCACCAAATCATGTTTGAGTCCAGCAGCAGCCACAGAGCTCTTGCCCTCTTTACTGTGCTAACATCAACCTCAGAAAAAAAAAGAAAAGGAGACCAGCAACCAGAGTTTTACCCCAATCTGTAGCACAGGGAACTTCAATCACTTATCAGCTACTTTTATTGCCAGTGTAAATCACAGATCACCCAGAACAAGGTGAGGCATGTAAAAATAGCTGTGCATGCATTCCATGTGATAACAATGACAGAGCCACGTTTTCAGCAGCCACATTAAACTTACTTGTCAATGGTGTATTTTCTCCTGATCCCATTAGTTCCAGTCAAGGCTACATCTATATTTCCCTTCATGGTTTCTGTTGCACATACTTTGACATGTATCTCTTTTCGCCAGCCTTGGAAAGCAAAATCAAATGGATTACAGTTTTAAGGAGATTTCTTTCCTAAGGGTTAGATTTCTTATATGTTTCAGTGTCTCTAAGAGAGAAAAAAGGATTGCACAAAAGCACTTATAAGCAAACACCTGTGATAAATTACAGTTTATTTATTAATTTTCTTATTTCCCAATCTTGTGGCAGTTTCTGCATTAATCGCAACTAAATCTGTATTTCTTATTGCTCTCTGCCATTTTGACTTGATGAGCTTGGCAAAAATATCCTGAAATGCTCCACTTTTATAAACCAATAAAAACAATGCAACATTTTAAAATTTGAAATTATGCACTTCCAGTATAACATTCCTCCCAGTTTTAGCTTTATAGAATTTTTGAAGCAATCATGTTTAACCCAAAGGTGAGCATAATTTCATCTGTTTTTACAATTATCTCAGCTTTCCCAAATAATGCTGGTACTGAGTGTTCCTAACACCTAAAATTTTAGATATTTTATTGAGTGCAACTCTTTAACTGCAGCATCTTTGCAGAAGTGTAAGGTCCTTTTTCACACATAATTAATTGCCACTTTTGAATACACCACAATACGAGCACTTACGAGCATATGGAGGGGAGGGCCCTGTGTTTAAATAAACCTTTTGCTGTTCCTTTTCAGTTTTATGTGAAAACTTATCAGCAAAATGACCCATCAGTGGACATCCTTTCTCTGGACATGGAAAGCAGTCTCCCTGTGGTGGGGAAATAAAAATGTGTGTTATAAGGCATGGTCTATTTTAATCTCACTTCTTAAATTTTATGAAATTAGGGTATTTCAGCTTTTTCCCAGCTTTTATTTTGCCTTTTTTAAAAAAGGTGCTTGATTCGCAGTTCAGATCATATTTTCAGTATTTATCATTGTGGTTGAAAAAGGAGTTGAGATGGTGAGTCAGCTTATTTCATGTGGTTGAAAATCAGAGAGAAACAGGTTGGAAATCTGGCCTAATTCCTTGTGGTCTTCCAGAGACCATAAATAAATACCATAATGAATGTTGTGCCTTGCTATCTGACCTGTAAAACACAGGTGATATATTCATCTTTCATAGGATCCACTGGAAGGTTTTCTGCTAGTTATAGGATGGATAACCACATTTCCCAGGAGGTCTGGCTGGATATCTCACACATATGGTAAAAATATTTATGTTTGGACTACTGGAAGATGGGCTCTTGATTTGGGATTTGTTCAATCTGCTCTTCATCCTTTATTCCCATGCAGAGCCTTAATGAATTTAATCTACCTACATAGATCAGACAATCAGATCAAGACCTTGACATCCATTTAAAAAGAAGGTAAAATGATAAGCATGAAAACAGATTAATTGCTATATAGAAAAAATATCATTGCTATATTTAGGTAGTTCAATTTTGATATGTGGACCAAATTTGATGAAAAAAAGGGTAAATTGTCATCATCACTTGTCTATTGTGAAATTCCCTGGGTTTGGGTGGGGTCTGGATGAAAGCAGTCACTGGTTCTGAGTGTCCCCTGTGCCCATATCCCATGATCCCAAGGGAGAAGTTGTCCCAGAAATTATTAAAAGAAGAAGGGCAGGGCTATAGGCCCTCAGATAAATACAAACCTGGTACTTACCAATACAAAGTCTCGGTATGTGTCACACTGATACCCAACAAATCCATTTGGAGTGATGATACTCTCAGCATAATACCTGAGACTTCTTTTATGTCCACATCCAAAAGATCTGTAGGCTGGGGGAGGGGAAAAACCAACAAAAAACCCAGTGGTAAAAAGTGGTTAAAGCTATGCATTAATATAAAGTCCCTGACACAGCAACATTTTGGGGTCTCTTCCTCAAAAGTCCTTGCACGTATAGTGATGTCTCAGGTAAAAGAAATAGCAATAATTAAAAGATATTTAAAGTCTGAATTATTTGGTTTTGTAGTAAGAAAGTGTATTTATGCCTACATATATTTTTTTTTCTTGGAAAGAGGCAATTTTTAACAGAGGTGGAGATGAACCAAGGTGAAACAAGAAGCATTTAGAAGTATTCCCCTTTGATATTTCAAAGACTGGAACATTTCATAGCTACAGTTTCTTTGTAAAGCATGCAGTAGTTACAATGAAGTAGTTTTCCTTTTCTTTCAGTTATCACAACATGGTATTCTGTAAAATCACAGTTTCCACTAATTTCTAGAATTAAAGGTAATTTTAGCAATTATTTTACATTCAGTGGCTTTTGGTGTTTTTAAGCTCTAGAACATCTGCAGTTGTTTGATAGAAATTCTGTGAAATTCTCTGAAAAGCAGGATGTTTGGCAGGGTGTCCTTGATTTTGCAGGAAGCATTTGAAACAAGTACTTCTTCCCATCAGACTGAAATTTATAAGCTGCCAGTATGGAAAGAAGAAAGTGCTATTTGGGTTATATTTACACGTCCCTTATAGCAAACTCTGTCTTCCTTGATTCCGAGGTCTCACCTGTATCAAAACACAATATACTAAAGTTAGGTTGTTCATATAAAACTGGGCTCTTTCCACTTCAGCCCTTGGTGGGGGCTCACCAAACAACAGGGAGAAGTCAGGAAGGCACTGAAGTAGCTAGTAAGCTAGCAGAGTTTATAGTGAAATCAAAATTTCCCCTAATGGCAATATTTATGAGTCTTAAGGATAGACCAGTTGGTGTTGACCAGCTGACACACTGTTCTTTACATAAGGAAAGAAAAGAAACCCAACACTAAAACCTCTCTAAAAAGTACTTGTTATCTGTTTTTCTTGAAAATAATCAGCATCATCAAGGCTTCCTGAGTATGTTTTCTTTGTAGCTCCTTCTTTATTTCAGAAGGGTTTGTACTTTTAAACCCTCAGCTCTTACAGCTGGCTCAATTTATGTCAGTGGCAAATTCACTTAACACCTGTAATCACTCTACTGCATCAAAAACTGTAGAAAAAAAGTCACTAAGTATTATTTCTAAGGCACTTCATACATGAAAACACTACATAAATGTAAACTTTAGCAAACAAAAAAGAGGTTACCAAACAAAGTAAGGGTTAACCAAGTGGAGGGAGTTAAGGCTGTCTCTATTTTTAAGAGCTGCATGAACAACCAACTCCATCTACTCATGTTCAATAGAGCTGAGTTTCTCCTTCGTGACAAAACGTGGCAAAGACCCTCGTGAAATGCCTCTGAAAAATATTTTCTTTTGATGAAAACGCAGACATTTTTATGCATTCCACTTGGAAAGTGTTTTTGTCCCGAGCAACTTTGAGCACAGCCAGCTTTCAGTTCTCTTTGTTGCTAAGTTCTCGACCAGCTCTAAAAGAGAGCCTTTTTGAAAGCAAATTATTTAACTAGTGGTAGGGATTTCAAAACATTTAGCTGTGAATAACAGATGTTCTCATTTCTGTAGGTTAGGATCAGAAGACAGGATTTTGTGGATCTATTGTACTGGATCCCAGGGTAATTCTGCTTAACTGCCCAGCTTTCTTTGAAGAACTACCAATGAAGTCATTATATCATCTTTTATATTTCTAACCTTGGGCTGTTCCCTTTGAGGACACTAAAACTTAATGGCATGGATGAGTCCCAGTAATACTGGGAGTGATATCTTCCTAGGAAGGAGAGCTCAGATTTTAAAATACTCATTTTTGGATTATGCATTAATGAAATTTTACCAATCCTTCATGTGAGGAATTCCCACTGAGGTCAGGCTGTCAGCACAGTGGCAGGCTCTTATAAAGCTTGTGATGCACAATTTTGCATGCTTTAACTGAAGTTTTCATCTGGAATTTGCCTTGGTACAAAAGACTATTGGAGGGGATTTCAGAAGCAGCTTTAAATGTTACAATTTTGAGCATTTTCTCCCTATTCCAAACCTCAGCTATATATATATAACATGTACATTCAAAGGTCTTACCTTATCCTAGTCTTTGTTTCTGACTGTAATTTGTAATGAGGCATTACTTCTTTGAAATATATTTACCTCTCATCAGGTCATTGATATCCCGAGTTGCAGGGGGCACACGAAGCTGGCTGCATCCTGGCATCTTCTTCCCACCATTTGGGTAAAAATCCAGGTGGCCACAAGTCTGAAGAATCCCTGGAGCTGAAATGCACAATGGATCCAGGCAGATCACTCTCAGGTGCTCTGTGGCCAACCTATGTGCCAATGGCAGCCTTTGCTTGAAAACTTACCAAAGTCAAAGAAAAGATGGCCAGCATGAGTATGAATTATATCAACAAATTTTGCATCTGAAGGATCCAGCCTAACCATTGTGGGAGTGTACTGGAAAAGGGGCCCAGCTGGATCCAAACCTAAATGAATGGAGATACATATGATTGAGTAAATAATACTGTATGTATATAATCAAATACAGGCTGTGTACAATATAGGTCATTACCTTTCTGGCTTTACTACACATATAAAAATCCATTTTATGGTTCACAGCTAGAAAAACAGGCAGGATATTAATAGAAAGCTGACTGAAGGCATTGCAGCACAGTAAGATACTGATGGGTGCTTGGCTTACTGTTGGGAACAATGATATAAGAAGAGGTTTGTTTTGTTGGTGTTCTTTTTGTCATTTTATTGAAAAATATTAAGTTTTCATATGCTACTCTGAGCATGTAGGTTTATTTATGAGGTGGGTTTTTTTTTTTGCAAGTAGTCTGTTTTTATTTCCAGAATATCTTGGTTGAAAATGGTATCCCCTCACTTCAGTGTCAGTGAGGTCTCTTTGGAGATAAAGAAAGAGAGCTGTGATCCCAGATCCCCTGAATTGCTTGTGTTACTGCTCACTGTGTGCATGGCTTAGACAAAGCAATGTCTATGCAGGGAAAAGAACTGACTGGGGGAGAAGGAGAACAGAAAAGATTAAGTTTTTAAAAGAAAGTGATGTGTGATTGTGTCAGGACTTGTGTGCCACCATGCTGTCTGGACACTGTTATTTATGACAGACCAGCAGATTGCAGTCTGTATTGTGTGTTTACGAAGCAGCAGTGACTCTGAAGTTGTGTGAAAAGATAAAGCTTTATCAGCTGAAATAGCTGCAGTACCTGTTATTCTTCCAATGCCAGGTTTCCTCCTCCCTGCCTCCCCTGCAACATGTGCTCCAAGACTGTGGCCGATGAGATGGATGTTGGCAGGAGAGTAGCCGTAGTCTTTCTGGGAAGATTCATGGAAAGGAGGAAAAAACAGTGTGGGAATACAAGCCAGTGAGACTGCAGCATGTCCCCATGCAGTGCCAGGAGGTGGCCAGACCACTGGGCAATGGAGACAAGTGTCCTGGTAGGAAGTTACAGTTTTGGGTGATAAGAATCTCTGCCTAAAGAAAAACAATTCCCCACTCATCCCACCCCGCTTCATTTTCAGGGTGTTCATGGCTATTTACCATCTTATCTTGATATGCTAAATCTAGGGGGTTTCATTTGTCATTTCAGATTTCCAAACTTTTGAACTGCTGAAAAGTCATGTTAGAGTCGTTTTCCAAAACCAATTGTGACACTAAAGCAGGAATTTTCATTTGTGTGGGATTAAAGCCCTTTTATAACATTTGGACCTGCTTTACTGGGTACTTCTTCTTCTTCCTGGCTCAGTTGGATCAAAGGTGAAGATTCCACTCTGAGCACAACCTCTACCATGTGGAATATGCTCTGGCTTTCACATTCCAGGGATAGTTTTACCTCGAGGAAGTTCACCAGGTACTCCAGCTCGGCCCCCACCACGCGGACGTTGTTGACGGCATCCGTGTACAGCCCGCTGGAGCCGCCCCTCCAGTCTGTCAAAATGCAGTTCACGTCCTCAGAGTGAAACAAGAACTGGTGCACAAGAAGCAAACAGGCATTAATTACAATAGCAGCAGGGCACATGTAAACTGTACTTTGTATTTTGTTTGTGACCAGTGAAGACACATCTTTAGTAATTCCTACTGATACTGAAGATCAACACAAGGAGGCAGAGTGGAACCAGTGATTAGGGGACTCACAAGCTTCCTTCAGCTCTTTTTTCCATCCTTGGTTGGCTCTAGGGTACCAGCTTCTCTTAATGGTAGTAGCCTGTTACCAAAATAGGTCCAAGCTTTATTCTTCAATTTTTTTCATGCTTGGATCATCTAAAAGGTTTCTCAAATTTGTGGTTGAATTGTTCAGCCCTGAAGTTCATATGTTATAACCAAAATATTTCATTTAGACACTTCTGCCAGTAGAACTTCCTGATTTTGTATTTTATTCAGAAACAATTTCATTTTTGAAATTTGGCAGAGTAGAATGAAACCAATCTGCTGAACAAAGCCTTTTGGTTTTATTAGATCAAACGTGTCACTCAAACTGACACTTTTATTGTGACCTTTTGCTGAGGTGAGAAAGCTCACTCTTTTTTCCCCCCTTTATTATTGGCAAGGAACTGAAAAATCAGTTTATTATCGCTTTCCCTGTGGAGGTGAATGCAGCAAAAGGGCATTCAGCAGAAGGCTGAAGTGCACTATACTCATAGCCAGGAACAAGACAGTGGCCATGTGGAACTGGGCTTTATTCTGACTTTTGTGTACATTACATATCCCCTGAATTAACAAGGGAAACAGAGATGTGAATTTTACATGGGAATTCCAAGAGAGATGTGGATATTTAGACTTTCAGATACAAGGCAAATGACTGTCAAACAATAGTTGTACCTACCCTGCATATGTTTGTTATCCAGTGGAGATCTGCTCCAGCAAGGTGGCCGTGTATAATGAAACGAGTTTTCCTGTGTGCTCGGAAATTCGAAGCTTTTATAGTTGAAGGATTTGTTGCTGAAATTTTCTGTGCCAAAAAAACCGAACAACCAACAAACACAACAAGGATGTGACTGCTCCATTCCACTGTACATTTTGATAAAGGGCAGAGTACCCCAATGGTTGGAGCATAGTTCTGAGCCCTGAAGAGATTATTTCAACAAATGATTCACTTCCTCTGCTTAATTGAACTAATGATACTGGCATCTTTTGCACCATGCTTTGTGATATACTGGTACAACATGCCATGTAAGTACAAGATTTTATCAAACTTGGCCATAGAAATGGAAAGATAGCATCTTCTGAAAGTTATTATGTGGTTGACTTTGAAATTACACCTATTTTTCTTTCTTTTTTCCTTTGAAGATAAGACATTAGTTGCTTCATTTATATTTTATGGGAAAGCCCACCAGGCTTACAAATTCAGAGGCTGTAGGTATTTTGGTGTGTACTGAGAAAGAAGACATTATTTTCTTTTGAAGAAATTCCCAGTACTAGCTCTAATATATTTTTTGTTATGGTTGTGTTGACTTAAAAGGGGGATGTCATGCACTAATTAGCACACATCTCACCTTCAGTGAAAGACTGATTTGTTAAAACCTCATAGGCCCTCTCAGCTGGAGGAGTTGGACTTGTTCTGAAGTGACTTAATAAACACCTGCACTGATTGTGACTTATATAAAACTCCTTAACTCTGAAGCCTTTCACCTGTAATAACTTGTGTGAGAGGGCTGTGATTAATATGCTGTAAATATACCTGGCTCCTCAGAGAGCTCTAATGAGGAAAAAGGAAAAATATGGAAAAAATTATCATGTGTCTAATACAGAAGTGGAAGTTCTCTCTGGAGTCTTATAAGCTAAAACATGTGAGAGAAGAAACTGTCCCTACAATTTGTTGAACATGTTGTATACTGTCAGTATTTAAAAAGAAAAAAATTTCTTACTTGGTATTTCACCATGTTATCTCTGGTGTAAAGAAGGAAATTTGTGTTCACAGCATCTGGAGAGCTGGGCAAGCCTGCCAGTTGTCTCCCTGGGATCCCAGCCCAAGGGGGGCTATCTGAAAAGCATCCAAGCCTTTTGTAGCAAACTTCCCTTCCTGAGGTACACAAAGAAAGACATTGGTGTTGTGGGAATGTCACAGATTCTGTCCATGAAGCTGGCAGGAGAGGGTTTACACCAGGAAAGCCAAACATGCCTGATTCAGATTAGGATGGCACTTGTGAGCATTTTTCATGAAAGAGCTCAGCTGTGCTTGGGTGCTTGTAACAAGGACTTGAACTTTGAGAGTGCTTCCTGCTGCAATCAGAGCCTGGAGCTCAGCCTGGTGAACTCAGCAGAATGCAGGATGTGTTTGGTCAAACATATTGTTAACACAGCCCTTGGAAAAAGACAATAAAGTCTTGATCCAGAGAACAAACCAGCTTTTGCTGTCAGCACAGAGTAGTTCTTCAAATCAATCCTAATGCTCCAGGGATTATCTAAATTGTTATTTCTTGCACAACAGTTCATGAAGAAGCAAAAAGAAACCAAAACCTTAAAATAGATGCCTCTGGTTGCTCCACAGCACACATTAAACATCTCCCTTTTTTTTTTTTTCATCACCATAAGATTTTAGTGGAAGCAATAAAGTGCAATTTGAGTGGAAGCTTTGAGCAAAGCACAGCCTCAGGAAATGTGGTCTGTGCCTGAAAGACTGGTTTCCCAATTTCTATTGTGCCTTCAATACAGTAAAGGTGCAAATATGACATGTGGGTGTTGCCATTAATTGTCATCCTTCCACACTGTTATAACATAACAGTTGTGAAATCCCAAGTAGTTTTTATTGCTATTAAAAAGTCTATTCTTTTCTGTCATTAAACAGGTATTTTGGGCCAAGATTATTTTCCTGTTCTCTGCATAGCAGAAGCTCCTCTGTGAGGAATAGGTGCCTAGGCTTCCATTACCAGGGTTGTAGCTACCATGAGGGAGTTGAGGGAGAGTAGAGGATATCAATTCCCATCTAAAAATACCTTTCTGATCCCTGTTCTGTTTGCTAGCTGCAAAAACCTTTACAGAATTAAAAGGTAATGAATTAAATGTGGGAAAGCCATGACATTACTGAGTGGTCCTAAGGAAGAATTATGTTAAATCCATTCCATTGAACATGCTTTTTCTAGAATATAGATATCCTGGTGTAAGCTGCACATAATTTTTGCTTTTTATAGACTTTATTCATTGTATGTCTCACCTCTGGCTGCACTGAGAAGAAAAAGAGTAGTGATCCATACTGCAAACATCTGAAGTGAATAAGAACACAATTCAAACATAATTGAAATTAGAATCTCAAATTCACTAAGGGTTCCCTTTAACCCCTTAAAACCCCTCAAAACTCAGTACTTCAGTCATTTACTGAGTTAGATCCAAAAAAAAGCAACTCTTCCTCAAAAATAGTAAGGTTTCAAGAAAATAGCTTTGGGATTATTTGTGTTTGCCATGGAGATTTTGCATAATCAGGGTATCTTTTAGGAATGCTGAAAGATCGTCTTCCTGTCCTTGACAAACAGAAATGTTTTTCCTCTGTAGAGCTGCAGTTTATGGGCATGCAAATTAAATTCTTACAGGATTTGCAACAACATATTACAGAGTGAAGTTTGTCTGAGGATTTAGTAGAAAACTACTCACAGAATAGCCATTCAATGATTGTATTTTAAAAAAACCCCAAGAACAAACTTAATTTATGTTTATAAATCACAGGGATAGTCTTGAAAACTCATTTTGATCATTGCTATCAGCCATGTATGCTTATCAGCCCTCATCTGCCTGATCACTTAATCACCAGCTGATAGGTAAGCATCAGAGTAAATGGAACCCATCATTTACTCCAAGATGAAGCAGGGAAAGTCTTTTAAGTACAGTCTCACTTCAACCACGAGCAACTCATCTTCAAAGGAAAATGGATAATTCTTAAAAAAAATCGAATGTCATGTCCAGATCATCCAGCCAGTGCTGCACAGGCAGAGCCCTGCATCCCCTTCCTGACCAGTCTTCCCAGTCCCCTGAAATCCATAATGCCCCCTCAGGAGCAAAGAGCTCATCCCTGTGAAACCAAGTGCAGGTTCGAGTGTGTCCTGCTTCCACCTCCTCTCCTCCAGCCACTCACCAAATACCCTACACCTCATCATCATCATGATCCTTATTTCAGTTCCTTAGATGTTCTTGGCTCCAGTGCATCCCGTTTTACCTTGGCAAGGCTCAGAGCAAGTTCTCAGCGTCAGCCTCTCAGCTGCTTGTGGCAAGCCTTGCAGAAGCTCTTTGGAGAGCCTGGAGAGAAGCAGGACAGCTCCGTGCCTGCCCTCCAAGGGCACGAGGCAGAGGAATGCTCACCCTCTCCTGCTCCACAATGCTTGGATTCCCAGCTGCATCTGTGGCTGTTGGGTAATGCCAAAAGAGATCTCCTTCTGTCAGCCTTCATCCGAGATAACACAACCAGGTCTGACCAGTTGCTGCATGACTCCACCCACTTAATGCAAAGTTTCAAGCAGGGTGTTATTGTCCTCCATTGGTTATTATTTTTCAACCTAAAGATTGCTGAGAAGTGTGGTGCAAACACTGAACAGAGACAGGGCCTTTCAGGATCAGTGGGGTGCCTGTCTTGGTGCGATGCTGAGTTGAGATTGTGACTTAACATCACACCCGATGGCAGTGGCAGAGCCCCCATCCTTTGCATTCCACTCCATAGTTTTAATGGCAAAGCTATCCTTCCTGGAACTGATCCCTACCTTAAAGAACTTACAGTCCTAGGCAAAATTTTCAAATTTCTGTTTGATACCTAAGTCTACTGTTGCAACATGAAGACACAAACAAGGTCTTTTGGGATAAGCTAGCATATATTTGTGAGGTTCAAACTGTCACCTGAGAAAATGCAGAAAGAAGTATGAAAAATGATTAAAAAATTAAATAGCTTAGTCTGTCACTTGTTATTTGTTCATCTGGTAGATCTCTTATCTCTAATTTTGCTACTGGATGAATTACCTGACTTTTCAAAGAAAAGGTGACAGAAATGCTTTTAAAGAGAGGAGAATAGTTCCTGGGGCAGATTGTCACCACATTCAATCACCATGAATCTTCATAATTAAATTGTATTAATTGCAGTAATTTTATTTTTTTAGTGTTTTGATAACGATGTCATTTTCACATTGTGCTATATTGTTGTTATACTATTATGTTCACGTTTCTGATCAGACTTTCCTAGAAATCTTTGTTCTTGTAGGTGTATGTGGGGCTTCTCCAACCTAAATGGTTCTATTATTCTGTGTAGACACAAATGAGAAACCTGCATCTCCACATTTTAATGTTAAACCCTTTAAGTATAAGGGTGACTATTGACACCTCCTAAGACAAGGGTGTACAGGAAGGGGAGACTCCCTTTTGGTATAATCCTTTCTACTGACTGATGAGTTATTCCATATCTGGCACAAACAAATATGAACTGAGTTAAAGTGATTCTTACAAATGCTAAGTATAAAAGCATTTTCAAGGTTTTCTTTCTTTCTTTCTGTTTTTTTGATAAACCTAGCCTTGAAAGGTTAATTTCTTCAGCTGTACATTGTAGAAGGAAATATATGTTCCAACTCTGTGTCCCTAATAGAAAATTAAGAATCAAGGTTAGTATGTAGTTCAGGAAGTTCCTATTCATCTCTTCAAGACTAAGTTAGTCCAGTAAAGTGTTGAATTAGTCACATTAAAATTGAGTTATCCTCTGCTCACATGATTAAAGTCAGTTGTTAGGTTGTAAATTTATCAGTTAACCAGTCATCCACAGATGCTCAGTAAACAAAAATGAAGAAATGTTTAAAAGATGCACACACAAAGCAATCTGCTTCCAAGTTATCCTAGGTCATCCTGGACAAAACTGGGTTCAGTGATAGTTAATAGAACTCAGAACTGTGAAGTATGGTATTCTCGGATCTTTGATAAAGCATCACATTTGAAAGTACTTAACACTTGTTTTTTATATCATTAAGAATTAATAGACAAAGGTTGATTCATTAGAATTTGAGAGCTTCACAGAAAATGAGTTTCTAACCTTACCAGTTTCTATTATATATAATATTGAACCAAACCTTCATTTAATTCTATCCTCACAATTTTTTCACAATTCAGAAGGAAAGTTTACTGCACAAACAGGTGACTCAAACTTTTAAATTAATCTAGTTGGTTCAATCAATTATTCTTGAATAATTTGAACTCATGAATTTTACCTATTCAGCATATTTTGGTGCCTGTGTTCTCAGGGGAGCTCAAGAGATGTGAATAACTTATACATTTAGAAGCCTTTCTCAAACCTGGTATTATGGTCCCAAACCATACCTGAACCCTCTGCTGCAACATGGACTCAACTGTAGTCTGGTGGTGCAGATTTCAGATCACTTACAAGATTCAGTGACTTTGACGAGTTAAAATTAAAACGACAAAATATCGAAGGGCTTTTGATTTTACCTAAGATGAGGACATTGCTGTCTCACCTCCTAGGTGTGAATGTGTGCTATGCAAATCTTTCAGATTGTCATTCCAGCCAATGTTGACATCAAATGAAGTTTAACTTACCCAGGCTTTTCTTAGAACACATGAAGTGATTATTTAGTGATGTTCTTGCTGCCTTTCAGCAGTCAGTGAGGCACCACAGCTCTCCTCCAGGGTCTAAGACAAGGTTACTGGGAGAGCAAGGTATCCTCATATTTGTAACAAATTAGTCAGAGGATTTACTCCAGCTGACAGGCATGAAATGGGTTTTCTGTGCTAGTTTACTAATACCAGGAAAGCTCAGAGCTCAGCAGCATTGTCAGACGTCAGCACTTCTCTGTTGGCTTCTAGAAATCTTTGCACTTTAATGGGGTTAACTGAGTATTATCTGGGACCTGGGTAGGAAGCAGCAAGCAACAAAATGCTGACTCTCCATCCCTTAGAACTTCCTGAGAATTTCTCACCCATGAGCTTGTCCAAGCTGTCCCTGAACTCATGCACAGCTCTAGCACACCCAGCATCCTGTATCAAGCACTTTGAAACTGTGCAACTGTGGGGAGAATCAGCTCCTTCCCTTTCTCTTCAGGTGTGCAGTGCCAGCTTCCTTTCATGCCCCCTGTTACTGGGGTGGAAGGAAATGAACACATCTTGTGTTTGCCTTCTCCATGATCCTCTTAATTTTATAGATGACATTTATACTTCCATCTCTGCTCTTGGCTGACTTCTGTTTTTCTCTAGTATGCCAGAAGACATGGGGAAATGACTGCTTATTCCATCAGCCTGGACAAGGTGGACATCAGTATTCTTCTCTCCATTACCAAAACAAGTGAGGAAAACTCCTTCTGTTCTGAAGTTTTATCAATGAATGCGTTTTTGTGAGGGATGAAGTGGCCAAATGTGGAAAAAGGTTCTTTCTGCAGCTAAAACACAACTTTGTGCATTCTCTCCTAAAAACTCCCTTCTTTAGCAACATCTGTAATTATCTTACATGATGAGGTACAGTGCATTTAATATCTTACAATTAAAATATAGGCCTAACAGGGATAATTCAGGCAAGTGATTGTGCAGGGATGGGTTTGTGGTTTCTGTTGTTGTTGTTGTTGTTGTTGTTGTTGTTGTTTTTTAAATTATTTTTTCTGGATTTTAATTGCATCCACTGTCAAGCCTAAATCTAGAGAATAAATTTTCTGGTCAGGGACCTACCTATCTATGCACATTGCAGGGTGTAGAATTCAGTTTTGGGTGTATGAATAATGTGTGAATATTATAGATGGTAACAGTAATGTAAAGGTCACCTTTTCCAACGTATCAGTTGTAACTGTTTTGAATTTAAAAAAATCTTAAATACCGCTAAGTATTTTTTCTATTTATTCCTGTCTGCTTGGCTGCTGAAAGATATATGAAAGGATTATTATTCCTTATATCTTCTGTGCCTTTATTGTGATCCAGCTTCTAATACTTTTCTTGATGTCA
This sequence comes from Chaetops frenatus, assembly GCA_013400775.1. NCBI lineage: Eukaryota > Metazoa > Chordata > Aves > Passeriformes > Picathartidae > Chaetops > Chaetops frenatus. The sequence continues at coordinate 339,057 of VZTR01017693.1, read as the reverse complement.
ATCCCAATGGAATGACTCATAGAATAAAATACTTCTTAGCTAAAGAAAGAGTACCAAATGTTAAATTCCATTTACTTTGTATTTAATACCATCTAAACTAACAGTTGTTGTGTGACTTATTTGTAACTTTCATGGAAGCCCAAGTTTTTTTTCTGATTTACACCAGATAAGGTCTGAAGTTTTTATCTTAGTAAAGAAAATACATTTATTCCTGCAGTTATGCCTTAGTTTGCATCAAACAGAATTCCAGGTGAATTAGCTGGGCATCATTTTCTGTGATAAACCACTCTTGAGCTCCATGCATTCTAAGGACAGCATTGAATTTAAAAGTACAAAATAGGGACCTAAGGAATATGATACAAACAGAAAGTTTTAAATCTCCTAGAGCAAGGTATTTTACGACCTATGGGCACTATGTGCATTGATTTAATTTTCTGGGATGTAAAGTAGTAAGCTACAGTGCAAAAAATGAAATAAATGAAATAAATTATATTAATTTGTACAAGCTGTTCGTTGCTATTAAATGGAAACACATAACAAAACCCCCAAATGGTTCCATATCAGACCTTTGATGCAATATGGGCCTGGTGTTTGTGGGTTTAATTGTCATTTTGCAGGCACTGGTTCTGTTCCTTCACATTCCCTTCAACTTCAGTCAAGCACAGGAAGTTTCCATCAAGGCACTGGTATGTTTGTGCCATTATAAATCTGTTCTTAGCTACTTGTGCTGTGGCAACACCTGTAATGCTTTCATAAAATTTTGTGTTGTTTTGTGGCATCCTCTCCACTTGTGACCACAGGTTTGTGTTTGTGCCTCCTTCGTGCCATGTCTGAAGAGGAGGTTTCAGTTTGGAGCCGTGATTTAGAGATTTCTTCCTCAGAAGATCTCCTGGAAATGCTGACAGAAGGAGAACCAGCACATGGTTTTAATGAAGCACTACCTTTGCCCTCTGCTATTTCTGGAAGGTCTTGCAAAACTCCTCTGAGAGAGGCCAGGTATTACAAGGTAGACTATGATGAAAAGCAACTAATTTATAGCATCTTTCTGTAAATGTGATGAAAAAGCCACAGGATGTCATCCATTTATTTTGCAGGCCAGTTAAATCACATTCAAAATGACCTGAGAAAAATTGAGCATTATCATTTTGATTTTAAGCCTTTTGGTTTTGAAGTTAAGAAACATAGCTTTTAAAAAAAATGGAGAAAATCATCATGAGAAATAGGGAAAGCTTTTTAGAGGGCTTCCCTAAATGAGAGTTATGAGGCAGGGCTGCAAAGAATGAAGTCATTTTAAGCCTAAGGAATGTGGGAGTGGGATGTTGCAACCAGCAAAGCACTCAACATTACCACACCAATAAGACTTAATAAGTTTGACTGGAGTATTTCACAATGTGAGTCCAACCCAGGCTCTTTTTTAATGTGCTGAAGTGATTGTCATGGTTTTCAACAAGCAAAGGTACAAGGCAGCACTGCAGGATTGATTTCAGGGTTATGGAGCTATTTCAGGGTGTATATAGCTGAATTTGAGTATATGCAAATGTCTGAAAAAGCTGTCAGATTTCAGTGATAATTCAATGATCTTTAACTGCACGGGCACTGGATGCTAAGGGTGAACAACTGGAGAGTGAGAAGCTTTAGGGCTGGTTTCTGTGTGGACTTCCTGCTTCTAAAAACCAGTTGGGTGGTTTGTGAACACACCACTTGTAGGTGATTGCAGCGTGCAGGCCTTGATTTTTCAAGGAGCTGTGCCTGTTTTGGGATTATTCACCACTTAAATCTTATGAAAAGAAATGGATGTTTCATCATCCTTCTAAACTGCATTATAAAAGCTGTATAACTATGAACATGCTAACCCTGGATTGATTTGAGCAATGTTGGTACCTGCAAAGAAGGCAGCACTGATTATTCTGCTCTTTTGCAACGTTAGTTATACACAATGTCTGTAAATGTTTGAAGCAACCATCATCTGCTCTGCTACTATCAGCTAAATTGCAGTTAAATTTTGTTGAGATTATTGAAAACACCTAATGATCAAAGTCAGAATTATTGACAGTTACCAGAGGTGAGAGTCAAATGATACCTGGGCTATCAAATGACCAGGGGAGCCTTGAACACTGATTTGGGATGAGAACCAGCTGTCAGCCAGGCGTTGGGAATTGGTGGTTTCCAAAATCCTAGGGGTTACTGGTGAGATGAACAGCAGTCAGAGCCTGCATTAGAGGTGGTAAAAAGAAGGGGTGTGCAGGTAGATTGCTCCACTGCCTCCAAATCTGAGCCTGGATGTCAGAGCCTGGCCCAAGAAAATGCAGCATTTGGACAAGAAATCAAAGGCTGCCCTCACCACTGGCAGTTTCATGGGTTCTGAGAAAATCTGCTCTTTTTTCTCTCTGACAAACTTCCTGCCAGCCTTGAAAACACACATAAAAGGGATTGTTCTTCATGTACCTGATGTCTCTTCTTTAAGCGATGATGCTCTATTTGCTTTGAAATAGAAAATTTACCAGGTGGGGTAAGCTAATACTTTTTCTTTATTTAATTTGCAATTTATAACACAAAATTAAGGCAACACAGAAAATAAATGCCTTTACAGTCTTTTTCTTGTAACACTGCTTTTATAATAATTGGAAGTGCATTCACTGGCATGAAATCTTAAATACAGTAAAATCGTCACTTCAAGATTCCTTGGTTTTGCCTTTATAGATTTTCTCTGCTTTTCTCTGTTTATCCCAGAAAAATTTCATATTGAAGATTTTCTCTTATCTTGCAGCAATACTCTACAGACTGATGAAATTTAATGATCTGAATTATTAATTCTTATGCACTGTGTACATGGGTGCCTTTTAACTTGCTCACTGCACTCCATGTATTTGTCTGTATGATACATGAGTATGATATTTACTGGGCATAATTTTTTATGCCATTGAAATTAAGTCATTCAAGTGATAAAAGAGAGAATTATCTTCAGACAAGTACAGAATCCATAGACAGAAAGTGAGTTAGGTATGCATTTTCAAGATTTATACAATCCTCCTCTCCATTGTGTAAATACTGATTACAGGGTACACTGGATCTCAAATAGAAGCAATTACAGCCCTCCCCATCTGCAAGGAGCACTTGCAAGTCTGTCATTCACAAAGGCCAAAAAGTCGTGGCATGTTTGGTATCCCATTATAAGATAAACTTATTTCTTTCATTAATGATTAATTCACCCTACCCTATTAATAAAGAAAAAGTATAGCAATGGACAATTTCAGAACAGTGAGCAGCAGAGGAGGAGCTATCTCAGTTACTGAACTGGGAGAGGGAACAAGCCCTGAGTTCTGCCTTTCTGTGCCATAAATGTCCATATGTCGCCAGCTGATGCAATACATACATCCAGACATTGATAAGGGATGATAATATATCTCAAAACACAATCACTTTGTAAGAAGAATCAGGGTCTCATTTTATTAGAGGGCTCCCTGAATAGCTGAAGTGTCCTTCCACAATCAGCCAGGTGGATGTGTAAATACCAGAATTTCCATCTACCCAGAGTTTCAGTTGATTTGCAGAGACTCTCTGGTCCCTAATTATGTCTGATGATTCATCTACTTCATCAGCCTCAGGAAGGAACGTTTTCTGGTTCTCAGGCTGGGGTCTGCGCCCTGACAATGCTGTCATTGTACAAGGGGTGAGACCCAACCTGCACCACCCCCCTTCTCACTGCAGTCAGCTGGGATAGGGAGCTGTGTGGGGCACCACCCCTCCCCAGTCCTTAAACCTAAACTAAAAAAACCTAGCCTGCATTGCATTGCTGAGGAGTTCATTACTGCCTTAAAACAGCATAGCCTCTAAACAATGCAGTAATTATCAGCTTGTCTCATTAGTTAATCCCATTAGACTGATATATGCAGGCATTTTATCAGTAGAGTTGAAAGTAAGTTCCTAGGAACATGGCTTTTCTGGTTGCATTTCCTGTCGTACAGGAGATTAGGAGATGACTGGAAAACACTCTTGCTTTGGTGTAGGGCAAACTTGGTCTCCTCATTTCTTGTGTTCAGATCAAAGAGCATCTGACAGTGTTCCAGGGTAGGATAAATTAAACGTGTACGATGGCAGCACAGAGAGTTTTCTACTTTTACAACCAGTTTGCATTACTGGTGTTCCTAGGAAGCCTTGCATGAACCAGGAATGCAAAATGCCAGGCCCTGCACAAGAATCATGTCAAGATACTTGCAGCTAGTCTTAAATTAGAGCAAAAGCAACAAAGTGAGCAATTCTCACCTCTGGAGTTTGCATTATGTCAGAGATCCACACCTGAGACACCCCCATGGGGCTCGGTCTGTCAGATGCTGTGACTGCCACAGAAGCATCATTTTACTAACACAGGCATGGTCAGATCAATTCACCACCTGCCTAAAGGGAAAAGACTTTAAAATGTCTACTTAAAAATAAATTCCAAGTACTTATTATTATCAGATATTTATCTCAAAACAGTATCTAAGGCCTTGAAGTACTGCAACACTTCAGGAGAGTTTAGAAATGATAAAAGAACATAACAGACATGTGTTAATCAGTGAAAAAACTCTTGTGAATTGAACTTTATGATTTGGGTCTCGAAATGTGCTTGGAGTTTTCTATGAGGCTAAAAGGTATGATTACAGTTGTAGAAACACCTGGACAGTGAAAGCACTTTATTACTCAGGACAGGATCAACAACCATCTGTAGATATTTTACACAGAAGAAAAAAGCTTAGAAGTTAATAGAGGTCATGAAACTGAGGGCAGTTTTGCATGCACCTTTTAACTGCACTTTAGAGCCATTTCCATCATCCTTACAGTAAGCCAGCTGCATCACAGCAATTCCCAGAGGCCAGAGGTCCACAGAGACAAAAGGGGGCAGTCCTGGTCCTGATCAGACAACAGCTGGAATGAGCAGGAGGGCTGGAGGAAGCAGAGCTTGGCAGTGGTGAAGCAAGCAAAGGCTGAGGCAGCTGAGTGTCATTGCTGCCTCCCCATAGCTGTCATGAATTAATGGGATTCTCTAGGTGAAACGATGCTGCAGCATCCCTTAGAAGGATTTAAAGGAAGCAGAGATGACAACTACTCTGATATTTTTGTCCTTTCGTATTTACTGCTTCATGACATTCCTTCTGTGAAATTTATTCTAGTTTATACCTGAGTTCCCATATACAAAATGTTAGAGCTGGTTGAATTTTCTTAAATTAGTTGAGCTGCATCTTCCTGCTCTCCATGAGTGAATAAAAACATGATGACTTATTTCCTTGCAGAAATCACAGTGAGAAACCACTTTTCTTGTAGTGAATCAGATATTGCTTGAAAACATCTTGGTGCTGTTCAGTAGAATTCACATTCTACTGAAGGACCATGAATGAAATAAAATAAAATCTGGGAGTTTTGGCGAGTGGATGGCAGTATTTGCATGCTACCATACATCTACAATGTCAGCTGCATGTTGTTATTAGAGTTTAGGATATAAGGTTGTATCAGTGCATTTGAAATCTTAAAGTGTATCCAAACAGCTGATATATTCCAGTATCTTTTGTCAGGTAGAGAGTTACAATTTATGTTATGTGAATCCTTAAAAGGTTTAAAAAGTTCTATTTATGTGCATGTGCATACAATTCCACAGGAATAAAACAGACACAGAGTAACAAGATATTTGAATATGTCTGATTTCCTATATCATATTTACTTGAATATTTTCTGAGAAGCATAAGAATTGACCCCTTAGTTCAAATAATTGGACTGAAGATACAGCTGGATACAACTGTGTTAAAATGATTTAACAGTAATTTAAATGTGTTACTTTTTAAAAATAGTCTAGTGGTTGAGGTAGTTTCTCTGTAGACTTGAAAATGAGTGTACTCACTACACTCTATTATTATTACTATTATTTCTTTATTTGTGCTATTTTGTTTTATAAAATAGAACTAATATACACTGATTAAATGAGTGTTTTCACTGGCGATGGCATAGTTAGAGCCAGGAGCCAGAGTTACAAGTCACATTTCTGAGTGTTACAGAGAGATGGATAACAGCTGATACTCATAAATATCCTCCAGTGAAAGTCAAGTCGTTTGTTTTTTTTATTGATGCTTTTTTATTTTTAATGGCTGGTTACCTCAGGGAAGTGAATTAACATAACTCTTTATTTAGTTTCACAACTTTGTTGTGCTCTTTGCACCGCCCCAATCCCTGCTGAGCCAATAATGCCAGCCTTGGTTTGTTTGTTCACCTCTCCTGTGGTGGATGGACATCCTCCTCCTAAGCCACTCCTAGGAGTGATCTTGAGCCCAGCGTGCTCTCACCTGCTCTCCCCTTCCTCCACATCACCTGCAAAACATTCCTGAGCTCGGCTTCTGCGTGAGCATCACAGCCGTGCCCTCAGCTCTTCCCAGGGCAGCTGGAGCCTCCCTGCAGCTGATCCTTTGTCCTGCCTTCACCAGGCTCCTGTTCTTCCTGCTGGGGCTAAAATGGCATTTGCAGCCCTTCTGTGATGCTTTGTAATCTGTCTGTGCCATGAGGCACCTGTTCACTCCCAGGTGACATAAATAAATAGGAATGCTTGCAGTGAGCTCTAATGGAGCATTTTAGCTGTAAAGCCTCTGAGCCTCCAAGGGAAACGCTGCAAGGGGGTGCTGAAACTGAGCCACCATCACAGAGGTAAATTTGAGTCATTTTGGTGATCATGTAGATTTTCAAGATCTCATGTGTTCTTATGCTCTTCTGAACTTGGTGATGCCCTCTAGCAGACAAGTTGAAAAAACTTGCTAACGTGAGCACTTGAAAGATGGTGCTGATGATTCAGGTAGGTAACGCAAACAAATAGGAAAAAAAATCCCCAGAATAAGTGATCAAAATAAGAAAACTCAGACTGAAAAAGTCTTTCTGAAGGAGTAAAAAAAGGATTAAGGGTTTGGAAAAAAAAAAAATAGAACCCACTGTTGTTTTGGTCTCCCTTTTGTGTACTTGTAATCATCAAAGAAGCAATGAGATATATCATAGGTGTTTCATTATACAGGTGCAGGCGTGAATGTGAGACAAGTTTAAGTTGTGAGGCTTTTTTGAAAAAAAATTTCTGAAAAATCTCTCAGTTTCTTGGTATTTGGTACCCCATTCAGCTTAGTAACTTCTCCTGGGTACATTATGTCTGGTTGAAGAAAGCTGCAGATTTTTTTAATGAGCATCACAACCATTACTGTTAATCCTCGCCCACTTTCTCATGAGGAGTAAGTTCACACTACCACCTAGTGCAATTCCTGTTCCAGTGCAACAGCATCGTTCTGTCTGCTGTATTTCCTATTTATGGACTCCTCTGAATAATTAACCTGAGGTACTTATTTACTGTAGCATTAACTCTATAATAATGAAAGAAACAGACACAGAACAGGATGGGTTTTCTTCCTGAAAGCCCTCTGTAAATAGTACCCTGATTTCCATGCTTTATCTGCCTATTTTCTCTCATGTATATAGCAATTTTAAGATAGCAATCATTCTGTAGCACAGTAGTACACGCCTACACTCCTGCTGAAGTATGCAGCTGTGGGTTTAAATGAATGAACATTGGTTGCTTTGTATAAACACCTTGTTAATATTTGAAGTGTGATTTGGAAAAGGAGGGTAGATTGTCTTGATCTCATGTGCTGTGGTATGCAAACCCCCAGCAAATCTCTAAGTTCACAAGAATTAGCATTCTGGTTTTAACAAAGAACAGTATTGCTTACCCAGCTAATGTTGCTAATTCCTAGTGTGTAGCTATTACTTTTGTGATATTCTACCTTTTTTAAGAAACAACACATTTTTTTTAAAGGTATGTCCAATTGACATCCTCAAATGATACAGGGATTATTTAAATAAAACTCTCAAACACAAAATGTAATGTTGCTCCTTGCTATGGCTATTTAACAATAAAATAAAAGGAATATATAAACCCACTGTCTATTTGCAAAGAACACATGTGTGCATTTGTTTAATATTGTAATATTCATTTTGCTCAGTGAATTATTTTAGAGTCACAATTGGATATTATCCTTTTTTAAAAAGAAGTTACCCACGTTGATGTTTTTTTATTTTTTAATGCCCCAACCTTACTTTAATGGTCTCTCAATAGGAAAAATATATAGAGAGTTAACTTAGTGTACAGCAGAAATTCCTGAAAACAATTTCTCTAATACTAGCTGTATTGGTCCTTGCTCAAAAATAAAGAACATATTTCATATGAAGAAATAAAATAAATCTCTCCATAGTAGTTCTGGTTATGGACTAACTAAACTCTGAGAGAACTACACACACTTTAATTCAATAATCAAATATTTTTTTTCAGACCTCCTCTTTTTTGTATCCCTTTCATTTGAAAGTCAGACCTAGAGAGATCAGAAGAATCAATCTCTCTTTAAGCACATAAATAGCTGAGAAATCTCACTGATTTGGAATTCCAGTGTGCTCTGGGCAAAGGGATCTTGCCCACATGTAAACTAAGTGTTCAAAGCTTAGGCTATGGGCTTAAAAGGAAAAATTGGTGATTGATGGGTAATGCCTTGTGTTTTAGCAGGACTGGAAGGGGCTCAAACATGAACAGAATGTAAATCAGTTTATTCAATAATTACAAGTGGTAGTTTTGCAGGTATATCTCTGGAAGCTGTATCTCCCTTTTTCTGACAGAGCCAATGCCTCTAAGAGAAACATCAGCTGTGGTGTCATTGTGTGCCCCCCATGCCAGCAGTGCCTCTTTCTGTCATGTGCTGTCTCCGAGTTTGCTTTCTCTGTCGTGCTCCCATGGCAGGCAGCTGTGCCTATGGATTCACCCTGGCAGCTTTAGGGGAGTGAAAGGTTGTGACTGATGGCCATGGAGCTCCAGGTGCATTTTCTTTGAGATGTTGGGCCGTGCTCCCAAATACACATTTCATGTGGACTCCTCAGAGAGATTGGTATTACAGCTACTTAGAAGGATGCAAAAAAAGGGCAGAGAGCTTCAGTGTATTGTTTCTGTCTTGTGTTTGGAGCAAAAAGTGCTAATGCATAACTTCCACTGAATTCATTAATATGTGAGGAGGAAGTTTGGCATCTGCTTGGGATGATTTTTTTTAAATGATCAAATCTGGATTATTCACACCTGAAAGTCCATAAAGAAAACACATTTGTCTGAGGCACTTCACGGACACCAACAGCTTTTGAAATGGATTTTTGAGTGCTGAGGAAATTGCAGAGGCATGGAAGCTGTGAATAACTTATGAGCATTTAAAAAGGACCAGTGGCTAACCTGATATGATCAAGCTAAAATAGTGGAGAAGAATTTTGGTGATAAAGATTTAAACTATAGGAATACAATTAATAGGCTTGATTTAACTCTTTGAGAGATTACAGATGTAATCATACTGTGCTGATTTCAGCAAGAACAACGTGCTACTGTTCATTTAAAATAGCTGCCACTGTAGCACCTACAGTCTGAAACTGCTGGGCTACAAAAATAATGTCAGTAAGAAATAATCCTCCAGTGAGGCTGTTTAAAACTGTGTCTTCCAAAGATGAGTGCTCAAATGAAAGTGATGTTGGTTTTATGCAGAACCTGATTTAAATATACAATCACCATATATAAAATATGCAGATGACACAGAGGTTGACAGAATGAGAGATATGATGCTGAAATTGCACAGAGTAACATGGGTAGTTTGGTAAACAGAAGGAACCCATGCAATTAGCTCTGTTTTAATGTATTCACACACTGAGTTGTATGTCTGAAAAATTATAACTAAGGAGGGGAGGGTGATATCCTTGAAAACAGCAACTTTGAAAAGTTCTCATAAATCATCTTGAACAACTGAGTCAACACACACTTCTAATGTGATGTGTGAGGTAAACAGGATTAACATGACTTTGTAAATCTATTCAGGAAGGCAGTGTGTAGGAGTAGGGAGGCAATTTTTTGTTTATATAAGCACTGATGAAGCCAGTACTAGAATGTTGCTTACCAGTCAAGTGTTTCTGACAGGGGCAGAAATGGAGAAGGTGTAAAAAGGAAGCCACAAAGATTATCTGAATGCTGGGGGGAAAAAGCCTTACTGTGAAGGACAGAATGAATGCAATTTGTTAAGCTTATCAAAAGGGACTCTGAAAGGTAAGTCCTGACTGTAGCACAGAAGTACTAACACACGGAGAATATATTAAAAGGCTTTTTTACCTCAAAGGAGAAAATACAAGGAAAAAAGAGGGCTAGAAGCTACAGCACACACATTGAAACTCTCAATTAGATGAAGATGCCAGTTAGTCAGCAGAACAGGTCTGATCCATCCCTACTCTTGGAATCTTCAAGCTGAAGCTGTTTCTTTCCAAAGGATGGAGGGTTGCCTTACTAGGCTAATTATTGGTCTTGGACTCAGAGTATGATGCCTCCTCCCTGCACAAATATAGCTCAGTATGTTTCCACCCTGTGTGATATTTACTTTTGCAGAGAAATAGAATGGCCTTAGAAGCAATAAACACAAATATTTCAATGGTAATGTGTCCAATATCATCATGTACAAAACTGAAGAAAAAGGAAGCATAGAGTAGTAGCAAAAGTGTTTTCTGATTAAGATTATAAAATAAAAATTATCATACAAGAGGGAACTTTTAAAATTAACAAGATAAATCCACTAGATGGCACTGAAACCTCCCTTTACAATTCTTCTCACTTTGACCAATAGCCTCATTATCCAAATATTATAACCAAGACTAAAAGGAATTTTGAACCACAGTATAAAGAAACCAAGAGACATAAAATTCTGATATTAGAGAAGAGGAGTTTTCTTTCTGTTTATTGTACACAATATACTGTTCACTGTTTATATTATGATTATCTGAATTATCTTTATGCACTTATATGTTTGGAAGCTTTGTTTAAGGGAACATAATCCATACGAAATTGCATTAAATTCTCCTTAGAATATGGATTGCTGGCTAGGTGTTGTTCTCTTCCTGCTAGAGTAAATTCAGTTGAATAAATAACAGCAATTCTCTACTTGAAAGTGAAATAGATGCTATGGGTTCCTCTCTCACTAGGACATGGCATCAAAACTGCCTGGAATTCTATTATTACACAATAACAGGAATTACTGTTCCAGTAAGACACAAGAAATATGCTGTGTTTTTATAAAGACTCTTTTCTGGGATTTCATCTATATAATAAATTATTTACATGTAAAATTGATCACTTTGAAGCTGTTTCTTCCAAACAAATAGATGTTGCCTTTTAATACTCAAGGCATTCACTGGGAAGAAAGGAATCAGCTCCCATTTCATATTTTCCCAGAAAATTTTAAGATCCTCAGCCATTCAGGGTGACCAGCTTGTGGGAATGATCACAGGACTGGTGAAATTGATAAAATAAGGGAACTAATTTATAGGTCTGGTTGAAGAAATTTAGAGGGTATCCAGCATAGTGTAACACACCTGGTTTTTAACATTCAAAGTGATAGAGAATTGCGTATTCTGACAAAATTTTAGTTAAAAAATAAAAGAAATCCAAACCTTCTGCTGATGGCAGTCTCCTGCTGAAAACACATTCAAACCCTACACATATCAGCAGGGTGACTCGAGGTGACTGTAAATGTCTGGATGTGCCTTGAGTTTGGCCCTTCGGAGAGTGGGAGCAGGCATGTCCCCTGCTTGGAACTCAGAGTCTGTAAGTGTTTTTGACAGTTTGGGCTTTAGGAGCTTTACTTATGAGCCAGGTGAAAACTGTCCTTCTGCAGAAGAAGGTATTAGTAAATATAATTGTTTTTGCAGCCCAGAATACAGATGCTTTGCTACACAAAGAGCCCTTTGTGTAACAAACAGCAGCCTAGTGTAGAATATTTTTAAAAATGCACAAAATTCGACCCCAAAAATTCACCAACTGAACAAGCAAATAATTGCAAAAGCCATTTGGATAAGGGGCTGACAAATCCTAAGCAGAAAAGTAAGAATGATGGGAATTTGGAAGGTGGGGCCATCCCTACAGTATGTAAGCACTACACATCAGCTGCAATCAATAAAAGAAGCAGAGCCACTTCTTGCTTAAATACTCTATTGACAAGCAAGAAGTAGGTCATTAGATATTGAATCTGATCTGTTACCCAGTTACCACATTGCAGTGTCACATTTAACTTCAGAGCAGAGAACTGGAACTATTTTGTTGGTCCTCTTTAGCCAGTATCTGTTTATTGCATTGTCATCCTTGAAGATGGGTGTGTAGCAGAGCTGCTAAGCCTGTTATCTTTTTCATGGAAATCACCTGGAGTTTTTTTATGAGGCCCCTATCTCTTTCTTCAGCTCAGTCAGTGGTGAAATCTTTTTTTTCATTACAAACAACTATCAAACTGAAGATGACTTGTGCTAAGGCAATTGACTCACTCTACACCTGAGCTGGGTTGGTATGAGGTTAAATGTGGACCAGCATAACAATATAGAGAGGTACCCACAGTTTCATCCAAATTCACATGGGCTGGATGCTGTGATAGCAGAGCAGAAGGCACCTGAACAGGTGCACACAGATCTTGGTGTCTAACTTTTTCAGATACATCAACTGCCAAACTGTCAAGCTCAAAGCAGGCAATCAGCCCTGTAGCTGGAGACTGTCAGATCCCTCTGTGACTGAGGACCCCATAAGCTGGGTCAGCTGAACAAGGATGTGGGACCTCAGCTGATGTATTTTCCTTGTGTCATACATATGAAATTTTTCTCGTTAACTCATTCTGTCATTCAGTTACAGATACTTTTTTTCATGAGCTTTTTCTTGCTATTCTTCATTTTACGACATTAATTTGGCACTATCAGCAGCTCAATCATATGAATGTCAACCAATTAGAGATAATTTGTGTGGGCATTGTTGCATTAGCTAACTGTAATTTCATTCTGTGGTCAGGTATTGTAGTGGTTTTCTTGTTAGTCTTTGAAATGCTCATAATTATATGCTCATAATAATGAATAAAATAACATGAAAATGTGGTAGCTCAAATCATTTTATAAGATACAAAATAATTGCATTTTAATTCCTTTTATTTGTATGGTTTTTTCCCCACTCATTGTTGCTGTTCCTTGCTTCAAGACTAGCTACAAGTCTGGATAAATAACATGAGGTCACGGGGGGTTTTGTACAGCTAAGCCATATGGTTTCTGTTCTGTGTCCTGGCTTGTTGGGAACACAGGTTCTTGGGTCTTCAGCTCCCCAGCATGGCCTCTGACCATGACTTTGTCATTGTGTATCCCAGGTTCTTTGGCTCCTGACTTGTCCTTTTTATACTTCCAAACTCTTAAGGCTGTGGTTTTGTTGATTCAGGGTTCAACAAAAGCCTCTTCATGGCCTCTGCACTCAGTCTCACTCGCCCTGGCTGGAAAACACTTTTTGAAAGTCCAATGATTTTTCTCAAGCCTTTTTGTGCCCATGGTCTGGCCTGATTATTTTCCTGTTCTATTTTTTCAAATGGATCCTGGATTTTCCTTTGCAGTAACCTGTTTGCATTAGGCTGGGAAGGGCCTTTCACAAAGCATGGCTGGGAACTGTGATTTGGTGATATAAAAATCTGGCTGCCCAGCTGAGTCTCAGGTATGTGGTCACAGGAGCAGAGAGGCATCACGGTGCCACTGGGAACCAGAGGTGAAACTGCACTTCACCAACCTTTTGTGAGGAGGTAGGACCTGATGCTTGTCAGAGCTCTTAATGAGAGACTTTTAATCTGTTGATCCTAAGAAGTAACTGTTCCCAGGTCCAACACAGAAGCATTGCTAGTTTTCCCAAAACCTTTTTTCTCTCCAATCTAGAATAATAAAGTTTTCCTTGGACTATCTTCTTCTTTCTCACTAACTTTTTCAGGTATTTCTTTGTAATTAATCTTTTTTCTAGGTCATAAAAAGGGACAACTACATCCATACAATATACAACCTGCTCTTATAGAGATATTTTTATTAAGTCATCTGTGAAACAATATGTTTATTCATAATTACTCTGTGTGTTTTCATGACAACCTGGAAATTCATATCTTTTTTTGTATTTATTAAACATAAAAAATGATTTGGCTCTTTTGCACTCATTATTTAAAGGATTACTTATACTCAGTTTGTGAATTTAAAAAAAAAAATCCACAGAACACAAATTTTTACTTCATTTTTTAGTTTGAGTCTTAAAAACAGAAGTACTGTGTTTGTCCAAAATTACATTACTCCTAAGACAATGATGACAAATGTATTTTTATACTTGGAGAAATTAGTATGTCTTACATTCACCTTGCAACAACTGGGTTAGTCTGGCATACTTTTTCCAGAGCTGTTGAGGGATTTGTTTAGCCCAATAGGATTTGTATTGATTTCTGTTTCGCTTTTATTTTTTTTGGTGATCTTTATTCTCAGGGTTTTTTCTTATATTGATTCTGAAAGCTTTAGCCATTGGGGTTATTACAAATGTTGCTATATTTATGCTGTAATTCTACTACAATAATCAAGAAGTCAGGCTTTCACAGCATTTCATGCACACACAGCCAACATAAAAAGATGTGCACACACAAAACAACTTTCAACTGGTTTTCTGGAATCTGAAATCTCTGGAAAGGGCTTAGCATTTTTTTTTTCCCCCACAGATGATTTTTCAGATGATAAAGGGACATTAATTTATAGTATTAATTGGTAGTTATTGGATGCTATTGCTCATTCCACTGACACCAAAATTTCAAATATACATTTGAGGTAAGCCAGTGAGCTCTGATTTATGTCCTATCTGCATATTTAATCTCTATGGACCAAAGAGCTGTATAAATATGAGACTATTTTGAAAGAAATTCAAGGATTCTTGTAAACAAAAGCAACTATAAGTAGAAAATTACAAAGTTTAAAAATAATTTTTTCTGGTTGACTACCAAATACAGTCAAGATAAGCAAGTTCTCTTAAATGAATAAAATTATCAATATATACTCAGCCAATCTAGCAAATCCCAGATTTATGTTTCATCAATTAAACTCAGAAATAGCACTGCTTTCACTGCCTGTAGATGTTCTGATATTTAACTGTATTATTTTGCAGTACACCCTGGATTTGATCAAAACCCACAAGCAGCAGTTGCCTAACTTTAAAAGTCAGATGGTCCCATAGAAGTCAGAGGGACTAAGTTGTTTAAAATCAAGCAATCCTAAGAGAATTTCTCTTAGTGAACAGGCAAAAAAAAAAAAAAAAAGTCTTATAAGGATTTGGTTGTTGGTTGTTATAACCAACAGCATTGGTTATTAAGAATGATAATTCCAACCACTTGGAATTATGCTAGATAACCCAGTGGATCAGGAGAATCTTTGATACAAGTCCTGCAGATCAAACCTTGCCAAACTTCAAACTGCAGCTGAGTCCCAAGAGGAAAAACCTTCTCCATCTAAGGCAGAATTTGGTCAGCTTCCAAAAGTGATTTATTCCTCCCTTCTTAATAAAACATCTTTTCCAGTTTTATGTGTGACAGACACTCACTCCAGCTGGAGGCTCTGGGTGTAGAAAAACTAGTGAAGAGCAATTATCCATCCCACCCCCAGGTGAGAAACACTGAAAAATATTTGCACACACAGTGGGATGTGATGAGACAATGGCCACAGAGTGAATGCTCTGACATGGTTTTACTGTAAGCACCTGAATGATAAAGTCAGTTCCCAGTGTGGGGTTGGGAACTGCTGTTGCAGTTATACATCCTACATGCTTGAGTGAATAGGGATTCTGATTCAACCAAAATTCTGCAGCAGTTCCCTAGAAATGTGGGCTTCTCATTCAGCATAAGATTTTGTCTTTGCTCTCAAGTGCTGAAGTTAGCACCCAGTATTTTGTGGGTTGTGGGAGAGGGAGAAAAGATTTTTGTGTTACCAGAAGGCAAGTGCTAAGTAATAGACTGGCTTACCACCACTGGAGGCACCTAGAGCTCAGCAGATTTGCAAACTTCTCTGGACTGTCAAGAAGTGTTGCTGGAGCTGAGCTGTTTCAGGGAGTTCATTGCAGAATTGGATTGTTGAGGAATAAATGAAACAGTCACAGTTCCTGTTATTGATGGTAATAGCAGTCTTCCTCTCAAAGAAGACCATGTCACTACCTTTAAAAATAGACCATTCATTTGAAAAATAACACATAAAGAATAGAGCTAGTAGTGTAGAACAGAGCTAGCAATGAACTGAGCTTTCTGTGTAGTTTACCATGTCCTGTGATCCATGGGCCACAAAGAGGAACCTATAGAGGGACAGCTGTTGAAATTGAAGATTAAACACAAATCTCCTCTCACTTCTAAATGGATCAAATTTTATTTTAATGAAAAGTAAAGGTAGATACAAACCATGAATCAATCAAACAGAAAATAGAAGCAAATCTGATAGAACCTGAGTAAAACAGTTTAAAAAATCTCAGACTTGCTTCTATGACACTCCATATTATATGCCTCATATTATTCACTTCCCTGGAGATTTCTTCTGTGATAAATTCTGGAAAAGAGAAAGAATGGAATTGTAGAAAATGAAATCTTATGAGTTTAGTATGTTTTTCACAGAGAAATTTTTAAACATTGAGCTGTTTTATTTTTCTTTCTGAAAAAAAAAATAAAGTACAAATAAGTCACATTACTTCAACAGAAACTTGCAACTGATTATGAGAGTGAGTAATGCAAAATTCTCAGGACATTCTGCTTGATGGTAGTGGCAGCTGTGTCTTCATACAGCTCAATTAGGGGCTCTGAAATGAACCTTTAGAACCTCTTTGTTTCCCAAAAGGGAAATATTTTTTCTCTTTGTATGGTGACACAGACTGACAATCAAGAAATTTGAAGTTAGGATTGACATTTAGAGAAAAACATGTTTTAGTAAGGTTTTGTAAGGAATTTGTGAGTGGAAAAAAAAAAAAGTAGATGAAAGGATGTTATTATCATCCTATTTCTCCATACTCCCATCTTCCATTTAACTGGCAGCCAGAGGTAAGTGTTAATTTAGCTCCTAAATGCATAATCTTTTGCAGCTTTCCATAAACTAAAGCTTTAAACTGTCCCCCCAGTACATCTTTCTTGTGCTAAAAGCATATCTTTAAATTCTTCTTTGTGCTTTCCTTTTATGTAGAAATTATATTCCAGGACATTTGGAAATAAGCTAAAACAAATGAACACTGGAATGTGTCTGCAACAAGAGGATATCTAGGCATGTGCATGGTATAAAAACTGCTTATCTAAAACCACTGCTAATCATCCTAAAGGATACCTTTTAAATCTAAAATTAACAAACAATTGCAATACATAATGAAAATGGCATACCATTTGCAGAATTTCGATTTCTGTTTGAAGAGTCTCACAGAGAGTTTCCCAACTATCATCTTTGCATTTTTCCAATTCTTTCTTAAGTCTGTGTCCAAAAGCAAATAAATTTTCAGGTCAGAGAACTGTTGCTGAATAACTATTTTTTCAGCTTTGGTCCCAATTCTCAATTTGGCTTGTGTGAGAAAAGCCTCGTGGATCTATTTTCCTGGTCAGGATTTAAGTTTGCTAGTTAGACAAATTTCTGGACCGTGTTGTTTTCATAAACTGTGAAAGATATATGGCCTCATTAGTCATCATTTTCCTTATTTAAACATGGGAATTGGAATGGTGATAATTAGAAAGTGCCATATGTTACCATTCTTATTTTTCCTGGGTATCTTCTTGTAGCCTCTGCTAGAGAGAAAATGTTGGATTAGATGGGTGCTCTGGCTGAGCCTCTGCCTGAGCTCTGCCATTGCTCCACACACCTCCAGAGACTCCACAGCTTTTGTTCCTGTTCTCTCCCCACTGCTCCCTCTATTCCTCAGCACTTACTGCTTCCCAGCAGTCTCAGCCAGGAGTTCTCCAAACTTCTACAATAAAGATCACTTTTAATATCGATTGTTTTCCATTCAAAAGATCATTTTGTCCCGCTAAAAGGAGATACCTCAGCTCTGCACATCAATGGCTGTAGTGGTTTAAATTAACACTTGGTAGGACCAGAGAAATCTATGCCAGAGCTTTCAACAGTCTGATAAATACAAGGTGATGAGATTATACTGAGTCTTTTCATGGCTGTCAGAAGAAAAGTATAATGACAAAGATGAAGTTGTTTACACTTAATACAGTTTCAGGAAACAATCTGAATATTCTGGAACATACAAACAGACTGAAAATATTCTGCTTGTCATTAAATAGCTTAATCAATGCTTTTAAGCAGGACCTTGTTTCTTCTGAAGTTGAAAGAGAAGGTAGCAACTATTTTTGCTTTTATATACTATAATGGACAATAAATAATTTGACCTTATTATAGAAATGATTCACCTCTTTAGCTGTCCTAGTGCAGAGACAGTTGGTCTTCTATACAAGAAAATGGCTTTATTAAAAGTAAAAGCTGTATCTTCATATGAGAGGAATAGCTTAGTCATCATGCAGCTTTAGAATAACAGAAAAAGTCTGGACTGGAAGTTAATTTTGCTGTTCCTGTGGAAAATGTAAATATCTCACCATCAATATGGAAAAAGCATGGGCTCTATGTACTTGCATTATAAAGGAGTAAATGTCCCTTCATTCAGAAATATTTCTCATAACACATAGAAGTATTGAATAAAAGGGAATTTGGAATTTTTAGCTACACTTTAAGAACGGAAATTTCCACTGCACTGTAGGACATTGTAAGTTTTCAGTCCATTTCACTGAGAGAAGTTCACTTCAAGGTCTAAGATCAGCTTGTGATCTTGATTAAATCTGCTTAACTTCATTGCCTTGTCTCTGCATTTTTTCTCTGTGTTCTCTGCTAGCATGATATTAGAACCCTAATTTGCTTGAGACAAACAAAAGCCCTACTTTGTTTAATTTGCTTTAGAAAAAGACAGAGTCTGTTAAAAGTGGAGAAAATGCTCTCTCCTTGTCTTTAACAGCATAAAACTGGTGCACAGCCTGTTTGTTACTTGTTAGCTAAAAACGATACCAGTCCATGCTAGGTCTACATTAGGGATAGAACAAGCAGAAGTGAAGCAGCAGGAGTTGCTTAGCTGTATCTTGGGATTGTGAATTAATTTCTGTTGATGATTTGCTTTGAAACCAAAATTTTCTGTATGAATTTTAAAGTTTTATTTCAAATATTTTATAAAACTTTTAAATGTAGTGACAGCACAATTCCTTACATAGCACCAGGTAGTGGTGATACAAGACATTCATTCAAATGTGGTGTTTAATTCTTACATTAATCAATTGATTCTGCTTTCAGGTCTTCCTTCTTTCTTATTTAGAAGCTAGATAATTACAGTATGTGCCAGGAATATTATACTCACAAAATAAGAGCTGTCTGTTAGGTTACAGTCTACAAAATTAATGCGTTGGAGACGC
>VZTR01017693.1:291831-316195 GCA_013400775.1 Chaetops frenatus | reverse complement strand
AAGACTTTAGTTTAGTGTCTCAAGCTCAGGTAGAGGTAAGACACCAAAGGAATTCTCTGTCAGGTCAGTACTGGGATTAAATGAATGTGTATGTTTCTACAGTGAGAGCAACATTTTGCTGGTATTTACAATTTGCTGACACTACTAAACAGAATATGCTATTGATACAGCTGAAGAATTCAATAAATTTCAGACCATAATCAATTGATTGAGGAAGATGGAAAACAACTTCTAAATGTAATTCAGTATCCCAAAATATAAAGTCAAGTACTTGAGTTACACAAATATAAAAGTCTGTGCTTGATGGAGCAGAATGATAATAAAAATTAAGCAAGTGATCTAATAGTAATAATAAATTCTAGCAAGAAGATGNCACAAAGAATGCACTAGACAACATAACAATGGAAATTCAATGTAAATTAAAAGAAATGGAGCTACCTTAAGTAAAAAAAGAAAGTTTCTGCCTTTGTTGTCCTGGATAAAATGTTAAATGTCAAATACATAGTTATCACTGATTAAAGCTTGCATTTTTTGAATGCTGCCAGGCAACTATTTATGAGAGTAGTTAGAGGTCTTGGAAAGTGTGGTGGTATTTTCCAAATACATAAGACATCACAAGTCATCTTTAAGGAATATATAATAATCGGTGAATAAACATGGAAAGGTTAAAACACACTAAATTAAATTGCACATCTAGGATGAGATTTGCCTTTGTGCAGACAGCAGACCAAAGTTCTATGAACTATTTTTCATAGGAACTGTAAGAATGAGCTACATAGGAAAGAAAAAATATACAAGCATGTATGTGAGATATGAAATGAAATGTGTTTCTAGGGGTCAATCAGATTCCTATTGAAAGGCAGGGAAAGTAAATAGGGGTCAATGGTTCTTCTAGTTCAATTATCTTGATTTTTCTATTGGACAGAAAAAATTGGATTTTAATCTGGGTATATTAATACAGCTACCCTATTGCTGAAATTAGTGTCTCTATTGTGTACTGCTTTCTTCATGTGTGTAATATTCTCAGAGCTAAAAAGAATTTAGAATTGTCCTTGTTTCATTCTGCTTTATGGGCTCTCCACGCTCTGCTCATCTTCCAGGTTGAATGAATCTTTTTTGACAAGTAGGTGAGAGATTTGTACAAAGTATATTCTTACACCCTCCTGTTTTTTTGTTGGAAATAACTCTTGCCTTTATCTTGTCCACAGCTATATTTTCTTTTGAAGTTTATAGCTGTATTTTTCTCACATAGTATGCTCAGACCTCTCTGCTCTGTTTTTGAAGTCCTTAATTGTGTACAAGTAGATAAATTTATACTGTATGTAATTATATTCCTCCTCTTTTTAGTGACTCTTCTGCAAGGTGTAGAGTTTAATTGTTTAACATACTGTTGTCTTAAAACAGTTTCTATTATAAAGTCATTACTTAAAACATTAAGCAAGACCAACTGTGACTATTGTTACCTTCTTTGAGTCCCAGAATTTTTAATTGCAGACCTATGACTGTTGTTACTATTACTCATTTCCATACTTAATTTTTTAACATGTCTTCCCCAGGTTAACTAGTGTTTTTCCATGTGGGATAACATCAAATACCTTATTAATGTCTAGATGGATGGCACTGGAATTTTCTTTGTCTAACCTGTGTGTTGTCTTATCAAAGAAAGGCATCATTAGTCAGATTTGATCTACTTTTTGTAAATCCATACTGCAATTCATAATGGAAAGCTATTTTAACATAATTCAAGCTATAATAGTTCCTCTAGGCACTGCTATTAAAAGAAAAGCTCAAAAAATCAATGAGGAGATTGCCATTGAAAAACTCATTTTGAACCACATCTATTGCATTGAGACTGATATTTTCTGATTATAAAATTTAACATCAAATTACATTGCAAAAAAATTTTAGCCCACAAGAAGCATGCATGGGGCTTAGGCAGTCTGTTGTTTGTATGAAAAATTTGTTGAACTCTAAGGAATATATTTCCTGTATGATTTGTATGAAAGAAAATACTTTTTCCTTCCTAATTTTGGTAATGGAGTTCTTTTTCTGGATTATGAAGAATAAGAAGGAATACTATATTTTTAGGATTTAGACAAGTATACAAAGCTGTGAACTATTTACAAGTAAGCAGATTTCATGCATTTCCTTTCTGCTACTTCTTTTCTAAAGTAGAAGAGAAATTCATGTTTCAAAGAAGCATTTTATCCTTATTCTATCTTTTAAATAGGTTGAAAGATATCTATTTTAGGTAGAAATTCTTTGGTTTTAGTCTAAATGAACTTCAACTAAAATTATTTCTAGGCTGTTTTACTTAAGGCAACACAAAAATTTAAAATTAAAATGTGAAGGAGGATAAATAATTAATACAGTAATTACAATGATTATAACAGTGAAATGACATAGCTAGGAATTTACTGGTATCAGTAAGTCTCTGTTTGACTCCTGCACTGTTCCACTAAAGTGATGTTACTTGCTACCTGCCAGGGAAATGGACTCCAGAGAGATGATGCCAAAGTTCTTTCCTGCTGTTTTGTGTTTGAGGATGGCATTGAACAGATGATTAAAATAAGGCTTTTGATCTTAATTGCAGCTGTCTTGGGGAGGAAAAAAAAAAAAGACAAAAAAGGAAAAAAGCCCTATTTTCTTAAAAATTTCTCTGAATTATGCACCTTGAGACTTACATTTTCCAATATGCCTGCTAACTACTTCTGTGCTTAACATTCCAATTCTGGTTGGTTTTTTTCTGCATCCAATGTGTATCAGAACAAGCCTCCAACTGCAGCCCCAACAGCTGCTGGAATTACTGGTGTGTGCTTCTCATGACCCTTTGCAATTCTTTGATGGATTTGAAAGAAATTTTATGAAGCTGCAGATGTGGTATAGGGCATTTTTCTCAGATAAAAGATGAATTGCTGTAATTTGAATTAGCTGGCTACACTCTTCAGCTGAAACGCAATTTACTTTTAGATATATACTTAATTGCAATGAAGATTCTTGCCGTGCCAGCTACTTTTGATATTGATTTTTAAGCTGGGACTAGGGATGTGATACAGTAGTAGACTTGCAGGATGATCTGGGAGCTACATATATCAGGTTATTGATGCTGACTGTCTCTTACGTTTGTTTTAAGGAAGCATAAAAAAATGGTATTTTTACCACTTAAAGGGTGGTGTGGTTTCCAGCTCTGTTTAAAAAAGAAAATCAGATTTTGTACTTATTTCATAGAAAAAAAAAAATGTATTTCTGAGCCACATGAGTTGTGTCAAAATATTATCATCTCTATGTTTAATAAAAATTATTTTCAGTGAAAACTAGAATTCTATTCTTGCAATAAACTCTGTATGGGGATAAAAATACCTAATCTTGTTAGGATAAAAAGGGTTGTTTCTGAGACACAGAAGGTTCAATCACATTGATTTTAATATGACCAAAATTGACTCCTGTTACACTCATATACTTGTGTCTATCTTATCTCGAGAAGGAGAACCTTCAAGGATCAAAACTACACAACCTCGCAGAGCAACCTTTGCGTCCTCATGATAAAAATGCCTTTTCCTTAAATACACTCTAAATCCCCTTGTTTCAGCTTCTGATTTTGCCTTTTGTTCTCCTACTGTTCAGCACTGTGCAGATCCTGGCTCCATCCTCTTGGTGATACAGAGCTACAAGAGAGTGATCAGACGCCTTCCAGGGGACTATTTATACACTGCACTATTTATAGTGTTATACTTGAAATCCCCTGTCATTCTCTTAATCCAGTAGTCCAAACCAAGAAGTGATGAGTAGGCTTTGTTAAATTGAAAAAAAACCCCAAAAAACTCTTAGAGTCTGGTAAGGTTTGGGTTGGTTCTAAGGAGACCAGCAGTGACATAGGTAAAAAAAATGAGGATTGCCTGCTTGGCTCCAGCGAAAAGCAGAATCTATTAGTGCTGACATGGAAATACAGTAGCAGAGCTCTGTGGCTTCTGGCATCTGAGTTAACTTTTTCAGGGCTATCTCTCTCTATGAAGCATTGAGCTTTTCTGATCAAAAGCAAGTGCAAGATGAAAATATGATTTAGGCAAATCTGTCCTGAATTTTTTCCAGTATCTGAAATGAAAAAGATGTTTCAATTTTAAGAAAATGTATTCAATATATTACCAGACTTCAAGAAGGGCTTGCATTTTGTGATAGTGGTAATAGCAGTAGGAGCACTTTCTATTTTGCACTATATGCAATTATCAAATAATGTTAGCTTATCTTGACCACAAAAGGAGGCATTTCATGAAATAAGAAAATCTCATCATCCTTCTTGCTTTGGTTGTAAATGACACTTGCTGATTTTGCAGTTATTAGAGTTTAATATGTTTTATCCAGTTTTCCACCCAGAGAAAACCAAAGTGTTGTTCTGTAGAGCTGTGAGTTAATTTCACTGCATAGAAAGACAGACACACGTGGATTTGATTGATCCCTAGGATCTTAGTGGCAGAGCTGGGGATTAAAAGTTTGATAATGTTGGCTATTTCTGTACCTTACACACAGGAAACCTATTATAGAAAACTAATTACACAAATTTGGGTATTCAGTGGCATCATGGCAGTAAACTATTCCAAGGGAAGTATGTTAGCTGGAAGGAAGCTGACAACCTCATGTATCACAAACCCCAATATATCACGATTGAATGAATAATGTAAAGGAGTGAGTTATAATGTGCTGTCCTGGAGAATCGTTACTGTTATTATTATTTACATTGTGTCTTCTATGTATGTGTTGAATGCAAATTTTTTGCTACTGTATGCAGGATTGTGAGCTAATTAATTTTTATGCTGAGGGGATTTTGGCCATGTCTCAACACCATGTAAGAGGTTGAAGAGAGTTAGTAATAGGGCTGATATATCATTTTCTTTCAAAAACCGATATTCAGCAAAAAATGGGTCATTACCAAATCGTCTTTCAGAAAATTGCTCAGGGTTCTCTGCAAAGTTTTAACTTTCCATTGAAAGTTTTCACATTAAAAAAATCCCCACCATATTTATTTATTTTGTTGAAAGCTTAGGGATCTATAAGATAAAGCCCTGTGATGGTAATATAAGTTGTGTTTTCCTTAATTTCTGTCAGAGAATCTTTTGGACTGGCTTTATCAGGAGGAGTTCCTTTGCATTGTCCATTAAATAGTTTTAAGCATTTCCAGGCAGTTTCATCTGGACCATCATAAAAAGATGGTCAATTTTGCAGTATGTAGCTTTCTGCACTGGGAGATGTTTTTTTCTTTTTTAATTATATTATTTTCCGTAAAGTGAAAACCTAATGTTTCACTTAAGCAAACTGACAAGAAATGAGTTGCTACCACTCAGTTCCTGAGAAGAAATCTTTACTGTTAAGAGAGACTGTGCAAGGTCTTCTCTTCTGTTTTGGTTAAGTCTTCAAAATTTTGTTCTAAACCAGCTTAATTAGAAGGCAAACTAGAACTGATAGCAGAGACCATACAGAAAATAAATCTGCATTTTAAAGCTCCAATAGAGGCCCCAGCTACCCAAGGAGGTTACTGTGGCCAGTCCAGCCCATTGCAATCAGGCTCAGAACAGCCAGGCAGCAGAAATAAGTTTAGCACTGGGTAGTTCATCAGAACTTTGTGCACCACCACCATTTCTACAAGACCTCAGGAACTGATCTTCCATCCAAGCAGCAGCATTTTGTTCTTTCTATGAGTTTGACTGACATCCCTGCAAACACTTCCAGTTTTTAGATCACTGGAGTATGGGTGTGAGGGTGAAATGCTGTAACCAACAACAGGACTTGGAGTTGTCTAATGAAAAATGAATGGTTCTGCTGATTTCAGAAGGAATATTGTACATCAAAGATAAAATAGTTATTGCCACCAGGACTGGATTGGAGCTACAGTCCTAAAATTAAAATCAGAATAATTAACATGAGGCTCTTACCTTAAACATTCAGGATCAGTCTGAGGTTTGTCAGTGACTTGGACTTTTTCTGCTTCTAAATCTTTCGTCACTCTTTCAGCCTCCCTGATTACTTTCTCAAGGTCTAAACATGAAATCAAAATAACCCTATAAATATATATTAATCATCCATATTCAAAGACCTTCTACCTATTCTAAATTTATATTTTCTAAAATTTCTCCATTAAACTCTTTGAAGGGTAAAGGCATCTAAATAAAGAAAATTAATTATTTTTTTATAATTGTAATCACATATTGCAATCTAGAAAATTTCACTCCTTTTCCCAAACAATTTAGGACCACATTTACTGATTTTCTTAGCTCTAGCTGTGACATATTACATAGATATCTGTAAAAAAAGGTAATAAAGCACTGTAAATTACATTTTTTAAATCCAGATTTCAAAATATTTGCTAATTGCTGTGATCATCTTTGACACAGAAGACTTTAACCAATATTTATGTTGATTTTAAGTTCTTTGAAACATTAAGTTCTTCATTTAAGTATACTACTTACCAGCAAAAGCAAAACTTCCTTTCATATTTACAGCTCATGATTCAGCAGATCTCTGGACCTCATTATGAATGGCATTTCAAGTAAATCTCGTTGAAATCCATATTTGTTGTAATCATGTTTAAAAATGATGTATTACATATTGTAAAAATAAATTAAAATATTGCTACTATGATTCCCTTTTGTTGAGAAAAGAAAATTGACAGAAAACATTTTTCAAAAACACTTGTCAAGACAGAAATAATTATCATAACAAATACTATCATGCACACCTTTGAGCTCACTTTGGAGAGTAAATAAATCCTGCTTTAATTCATTCTTCTGCAGCTGGAGTGCGTTTAACTGAACATTTTTATGTTCCATTGACTCCATTTCTAAGAAAAAATACATTTTAAATTAAAATGCATTGCAGTTTTAGCATTCATGATACAATCTTAAATATTCTTAACTACTTCTACCAATCTTCAGCTAGTCAAAAGAACCTTAAATATAAAACCAAAATAAATGAAAATAATTCATATAAAACAGTTCACAGGAAATTATATGCCATATAATGTATTCATAGCGATGAAAGAAAATGATTTTTTTTAATGTTATTGAGCTGTTCAACATATTTTGTTGTCTGGGCATAAAAAAGAATGTTTTGCTTCAGAGTTAATTCAGCTATAAAGAAAGGAAGATGACTGATTGAATAGGTGGAGAACAGACACCTCTCAGCAAGACTGAAAAAAACCAACTTTCTTAGTTTATTTAGTGTTATATATATTTGAACCTTACTATTAGACAGCATCTGGAATTAATTGTGATTGTTTTTCTAACAACTGGAGGTCCTCACATAATTTCCTTGTTATGAGTTGCTTAAACTTTTCACTTCAGAGCTGTCAGTGTGCCCAGGAGTGTAGCAGACAAAAAAGACAGACAAGTTGTGCTTCAAGAAAGGTGTAATTTAAGGATGGAACCGAGATGGCAACTGAACTTAGAGAAGAATTTTGGTCACCCTTCAGGTACTACTGCTCATTTAACCACCCAGCTCTGCCCGAATATGTAAAAATTACATGCTAAAGGTAGCACTTGTCACCAAATACAGACTTTTTCCATCGTGGATTAATATCATAGCCACAGGAAATAAGAAATAAGGTGTTACAAAGTGCAAACTCCAATGGATATTCCTTTTTCAGTAACTTTATAGCAGATATGGGGAACTGAAAGTGCTGTTGCTTTGACAGGTGCTGACGCTGGGATGGACTTTGAGGGGTCATCTACTGTATTCTTCTCCTGAAGGCAGGATCAGCTGTACTTCTGTCATTTCTGACAAATGCTTGTTCAACCTTTTTTTGAAGACCTTCAGTAGTGGACAACTCCTAATTCCTTTGGTAATGTAGTCTTCTAAGGCAGAGTGCTTCAGTCGTCCACTGTTCTTAGAAAGATTCCTAAGCTGTCAGACAGACTCTCCCTTGTTGTGCTGTACACTTGTTATTTTTTATTCAGTTCCCTATAGCTATAAAGAATATATTAATTTCCTTTCTACAGGATACTTAAACAATTTGAAGACTGATATCCATCTTTCATCAGTCTTTTTCTGAGTGGCTCAAATACTCACAGTTTTAAAAATTTTCTTCCTCCTCATGTGCTCCAGAAATCTGATCACTCTCACCGGTCCTATGCAGAGTCTCTTCAGCTGGTCCACAATTTTTTTTGAAGTTTAAGANTATTTTCATGTGTTAGAGGTCAGAATCCTGTTTGTGTCTCAGTGTGGTGTTGGCATTCTGATGTCATTGCCTCATGTTCTGTCTGTGATCCATGATGACCCCGATTTCCTTGCAGGAGGACTGCCCTGCAGTGTGACCCTGTACTCTCAGAGATCTCATACTCTGCACCTTAACCCAAAGATGAAGCTGCACTGGGGCAGTAAAGGACCAATCCTATAGGATATTTATCCATGCAATGCTGTTGAAGCTAAGGAAATGTACAGAGCTCAAGCACTGGTGATTCTAAACCTATTTCAGTTGCTGTGTGTGACTGTGAGCTCTGTGCTGGCTGAATTGGGCACTGGGAGCTGCCTCTTCAGGTTGGCTTCTCCTCCTCACAGTGCTCACATCAGAAAGGTTGAAGAGGATAGGGAAGAGAGGAGCCTTTAATTATGCTTGGTATGTCAGACCATACTCTTTCAGTTCAGTGCTAAAAGGAAGTTACAGACAGAAGGGGAATGTTATAAAATTACTGGTTTGCACAGCTATATTTTATAGATTTGTGTTAATCCAAGATAAACTGGTTTAATATAAAACTCACCATCTTTCAACAGAGCTGCCTCATTCTCTAAATCATTTATTTCAGTCCTGACTTTTTTTTTAATAAGAAGTTCTCTATTACTCGTTAGTCCATATTCATTGTTAAACTCTGTTACTTCTCTGGTAAAATTATCTTCCTCTTCAGTAATTTTTCTCTTTGCATCTGCCTGAAAAAAAGAAAGGGAAGACTGACTGTTCAGGTGAAAAACATTAAAGTCTTTGTTAAGCTAGACAGACTGAGACATACTGTTGGTTTTTATCCTTAAATTTGTAGTAGAAAAGTAAATAAATAAACAACAAATAAATAAATGAAAAGTAAATAAAATATTTCGTTTTTCTGGTAAGAACATGATAATGGTCTACAACTCTATCATTATGCCTGTTTAAAACTCTTTTTTCCTACATAAATGAAGGGTCTATTCTCAATAACAGAGCATTTTAAAAATCACTACATTATGTTATAG
Organism: Chaetops frenatus; assembly: GCA_013400775.1. Classification (NCBI taxonomy): domain Eukaryota; kingdom Metazoa; phylum Chordata; class Aves; order Passeriformes; family Picathartidae; genus Chaetops; species Chaetops frenatus. The sequence continues at coordinate 306,988 of VZTR01017693.1, read as the reverse complement.
ACTTGAACCAGTAGATTTTCAGTTCAATTCTCTTATTGAAATTAGAAAATTTTAAAGTCAATAGCATAGTATGGCAGTTCTTTTTCGGTTTTTAGATTTTTATGAAACTAAATAAAAGTGTTGTTTAATCCTCTGCAGAATGCAGACTTACTTTAACTCCTTTAATAACTACCAAGAAAGCTATTGTTGATAGAAAATCAATTTAGTTTTCTGGGAAAAAAAGTCAAAAGAGAAAATTTATATTAAATTCCTCCTAAGAAATCTTAATTGATTGTTAAATTAAATAAAAGGAAATAACCCCTACATACAGGAAGAAAGAAATTATAACCTATAAATGAAACTTCACACATATACTGGGAATACTTTGGGTGCTGCAGAAATGACTTAGTTAAAAAGATATCTGCCTAAAGATTTTGGTTTAATACTGGTGATTTGTTTGGTAATACTGGTAAAATTTAGCTCTGCTGATTTAAAGGGCAAATACACGTGCAGAAAAGACTGCTCCTCTGTGGCATTTCTTCATATGTACAGATCCAAGGAGCCTCAAGGAAGTAAGAGGAAGGCAATATTAAGGTTAGCATCTGAGAGAACTGAAAAACTTGTTGTAAGTAGCTACCTTTGAAGATGTGGTGAGGTGTGTCTGGCATCAAAGAGATTGTGTGCTATGTCAGGATTCATAAACTGTCCACATTTGCTAAAATGTGGTGTGGGGCTCCCTGGGTTTTTCTTTTGATCCTTTTCAGTATTTTCTACTGTGGATGAGGCAATCCAATTTAAGGTGAGGTTTCCCTACTTTACTTTTACAAAGGAAATAATCTGTCAGAATTGGAGTTCAGTCATATAACAGCAAACATTAGAAAATGAAGTCAAGAATATAAAATCAGCTTTGGAGATAAAGTGCAGCATACACTACCTTAGATCATGGTTTAAATTAAATGTGACAATTTCTCTAAATTTACATTGTTACATATGCTAACATTAAACGAAACCCCTTTTAAATGTTTTAAATCATTATTTTTCCCAGATTTTCAAACTTTAAAGCTGATTTCTCTTGTACAATACAAAAGAGCTATGTGAATATCACAGCTGGAAACATACCAAGATTTTAAGAAGACTTGTTCTCTGATTAATAAGCTCAGTTTTTTGTTTTTCTAAGCTGTCTTCACGTTTCTTCAGAATTTCTATGTAGAACTGCTTTACAGACAGATGCTGAACCTTCCAAAAGGAAAAAAGTATTGTTTTACTGTTTCATATATTCTAAAGTTGTACACAAGGATCTTGGTAGAGTTTAAAAAGTGCTGGCCTAACAAAAGCCTAACAACTCTTTTTTCCCCTCAATAACCTTTCAGTATACTACTAAGCTTTTGAAGTCTCCTTTCTTTAAAATACTCTGGTCTTTAAAAGTGGTGCTCTGTCTATCTAAAATGGCATTTTAAACTCTGCTAGGTTTAGGAAAAATTTTTCCAGGTTAAAATGAGGAAAAATATTGACCACCTAGGATCCTTTGCCCAACATAATCCACTGTCCTCCATCTCATTGTGAAGTTCACCACGAACCAAATGAGACCATAATATCAGAGTAGTATCAGAGGGACTGGGGTCCAGCATCCTGGTTTTGACTGAATGGCTGTACAGGTGATCCACTCTCAATGCTGCTATGGAATATGCAAAGAAGGGCAGGATACATTCCTGAGCACAATTTCTGGAATTTTTAGCTGAGGAAGGGTAATGGGAATTAGCCCACTGGTTATGGACAGTTTGATCATAAACCCCCAAGCCATAAACTTTGATTTTGCACATAGCTTTATTTTGAGTTTTATCAATTTTAACCATTAGTTTATCTGGTACAAGGGTATGCTGTTCAACCATTGCATTTTCAAAATTTGCTGAAGACTTCTTATTTTTCCAGCACACCCACTGTATCATCATCTCACCTAAGTGCAGATATATGGGGGGCTAAACCATAACAATAACAAATAGGAAACAGCTAAGTGTGATAGAGTCTTAAAGGATGAGAATCTTTCTTTTGATGGAGTGTCAAGTTCTCTTGACTCAGAGTAATGAATAGGGAAAGTTAGATTTGCCCACAGACAGTAAGGCACAGGGTAAGGATCAGGAAGTAAATTGAATACTCAGGCTGATACACGAGTGTTTGTGTGTAGAAGCAGAAAAGACCAAATAAGAGTGGTATTACAGTGGTAAAAATGAAAAGATTTTAAAGTTAAATAATGCACATGGTTGTGGAGAGGGCACAGATGAAGTGCATCTGATCAAAATAGGAGGATAGTGGACTGGAACAGCCAAAGCCTAGAATGTGAGAGTTGGAAAGGAAAGGACAAAGTTTTTTTCCTCATCCCTGATATGTCCAGTATGCTAAGCATTCAGGATATGCTTGGCTCAGAATTTACTTTACATATTAATTCAAAGACAGTAGGTGGTCTTGCACCACTGTATTTGTAATGCTGTACATAACTACCTTCAGTGTAGTTTCTCCATGTGTAAGATGCCAAATTCATCTTTGCATTTGCAACCGATTTTTTAAAAAAATCATTGAGCTACAAACAGCAAAAAACTATAATTTGGGTTCTAATTACATGCTACCTGGTTTTACAGAAGAGAGAGAAAAATTGCATTTCATAGGACTCTTTGATTGACCACAGGCAGTGTCTGTGAAATAGATGTCAAAAAACTTCTGAACTCAGTCTCATCATCTTGGTCAGACATTAGCTGCTGTGCATGCACATGGTTGGATAGGTGTCCTTATAAAGAACTGCAGTTATTTGGTGTGGGATAAATTGAACAGCATTAGCTGAACAGCATTATTTAATATCATTTGAATTACATGAACTATTGCAGGTATATGTAAACCTAATTCCTGTAGTAAAAAATCAAATTACTTTAAGTAATGTCAATAACTATATAATCTTTAAACCTGAATAGAGTCTGATTGAAATGCATTTTTCTATTCCACTACTTTTCTGTATCATTTCCTATCTATAAATGAATAAATGTCAGACTAGGCAAGCAAGTAAAACATATTTTTGTGGACATCAGTGATATTATTAATACTGGTCAGTAAAGCACATAAAATTTAATTAGGAGTAGTTCTTCAGCTCTTCCCATTAGTCATTTACAATAATAGCTCTACCCTCAGGACCTTCTGTACCTACCACATAAACCTTGATTATAAATCACAATGCATAAATAACAATTTAATAGTATAAACATAAAACTGTGATGTTTGTTAATAAACTTATGAGTAAGACTACTGAGGATTTCACCTAACAAGCAACATCCAGATATAACCTGTGTTGGATAAATAAGTTACTATTTTAAAGCACCTTTGGGCCCTGAGACTGTGGCATACATAAATGTGAGTGTCTGAATAAGTGCCTGCATGATTATTGTCTCAATTTGCAACCCGTAAATATTTGTAAATGAATTCTATTCTGATCCCTTCTCAGTAATGTTGTTATTTATTATATATATATATATACACACACTCAGACACGTATACATATATATATACACACACATATATATATACAAACATACATGTATATATATACGTATATCATACTCCTTTACAAAAGGCACAAGAGCTTGTTTTAGCAAGCATGAAAATCATCCCCCAAACACTTATTTTCACAACTGGATGAGGCAATCTCCCAAAGATTCTTGAAGTTGTTTATTTAAATGATAGGATCCAACAGTTCTGACTTCAAAGGAGGCTCCACATGCTTTCCTGTTGTGAATACACATTCTGTCAGCACAGATACTTAAGAGCACAGGGGAGGGTATTTAGACTTAATTTTCAGACACAAGCAAATGGATTTTTAAATAATTTTCAACCACAGGTGTTATTGGTGAAATACTCTGAAAAACCAGTGGCTTAATCTGAAAACACATCCACAGTTTGATTAAATGGAAAGAATAATAAAATCAATAAATAGATTCAGAAACTTTCCTCCATCTTTGGCCTCCCTGGAAAAACACTTAGAGCTTGTAACCTTAACTGTAAGCTCATTGAATGATCTTCAGTATATGACTCAAGATCCTGTGAAGTAAACACAGGGCAGTTTTTCATATCTTTTCTGTGAAAGGCCATTAATAAATGGCATTGGGCAACCAAGGGATAGCTTTTGTACACTGGAGGAAAATGCTGTAACAAGTTGCAGGATTGTTAAAACAGGGTATGTCACACCGTGCCCCAAAAGTCAGCCTGCCCTGAACACAGCCAGGGGCCAGCCCCAAGGGTGAGATCCGTGGGAGGAAAGATAGTGATGGACGCTTTATTCACTACAGAAAGGCTCAGTGCAGGTTTCCTCTACACTGTGCTACTCAGCAGGTGAAGCACACTCCTCGGAAGTGCTTATGGATCTATTCCTGAAAGAATAGGTCGTATATTTGTAAAGAAAACTTATTTAATTACTATGTACACTATAAATATGCCTGCTCACCTTGGTTTCTAAGTTAATTTTTGCAGCACTCAGCTCTTCTTTTGTTTGATTAATTTTTTCATAACTTCTATTTATGTCGCATTTAGCTGCAGGGCAACAAAAACCTGTAAGAGCATGTGTTCAGTTTGTAAAAGTTACATGCTTATAGAAAAGTGCTGGTGGCAAGAACCAGCCATGCTGGCTCTGCCGAGCTTTCCCTGGCACAAATCCCCTCAGGACACCCCTGTGGCACTTGTCCCCTGGGAATGGGGAGCCCCCTCAGGATGGCGCCCATGGGGCCGACCTTGTTGGATGAAATTCCTCTTCTCCCTCGCCTGCTTCTCCGTGAACTGTATTTGATGGAACAAAGCATCCAGGTTCATTCCTGGCTTCCCGTGGAGCCTGTGGGCTCTGTGGGCAGCGCTCTGTGTGAGGGGGGCTCGCCGAGGGTCCCCACAGCTCTGCCCTCAGGCCTCTGCTCCAGCCTCGGCCTTCCTGGGCTTGGGACCGAGGCCTAGGGACAAGGCTGAGGGGACACGGCTGAGGGGACACAGGGACAGAGCAGGAGGAGAGGGCTGCAGGAATGGCAGCGAGAGCAAACCTCAAGCAGAGGGAAAGGTGGGTGACAGGCTAGGGGAGCCCGCATGGAAAACAGGGAGTGCGGGGAAGCAGCACAGGAGGAGCAGGAGACACAGGGTATTTGGTAAGGAAAAAGCTCAATGACACTGAATCACATCAGACTTGGGCACAGCTCTCAAACTGGTTCTGACTCAGGGTCTGGGGAGTTTGAACAGTTCGGACTTCTTTAATTCTCTAGGACCATGTGCTCCATGCTGGCTTTGTCATTCAGAAGCTGTTTTGCTTTACTGCTTCCTTTCTCTATGGAGTGACCACCATCCTTTATAATGTTGCATTTGCTCAGATTTATTTACCTCCTGAAGACCGATGTCTAACCTGAGCAATTAAGGAAATAGGCTAAAATCTGCTATCACACAGGAGAACATGGTGAAGTTGACTCCATGGAACCTAGAGTGACCAGATTCAGCTTGGCTGCATTTCACCATGAGTGTAAAATGTACAGTGTTTCTGTTGCAATTAGTCCCAGTAAGCAAAGATCACAACACAGCCCATTTTATGCTCTTCTTGAGCATAATTGTGTACAAATTTACAGTGCTCTGAGTTCCTGAAAAGTTCTGGTTTGTAAAAGTTACATCCTTATAGAAACGTTTTATAACTGGATGGTACACCTGGAAATGCAAGCACCTGGCTGAAAACATAATTCACATTACAGGGTTTGCTTTTACATCTTGGGAAAGATTGACTACAATCCCTGTGGAAAATAAGTATGTGAAGTTTGCCTATTTGCTTTGAGGCAGAAAAAGCCTGGAGGAATGGAATTTTATAGATTTCCAGCTTTTTTTAACACTGAAAAAGATAAGGATTATTGACAGTCCTGTGTTGTTATGGTTATCCTCAGAGGAGATATTTAGCATAGACTGCAGCAGCAAAGTTCAGAAATTAGAAAATCTTTGACCATCAAAAACAAAACAATATACATGACAGTACAGATGTATCATTAATGAAAAAGCTGTTCTAAGCTAGCAGAATGAAACTGAGAATTCTGGAAAAATCTTGTTATAGTATTTACTGCTTAAAAGGCGTCATATTACAGCTGATAGTGTGTTATAAAGTGATGTTTCTTAAAGGAAAGACATTGCTCTAACAAAGAAAATGTGGGTTCTGATAAAATTTAAAACCCTGAAGCCAGTGCATTATGTTGCAGGAAATGCAATTATTTTTTAAAATGACACAAAGTGCATCTGAGGGGGAATAGTTCACAGAAGTGAATTTAGAAAATGTTTCAGAAGTGAAACTTCCTACCCAAAGGCCAAAGGAAAAGCAGATGAGTCAAATGGGAACATTTGGTGATTGAGATAGTGATTTGTTACACAGGTCTGATGAGTGAAAAAGTCATTTTACAAAATTCAAGAAAATGAACTGCTCTATCAGTGGATCAAGGAGAAAATAAATGAAAAGCTTCCTTTGAAGTTTTTGAGACTTGGCTGCTTTTGTGTTTGAAGCTGAGAAGGCTGCTGTAGGCTGGGATAGAGTCCAGTGTCACTTATTAAAGGAATGACTGTGTTTTGTGGAGGGTGCTTCAGCGCCTCTAATTATGGCAAAGGAGCTGCTCTCCCCAGAAAGAGGAGTCTGACTCCAACTGCACTTCTCACTGTCTGAGAATGACCATTCAGCACGATTAACAGTTCTCTAAGAGCTTCCTTCAGAGACCAAAAAAATTCAATGGGACAAGTATTTGACATTAAGCTTCACAGCTTTTGACTCCTGCAGCTATTTACCACGTGCTTGATTCCCACATGGTAAATTACTCACAGTAATCACTCACGATTATATAAATTTAGCCACGCATGTGAAACATATACCAGTGATTTCAGAATCAGGATCAAGGCCATCAGTTCAAAAGGTGTGCACTTGCTGGCTCCCATGGAAAGGGATGAGATGGCACAGACCTGAATGTTTCAGGATAAAAGTGAAATGTGCATTACCTTTGCTCAACTCCAGCTTTTGCAAAGCATCGTATCTTTGGTAGATCACTAGCTGCTGGAAAGGTGACTTTAATTTCATTCTGTCGGTCATATCAGAACATCCTAATCTTAATCTATATCTGTATCTTAATCACTGTGCTGTAATCAGGTCATGTCTTTTTAGTGTTCTTCAAAATTACTAATTGCCCTTCGTAATCAGGCAGCTCTGCTAATAGTAAAGTTTCTTCTACAAGTTTCTTCTCTAGTTTGTGTAGGTAGAAGAAAAGAAAGATTTTGCCTGTAATTTCAAGACACTGTAAAAAAAATACTGTAACTTATTTCTAAATCATATACACTCAGATTGTTTCATAAATTGTTTTTCTAAAAGCCAAAAAATAAGAGGCAAAAGTAAAGAAGTGGCAGAATAAAAGTTAGATGATGCAATATGGTCTTCACCATAAGAAATTCATTATAAGAGCTAGAAATTGTAGGATTATAGTTACAAATAAATTTTTTCTTTTGGTCTTAAGCACTGTTAGTATTATTTTTTCCATATACAAACTACACTGCTTACTTTTGAATGGTTTTATTTATAGCAAATCTTCTCACCAACCTACATCTCTCTGGTCTTCCTTTACCCTTGGTGGTCTTAGTATTTGACAACTGTTTCTGGAATCACTTTTTTCTACCTCACATGAAGGAATAAAACCAAATTGTTCTGTGGCATAAATTCACAGCTGTCATTTTGCATTCAGTGCTGAAGTGCTATTTCCTTTACAGGAAATAGCCTATATGTGTGTGTGTGTGTGTGTCTGTATATTAAAAACAATAATATATATGAGAGTGCTCTAATCTCTTGGAATGCAACACTGATCAGCAATTCTATTGGTGAGAAACCACAAACAGTGAGAAACCCAGTAATTATTTATCATAAATAAGCACTTAAAAAATCAGATGTATTAAAAATTAATTTTATAATGGCACACCTAAACAGCAAGCCTTTAACTCTGCTATTTAAAACTTTATTCAAATTGTGAAAATTCACCAAGCAGTGTAACTTGGTGATATCAAATAAAGAGTTTTCTGTGTAAATCAAGAACTTTTTCTGTGCTGGTTCTCCTGCTCTCGCTGGCCACCACTTAACCACCTCAACTACTTCTGAAAACCTAGAGCACAACAACAGAGAAGGGAAACATTAAAATGCAGTAATAACCTATAATTTAGGGACTATCTCAAATTTCCTGAGGAGCTCAGGCTAAGAACAGTCTAGTTTTTATCTCTGGAAGAGTGAGAGCAAACTAGTGACCCGCAGGCTGGAAATTCTCCATTTCTAGTAGAGTGCTCAGCAAGGCAGTCATGAATGGACACCCTGTTTCCTCCTTGTAACAGGAGGGAAATAGACTATGAAATTCGTGTCCTAAAATATAAAATAATGAAAATAGAAAAATAAATCCCTGGAAAATTATATGGAAATGAGTATCATGAGAAATGAGAATGTTTCTTTTTTGCCCCATATCCCTATTTGTTTTTTCAGGTGAAAAAACCATGAGTTAGTGAAAAGCTCTGTGTATTTATTAAAAAACATTAAGCAATAACTTTTTACTCCCCCATTACATGCCTGGCTGTAATGGAGAATTTGTGATACCCTTTTCCACTTTGGTAGGAATGTAAACAACTTCACAACAGCTGTTCTTTATAAGGACAAAGCCTGCTATTTGCATTATGATATCTCTGTTTGAGTCTTCTATCCAAGATTTTGTTTAATTCCATCTGGAAAGGCTTCACTGGATCCCTTTAGCTTACTAAAGCAAAGATTATTCTTTTATGGGCTTAAATCTAAGTTTTTTATTTTCTTTGGTCAGAATCACTCACCACCTGCTTTCTTTGCTGATTGGTGACTGTGCTGTTAAACAGGTATCCACACTGTTCCTCTGCAGTGGTTTAGAGTCTTCAATGTATTTCAATTGTTTCTTTTACCAGGTCAGAGAGTCTATCCTAAAACTTTTATACTCTGCTATTCTGTACTATTTGGATAAGCAACAAATGAGGCTCTCATTTTGAAACATATATCAGAGCTTTTATTTATCTTGGCATAAGGGTAGTAACTTGCCTAATGAAGAAAAAAATTATTCAGATATGGAATGTATATCACAGTACAAAACACAGCCTTGGATTTGCATTTTCATAGTAAATTTTTTTATTTATACGGGAAATTGTAGTTTGCCTTACATCAACACTGGTCCTAAGTTGACACCCAGTGAAACCTACAACAGAAACTGAGGATAAATACTTTTTACATTGTAATTGTTTGTATCTTCCATTTATAAAAGTGATTTTTAAAATAAATGGTATTAGAAATGTAAATGGTTTATCCATTACGTTGTAACATCCTCCAAGAAGATGGGTGGTAGCATTAAATAATCTGAAAAAAGAGCTGTTAAAGAAACACTGTAAGGACTGGGACCTTCATGCAATATAGTAATCTTGGATTGAAATGCATTAAACAGTCTGTTGAAAAAACTTCATTTTAATTGATTAATTATGGTATGTTTCCTATAAGCAATAATGCCAGTATGCCATCTTAGCACTTTTTGTCATATAGATTTTATCTTAATAATAGAAAAATATAAACACTGTCAATAAACACTGAAAGAGAAAGTAACAATTTTACAGTTAATTGATCCAAAAAAAATTTTTCTTTTTCTTTTTCCATTTCAGTCTGTTCTCAGAAGTTCACTGCTAAATTATCAGGTGAGCAGCTGTCATTATTTTTTCTAAAATAGTTCAGATTTTAAAATAATTTTTTCAGATCTATTTCTACTTGATGCTGCACTTGTAAGAAAAAGGATATGTGCAGATGACTGAAATGAAATAACTTTATTGTCTTTATTCATAACAGGACTGTTATCTAGTGCTAGGTTAGATAACTTTTATCCTTCCACTGTATGCATTAAAGCCAAATGAGTTTCTTGCACACTGAGAATAACTCTCATGTGAAATCAAGAGCTGTCCATTACACTTTTAGGCCTTTCTGCCAACAATTTTCATAAGATTAATTTTATGGTTCCACCTGTGTTCCTTCTTAAACACATGACAACTTCCTTAGACATTCAGAAGAGTTGGATGCATGGCCATGGGCTGAACTGGGCAGCAGTAGAAATTATTCCACACTCCATGCAAATGCCCAGACCAAGAAAGTTTGAGGAAGGGCTGTCTCAGTTTGACTACAACAGATATCCTGGATCTGAAAACTTGCTGTATTGAAACTGTATGGTCTCAGAAAACCTCCTATCAAAATTGGGACAGATGGTACTTTTTAGTGACAAATTGTTTTCTAAGAAAGTCTCAATTCTAATCATCTATTCAGAATAAAAAGCTATTGTCCCTGCTCTCTCAAAATATCCTGAACAGTTTTCAGAATACTTCTTTCCTTGAGGATATTATGGAAAAGGTATGTTCTACCTAAAGGTTTTAAAAGGTGCTTTGTAAAAGCCAATCTTATAAACAGATCTCTATAAAACTGGGCCCTCTTCATTCTTCACAGCCCTTTGCAGGCAGAGGTACATATTTAATAAAGACTTAACAATGATAAATAACACTACATAAACTTTACTGCCTATTGATCCTGGTCTTATGCTGTAATTTCATCTTTTTTAAAGGTGGCATAAAAAAAGAGAACCTACAGTTAGGATTCAATCCCTTCCATATTCCTTCCCATTGATGCTTCTACAAGATTAACTACCTTTAATCCTGTAATTTTCAAAGGCTTCATGGCACACATCTGCATACATCTGCCAGGACTCAGAGCATAGTAAGATAATAATAGGATAATAAAAGCATTCCATTCAAGTAGAGTAGAAAGTCACAGCTGCAGTAAGCAAGTATTATCAATTGTGCCACCTTCATAAATTAATAATTTTCATTGTATTACAGCCACTTCTTTCCAGAAGCATTAAACATGTCTATTCACAGATTGTGTGAAAAGTATATAAATAATTCTGCTGGCTTTGTCCTTTTCCAGCTTCTCTTTTGAGAAAGAAAATAACAGAAGGAAAGCGAATTAGAATAAGTAGTAAAAATGTTGCTCCTTCTAAAATAACTACTTTTTTCCCATTTTGAAAATTAAATCAGAATATTTAAAATATCTGTGCTGTCTGTTCTTTGAATGTAAAATTAGTATCCATAGTTGAGGCTGCATAATTAGAAGTGAATAACACATGGTGTTTTCATATGTGTTTTCATGCATGTTTTGGCCTATTCATCTTTCTTTTAAAAAGATATATCTAGGCTACTGATGGTGTTTTTAACCCTCATCTTCCACTGCTAAAAGAAATAAATGTATCTTAAATGCCAGTTTCAAAGCAGTTGTAGTTGGTTGTGGATACTGTTAGATCTTCCAGTGCTGCAAAAAAGAAAAAAATAATTAATTAAAAAAAAATAATAATAGGAAAAAAAAAAAGGTGCCTAAGGGACACAGAGCAATGGAATTTTGCCCAAATGACCTATTGGCTAAACAGAGCCTATTTACTGCCAGAAAATAGAAAATGGAGAGGGTTAAACAATGCCCATTTCAGGGTACTGGAAGAATCCTGCAATGCTGATTTGTACTGAATGCATTTGTAAGGACTTTATGTGTATCTGTTCAATTCAGGGCTATTTCAATACAACTAAAGACTAATAATGTTATTCCCCATATTCATGAAAAGGAAAACAGGTGGTCAAATAAAATGTAGGTGTGATGGTTTGACCTCAACACCAAGCAAGGACTTAGAGTAGATTTTGAATGAAAAAAATTACCAAGAACCTGGAAGTAAATGGAAAGTGGGAAAAACTACAACATGATTTTATCAAGGAAGGATTGTATCAGACTAACTTAATATCTTTATTTGATAAGATAATTGTCCCAGAGAAGAGTAATGCAGTAGATCTAATCTACCTTGATCAAAATAAGACATTATATATTGTTTGCTGTAGGAAGTAACTGAGGGTGGAAAAGATGAGCTTTAATGCAGGCAGAGAAGGTGGAAGAGGAACTGAGTAAAGGGCTATATTAAAATGTGTTTCTGTTAAAAATGAAAATATCAAAATGAAAGGAGTTTGCTAGTATCATTCCTCTAGGACTGATCTTGGCACTGATTTAAGTAGTATTTTTGAACTTGATGAAGGAAGGTATGGCACTAAGAGATGGCACAAAATTGGAATGACTAGTGTATGAGAAAACATAAATGACCCCATGGACTGACAAAATGGATATCTAATAGTACAGAAAGCAGAGGGAGGTGCTTGGGGATTAATATCATGTTCTTTTAGTATAACCTGGTGTCTTGATAATTGGGGTCAATTGTGAGGGGAAGAGGTTTAATGCACTAATCGGCCGTGGTGTGCCCATGAGCCATCATTGTGTCATGGCCACACCGCAGTTTCAGGGTATATTCCATGAAGACAACAAAGCGTTAATTTTGCTTTACATCAGTAAGACAACTCTCAGAATATTGTTTACAGTTCTCATGACCCACATTGATGCACAGCAGGTGCAGAGTGGGCTGGTTAGGGGAAAAGAGTACCTGTTTTCGCAGCTGAGATGAAAATAGCTTATCTGGCAAAACAAAGCTTGAAAGGGCATATGGTTGTCTTTATAAGTATGTGTGGGGGTAGATGTGAGGGAAAGAGACTTTTATGTTAAAGTATAACACTATTTCAAGATCAGATACTTACAAACAATTATGAATAAATGAGAAATTTAAAAGAAGATTCTTGGCAATCTGTGCAAAGCTCTGGAACTGCTTACTGACAAGGTCATGGAGGCAGGGGCCTGAACTACTTCCAGATGGAAATTTATAAATTAATAAAGGGTATGTGTGACATTGTGAAGAGATCATGTGTCAGAATATAAAGTTTGGGATATAAAGCTTTGGATACCTACTGACAGTGCCAGGGAAGCTTAATTGGAAACTTGTTTGTGTACTTTCTTTATACAGTCCCTAAAAAGAAATGTTTCCAACTGGTCCACATACCAGCCCTTCTATTCTGCATTCACCAGGACTTGTATGTTCCTTCTTGGTGCAAAGTGTAGGAGAAGGAGACTGCCCTTTCTTAAATGATTTGATTAGAAGCAGGCAAAAATGGAACAACTTTTTTTGGATGTCAGGTGTTAACTGGAAATTACCTACCTATATGCTCAGGGTTAAACTGATCACCTGATTGAAATTAGGAGGTATTTCTTCTCCAAATCATAGTGGTTGGGGTTATGGAGAGTATTGTATTCTTCTCTAACATAAACTGCCTGAAAAGGTATATGAGTTTTTTCTTTATGAAGTACCTGCTCTTGCAGACTGGTAAGATGTGACTGATCAAGAAATCTCATGACTTTAATATCTTCTACTGCCCTCCAGTGTTTTTCAAACCTTTATTCTCCTGAGGTGTGAGGGTGACTATAAGGTAGGAGATTATGTCAGTACATTACATGTTTGATCAATGTTTGTTTTTTCAGATTTTTCAAGAGTTTTCCCCTGACTAAGAAAATTTTTCTTTTGTTGAGGTAGCATAGAGCTGAATAAGAGGCAGTCAAGGATACTTCATAAGTAAATTTGAAAATGAAATGGTAGATAATTTTTGTGAACCAGAAATTCCTGAAACCTTACAGCAGGAAAAGTCCTTTAATTGGTGATTCTAGCTCAAAGAATCCAAAAAGCATTTTAAAAGATATCATGCTTTGTTAATCCAGATTCTAAGGGCTTTCGGTATTACACTAATACACTTACAGATGCCTCATCTTATTAAATGATTGAGATTCTTCAGACTTTATAAAATCCATTTACACATTCTTTTTCTTCCTGTTTTGGTTTCTCAACAACTGTTGCCTGGAAAGAAATGCTTGAAAAGTGGTAGTGCTTTATCTCATTAAATATGTAAGGAGCCTGTGGCAATCAAGCTCCTAACTCACATGTCATAGTTAAGTGGATATAATCAGATGGGGTGTAAATGTACTGTATTTATAATATTTAATTCTAAAGATTGCTTTTTACACAAATATGGATCCTCAAACTGGAGGCCACGTAGGACATAACTGTATAAAAAATCTACTGAGTAATTCAGAGTGAATTATTGACATCCATATCTATGCTTGTAGTGGTTGGGTTAGCATTTTTCTTGCTACTGAGAAAAACAAGATACTTGGTTTATCTTTGTATTGTTTCTTGAATTCTGAAGAAGTGTACTTTAAAATTGTGCAGTTTTTTTTTTTTCTTAACATATGCAGTGGTGTCAGTTCTGAGATGAGGTTTACCTCTTGCAACCCAGGAAGCTGAAGTTTGAGAGGTGGGGTTTTCTTTGCTTTTTTTTAAAGCACAGGTTACTAAATGACAGTGCAATCTACTGCTACTCAGTCTGGCCCTCTCCTTATATTTCTTATCAAAAAAATAGCAGATCAAAGTCAGGTCAAATAAGTCAGGTCAAATCTAGTCTGTATCTGGGGGTTTTGTGTCCTGTTTTGATAAATTATCTTTTAAGACAAATTATAAAAAATCTTATAAAGATATTTTATATATATTCCTATTATACATAAATCTTCACTGAAAGGTAAGTTATCTTTCAGTGAAGAGATGGCCAGACACATCTACAGAAAATTCATGGCTCTAAAACTGCCAGTCCTTCAAAATTCTCCTGTGCAATCTTCTGTGAATTAAGGAAATGCTTAGTTGTCTGCTAGTGATACAAAGAGCAAAATCACCAAATTAGTTTCCCTTTGTTCTTCATACTGTTGTCTCTGAGGAGTCCAGAGTTACAAGCCATGGAACCTTGTAAGAAATAGTTGGCAATTGCCTGGAATGCAGAACTTCCAAATTCAAACCCCTAAGAGACAGAGAATGGTTTCTCCCATGCTTCTCAGTCCCTTTTGAGTATCATCTGGAGCAGCAGTAAAATAAAGCTAAAGTCTTTTTATTATAATTTTTGATACATAAATCCAGTTTAAAATAGCCTTTTTGTTCCCCTAATAAATTGTGTGATTAAATTTAAGCTGAAAACTTTCTGTTGAGTCATTATTGTGGTTTAACCCTAGCCAGCAACTAAACACCACACAGCTGCTTCCTCCTCCTGCTCCAGTGGGATGAGAGAATCGGAAAGGTAAAAGTAAGAAAACATGTGGCTTCAGATAAGAGCAGTTTAATAATTAAAA
>VZTR01017693.1:98111-291730 GCA_013400775.1 Chaetops frenatus | reverse complement strand
AAAAAAAAAGTGATGCAAATGAGAAACAATTGCTTGCTATTGACAGAATGCTGCCCAGCCTGCTCCTGAGCAGCAGTCCCCAGCCAGCTTTCCCCCAAAGTTTAGATGCTGAGCATGATGAGCCATGGTATAGAATACCCCTGTGGTCAGTTGGGGTCAGCTGTCCTGGCTCTGACCTCTCCCAGCTCCTTGTGCACCCCCAGCCTCCTCACTGATGGGGTGGAGTAAACAAGTCCTTGCATGGTGTAAGTACTGCTTAGCAATGACTAAACATCTGTGTGTTATGAATGTTATTCTCATCCTAAATCCAAACTCAGCAATGTACCAGCTACTAACTCTACATGGCCAAAACCAGGATAGTCACTTCAATCTGGCTTGGTTTAACTTTTGGTCAGAAACACATGATTTTTAAAGGCAATTCCATTTTAGCATTTTAGATACCATAACACTCCTCTCCTACATGCCCAAGCCTCTTTGTTGTTCTTGTCTAAGTTAATGTCATCAGATATTTATTTTCCTTTTATTCCACAGGAAAACTGTGATAATATCAGTGCTTTCAAGCCTTAGTTTCCTGATATCAAAAAATCCTGCTGCTAAGCAGACACCAAGCTTTGTTGGCAGGAAGCCAATTATCTTTATGTGATTTTACCTGTGTGCTGTACATGTGTCCCAGATCACCTCAGATGGAGCAGCAAAGTGTTTGGTCACCTCCTTTCACGGTCCCTGCTAGAAATCTGAGCAGGGCTGAATTTATAAGTCCACCCACAAGATGGAAAGCAAACTCTACTATGTCTAACTGCCAAAGAGTCAGGACTGTATTTCACTGCTCATTTTAATAACCAAGATACTGGGTTGCTTTGCAAAAGTGTTGGATTGAGACCTTGAAATACAGTGAGAATATGGTGATTTGGGCTGAGGAAGAGGAGTATCCCATGAGATAAAAGAAGTTTTAAAAATTAATTTTTTTCACTTTTAGTAAAGCTCTAGACCTCAATTTTAAATTAATATTGACTGGGCAGTCAGTACATTTTCAGCTTTTCTTCAGTACAATGACTCTGTGCCTTAGTGAGCTATTTCAGATGTCTGAAAAAGCATTGCCTAATGCCTGCAAGCACTGTCAGAAATCAATAATTTTGAAATTTGTGCTATTTGTACTTTAGGGGTGGCATATCACTGTAATTCAGACTGTTTACAGTAGATTAAAAGTGGGTATGGACAAGTGTCACAAAGCACATAAATGTGTAGAATAATCTTTTAAATTATAGAAAGAATATAATTTTGATATTTGCAATATGAACTGGATCTTTCCTGAAGCTCTGCAAAAAAAAATGGCAAATTCAAAAAATCATAGGAAATAGCATTGTTTTGGTGATGACATGAAACTTGCAGATAGTGACAACTATTACCTTAGTTCTTTTCTCCCATACTGGAAATATTTTAAGAATTAGAAGAACTTAAGAAAAAAAAAAAAAGGGAAAAAACATCTGACTAGCTCCAGTCATAAAGATTAGATTGTAATCAAGTTCAGAAACAATGATATTAATCTCAATTGCTTTGGATTTTTGCAGCTCTGTGAACATCGTGCTTACATTTCATTCTGGCAAAGTGCCATCATTGCACATGTTTAAACAAGTTTGCATTATTTTGTTATAAATAGTGTTCTACTGGATAATTAAACAAGTCAGAAACTTGGAGGGGTCACACTTTGAGTATATAGGTAATTTGTTACAGCTTTAAATTTACTATATTTACATTTTATCTTAACATTTTGTCTGCAAACAGTTTTTTCTTATTTCATAAATTAATAACTCAGAAATTCCTATGAAAATGAGTTCATCAGAAACTTGCTTCTTTTCCTTACTTGGGGCTGAAGATTCCTAGTCTTTTTGCCATTTACAAAGTAAGCTATACAGCTCAACTGCTCATGTCTACAGCCATTGCTGAGTTCAGAAGTATGGCTTTTAGAAATGTTTCTCAGGGATGGTTTTGGTGTAGAGAAAACAGTAATTCCACATCCATATCCTTCACAAAGGGACAGATGGAGTGTGGAGTGCTTCACATGTGGGTACTTTGACTCCCAAGTTAGGATACAGTTTATTCTGGAATATTCAGAATAAAGTTACATGATAATGACTTTCAGGATCACATTTAAAAGTCTGCATTGTTGTTTTTCACATGAATTGTGCCTGCCATTAAAACTGCAGGACAGATGCAGATATGCAAAAAAGCTTTTTTTACTGGTGTTAGCAGCAAGTGCTGTAGATTTAGCTGTGCATCACATGATTAAACCAGGGAAGCTTCCTGAACAGACAGAGGTGTAGTTGATGTCATCAACACTCACAGAAAAGGGAAGAAAATGCAAATACCATCAGCTGGGACTCTGGCTTTCAGTGTGGTCTGTCATGTTCACTGCTTTGGTGTGTGCACTGCTCCCTCACAATTCTACAGTAGTAGCAGAGAAGCCAAGTAATAGGATTATAGGGTATTTTAATAGAACAAATAGGTCTTGATTTTCAACACTGTTTCCAGCTGACAATCAATTGGATTAAAGGAGAATTATCTCATCATAAGGCTCTTCCTAAACTATATTTAAAAAAGTGCATGTGTTAATTAAGGAGATGTTGCTGATTCAAGAAATAGTCTTTTCATCCCATACTTATTGAATACCTTTTATGACTAAACCTCTGAGTTCAAATTCTGATCTGTTCATTTTTTCTGAAGGTTTTTCAGCTATTCTGAAAATTATGTAAACAAATCAACAAACACCTCTCCCCAACGACCCCAAATAAAAAACAAAGAAAGAAAGAAAGAAAGAAAGAAACAAACAAAGAAAAAAAACCCACAAAAAAACCCAAACAAACAAAAAAAACCCCACTGCAAGCCCAAGAAAAAAAGCAACTCAGACAAAAACACATAATTCCTCCTTAAATCCCAACAAGGCACAAAACCCCCTACCCTCCCCACAAAGAAAATACCCACAGAACAAACAGTAAACTCCCCAATATTGCTGCACTTTTAGTAGAGATACTGCAACATGCTGCTGATTACAAATATCTGAGAATAGTTAGTTTTGGTTTCTCAGTAACATTCTCTAGGCATTCACAACACTAATTTCTTTCACTTCCATTTTTCCTTGATATCCTTTCACCTCCAATATAAATATCTTGTGACTTTTGTACCCAAAATTTCTTACCTCTGAGGAAGACTGATGAAACAGAGATTACAGAAATTAACACTGACAGAGTCACTAACCTTTTGAGAAACTTCCAATAAAATTACAATTTTGGTGATACCATCAGGAGAAAAATTTATTTCACTCGTCAGGGCTATTCTAGCAAATGTACAGAAAATACAGCTTTGAAAATCCAAGATGATAATTTTGCCTTTGGTCATTAAATTCTAAAATGACTTTACCCTCCACACATCTTTTTTGACTTCCCTGCACAGGGTGGGTGTCAGGGCAGATTTGGTCCCACAATTTAGAAGAAGCTATGTACAGTAAGTGAAAGCAAAATGTTCCTCTCTGATTTAATATGCTTTACTGTATAAGTGTGTGTGTATATCTGGTGTAGCATGAACAGTGAAAGCAGAATACCCATCACTCGAGCTGTGCATATTTAAACAGAAAATCTCACCACCACCTTTACACACCATTCCATACACAGAATTTTCAACACTTTCAATTAAAAATGGGAGAGAAATGAATCTACATGCAAGTGAAGCAGTATGCAAATACAAGATACCAACATTCTCATTTTAATATGGATTTTCTCAGAAAATGTTTTAGAATATTATTTCAATGGTCTGAAATGCTCATTATGTTGTAAAGCAGTGTGGATTTTTACTGCAATAGACAATTAGAATATGTTAATATCCAGCTCTAGTTTTTCTGCAAAAACTATGAGGTTCATTAATGTACATGTATTTTAAGTAGTATAAGGTAGGGTTTTCTGTCCTGTGGTTCAGGATCGAATGAATTACACAAGACCAAGCTGCTGGTAATCACTGAAATTTTAAAGACAAAAGGAAGGTTTCAAGTTACCAAACCAAACTGCGGCCTTGGTTGAACCACATTGGTTGATTATGCTCAGGGGATGCTAAAGGTTGATGCTGCTGGGGTATTTCACAGAATCACACGGAATATTCTGAGCTGGAAGGGACTCAGAAGGATCACTGAGTCAGCTCTTAAGTGAATGGTGCACATGGAGATCAAACCCACAACCCTGGCATTATAAGCACCGTGCTCTGCATCTGGAAGCCGAAGTTTTCAAATGATGCTGCTGTAGCATCTGAATAGTATTGCTCAACATTCTCTGGGCACCTGAATTACTACTACTTAAATAATAATAATAATAATAATAATAATAATAATAATAATAATAATAATAATAATAATAATAATAATAAATAGGTTTATTTTTTGGTCATCTTTCATACTTTTACTTAGCTTAACCCACGACACTGCGCCACATGGAGCTCTGTGCTGCCGGATCCTCTCGTGCCATGGAATTCTGCTCCTCGCTTTCTGTGGCGGCCGGAACCCCTTCCCACCTTAGGCTGCACTGTCCCTGCCAGCGGCTAGGGGGAGGTGTTACCCCATTTTTAAAGCGAAAAGCCCTAAATCCAGGGATCCAGGGATTGGCCTCTCCTAACAACCCCTTCCTCACCAGTTTGGGCAAATATCAGAGTTTTTGCCTTTAGATCACTAGTTAAAGTTAAACGGAATCAGTTCTACAAGATACAGAGCTTCACAGGTAGCAGCAGTTCCATCAGCATTTTCATGTTTTTAGGGATAACCAGTACGTTGTGTTTCTTAACTACAAACTCTGACTTGCATTGTACTCTTTCGGTGTTTCTGTATCTATTCTACTGAATTTTATAGCTTTATTTTTCTTCCTTTATTTTTTTTTTCTTCTTCTTTTGTCCTCCTTCCACATGGCCTGACTCTATTAGTACAACCTTTGGTAACACAAGAGTTTAGGAAAAACTTCCTGGCCAAGAACAGCTGTGGGAATCCACTACCAGGTCTGATTAAAGCACAGGGAGAGAGGGTAGGGGGTGACAGACATGACATGGTGACTTTCTTTTCTGATACTTTTGCATCCATTAAGTCACTTAGTAATCTGGATTGCACCTCCAAACATTTTTTTTATTTGATTGTTGTGTGAATGCTCATTGCTTACTTTGCTTTTGTTTTATGGTTTTTTTTTTTTTCTGATACTTACTGAAAGCTCTAAACCCAAATAAATGACAGGTTCAGTAAAAACTCAATCTTGCTTTTGTGCTGCAAAAGCCCATTCAAGGCTTCATAAGCCCCTCAAAATTGATTTTTGGAGCGCTGTTATTTAATCTGCCCTTTACAAAACTTTAATGCCTTGAGCAAATCCTTCTTGCCTTATTCCCACCAAAAGGCATTTTGACTTCATGGTAAGCAGATAAATGTAAGACAAAAAGTGCAGTTCAGACTGTTCCCCCAGCCCCTAGTAATTCTCTAACTTCTCTATTCTCCCTTTCTCATTATTGAAGAAAGCCTCCTGTGTAAACACTACTTTTTATGCTCCCATGGCACACAGACTTTTTCCCATCACTTGCTTGCTCTCCCCCACCTGCTAGATCTGACTCATTAGTTCAGCTTTAGCTTTGCTTCACCTCTTCACTCCCCTAAGAATTGTATTTAAAGTTCATGGCACTGTTCTTATTCTCAGCATAATTTCTCTTCACATACCTAGCAGCACTGCAGATAATTCTGTGTAATGTTCCCTGGGCTCAGTGGCTCCAACTTCAATATTTTCTTGCAGGGTTCAGTCTTCAAAAGGAAGTCTGTGGCAGAGATGGCAAAGGGAATCTGCAGGCTGACCCTGGGCCAGGCAATAGATTAATTCAACCTCCTTGTCAGCTCAGGGGTACATTGTCATCTGAACTGCTGCCAGCCAGACCAACCCAACGCAGTGCTCCAGCACCACAGCTTGTGCCAATGGAACTGGCTGCAAAACAACACCCACTGCCTTTGAGGGAGGCACCTCTGCATGGGACACCTCCTAATCCTAAGAGTTTGCTGTCATTAGTTTACATGCAAAGGAGGAGGCAGAAGGACATCAGCAGAACTGGATGCAGCAAAGTTCCCATTCTGATTTTGCCAGCTGTGCATGCCTGGCCTCCAGGAGCAGATGGCCTGCAGGGATACAGGCTGCTCTTGCTTGATGCTGTTGCTGCATTCAGAGCATTTGGGCCCAGGCTGCAGGTGACAGGAAGCTTAAACCTGCCCAGTGTTAGGAGTTACACTTACCTCAACCTACCTGGAAAGGAAAGGGTTTGAAGCACTGATTTTACTGAAGTTTTAGTATCAAATAATCCCACTATCCACATTACTTTGTCTTTTTTCTGTGAAATGTTTCCAGTGAAAGAAAACCAACTATTGTATAATAGCTTCCAACTAGAAAGAAACCAGTAACTACAACTACATAAAGACTGAAGTACTGGCAGTTAATGCTGGCAGCAAGTAGCTTGAAGTAGTTGGTTCTGCCTTCCACGTTATTTATAGTGTAATGGCCTTTAAACAATAATCCAGTGGTGATTGTGTTGTCATCCTTGCTATAATGAAGTGTTTGTCCTTACCAGCTGCACCTTATATATATATATATATATATATATATATATATAAAATATTAATTGTTCTGAAACTTTTTTGTAAAACTCGACCATCAGAATATTAAAAAGCTTAAATATCTTTGTAATATTTGCATTAAGTACTTCTGTATGGCTTATTCTTTTATTCTTCATTTGTCTGAAGAGGCTTATGGGTTGAGTGATTGATAGATACACATTGTAAAGCAAATTGTAAAGCAGACATTGGTTTGACTGAAATCAACAGCCAAACAATCAATGACTTAATTTCACCCCAGGGCAAGTAAAAGGCAGTTGGAAAACACTGTGCAAAGACCCAAAGGATAATGACTCCAGTGACAGAGTGGCTTATGGGGTTTTGTCTGCCACAGAAATTTATAAATAATTCCACCTATGAAAGAAAGAAAAAGAAAAAAAAAAAGGTAATTTCTGCTGTGGAACAAATGTCCTTGTGGTTTGTAATAAGTTTTCTCCACCTGCTGTCCTGGTAAAAATTGTGTAGCAGTTGCATACTTTGAGCAACTGAATGTACCATGGACTTTCTTCTTGGATCTTGATCTTCAAGCATGGTTGCATTCTAAACTTTTTTTTTTTCTATTAAAACCCTTTAACGTTTTTTCACTTTGGGTGGTAGTTTTCCAGAGATGAGTCAAAATACTGGCAAGAGGAGTGTTTAGATAGTATTCAGATTTTTTGGATGCATGTTTTCTAGCTGTTTTGTTATTTTTGAACTGTCAGCGACATTTTATTCAACTTTTAACACTTAAAATGTGACTTCAGTTTTATTGTAAACACCCCACAAAAGCTGTGTTTCATAACAGCAGAAGTAGTTATTAATGCAGAGATTTGCAATGTGTTACTTTTTTATATGCCAAATAACTTGTGTGTATGCATGAATTCAGGACATTAATGCATGAATGGTTTTGTAAAAAGTGGCCTGGATTTCAGTCTTATTTCCAGTTGCTATACTCTGCAGTGAATATTGTAGCTATTCTTGACTTATGCTTCTAAATGACAGGAGAATTATGCTACCTTTGTGTTAGATACACAGATAACTTCTGTACAGAGCTTATCGTGTGCCATAATGGTGTCAAAATTACCAGTGAAGAAGTAATCATCTCTCTTTATCACCCAGTTCAATTTCTATTGAAGTGTTTTGAAGACCAACTTGTTTCATTAAATACCAGCTATTTGAAAAGCTGAAGCTGTCTTGAATCGTCAATGCTATCACCAACTTAGCACCTTCTAATTATCCTGAAATACTCCAGAAATCTGGTCATTGTCTTTGTTTCTCCAATTACATCCTTGTACGTGCAGCAGATAATAGACTTCGTGACCATGTAATGGTATATGCCTTTTCACATTAAACAACCAAAACACAAAACTTGTGACTTAATCAGTTGCAACTTGATATCACTATTACCATTTCACTGAGAGAACCAGTACTTTACACAGGCTTTTTTTGGGTTTTGTTGGACTTTATTTTTGTTGTGGGTCACGGGTCAGGGATTTTGGGTTTTTACTTTGGTTTTTTTTTGGTAGAAATGCAAATCTGTCTGTTAAGAAAAAGTGGCAAGAGAGGGAAAAAAAACCTGAACAACAAAGCAAACAAAAATAAGCCCTTTCCATTTGGGTTCTATGAATGTTGTACTCTCTGTATATCCTGGCATATGCTAAGCTTTTAAATAAGTGTTTTGAAGTACCTTACAACAGTTTAGCTCCATCTGCCATCCAGTTTTTGCTATAAAAGTGGCCAGCCTGATCATCTCCCATCTCATGAGGCAATGCAAACTCCTTTAAGCAAAATTTATTGCAAGGAGAAGCAAATTCCTAGAGTCAAATGGGCCAAATAGCTTGTTGACAAAACTGCCAAGGAACATATATACAGACTTATTTTTAAAATAGACAAAAATAAACCCAAAACAACTTCACACATTTGGTTGCAGGCAGAACACAAAAACACCTGAACCAAATTTTCCAGATACGAAAATGAGGAAATCTGGAAGCTGACGCTATTTTAGGCTAATCGCATTTTGTTGGGTTTCGGGGGAGCGGTACATAGTAGCAACTGTGGGAAAACCACTAAATAGTTCTCTGTGTGAACCATCTGTCACGAATATGGGACATATGCTCGCTTTGTTTATTCAGGAGCCAAGTGCAAGCCGATACACTGCGCTCGGCCCCGGCCGAGGGCTGCACCGCACCGCGCACTGCGGGGATGCGGGGCCCGCCCGCCCCACGGAGGCTGCGGGGAAGGGCGGAAGGTGCCCCCGCCGCCCTGGCGTCGCTGCGGGACGCTCTGGGCTTCTCCTGGGGCCGGCGGGGCNCTCGGAGGAACCGGAGCGGCCGCGCCTCCTGCCCGTCCCAGTTTTCCCTGGCAAACTTTGGCTGCCGGCAGCGCCGCACGCGCGGCCACCCCCGCTCCGCTCCGCTCCGCTCCGCTCCGCCCCGGCGGCGAGCGCTCCGCGCAGCCTGCGCGGCCCCGGCGCCTCAATAAAGTTGCGGTCAGGGGGGTGGAAGAAGCGAATTGCCCCGGGGTTTCGGGAAGCCGCGGCTCGGGGCTGTTAGCGGGGCTGCCAGCGGGGCTGCCAGCGGCTGGCCCCGGCTGCGGGGCCGGGGGCGGGCGGGCGCTGCGGGTCTGGTGTGTGCACCCCCCTCCCGCCCCCCGTGCGCTCTCGGTCCCTCCCTGGGAACAGGCGCTGCCCACCCAAGGAGGCGACCGGCGCTCCTGCCCCGCTGCCGCTCGCTCACTCTCACACATCACACAGACACACACTCGCACACAGCCGTGCGTGCGCCTCTCGCTCCCGCACTGGAGTCAGTGCTCGTGCCTGCAGGTTGCTCAAACCTGAAATCTAAAGGAAAAGCTCAGCGTTTGCGTCGCTGCTCCTGCCGCCGCTGGTGGTAGCGGTGAAGAGGAGAGGGGGTTGTGGGATTTTTTTTGCTTGGTGGCTTTTTTTTTCCTCCCGTGAATTCAATGGATCTGAACTTGGAGCCTTTAGACCTCGGCGGTATTGGAATATCTACATGCTGATCATCTTTGTTGTGACACATCAAGTCGTTTGGGGAAACCATCCGAAGCCAGCAAGATGTTTCTCGTTCTCTTGTACTTCGCTTTGCCCTTAGTGGGTAAGTTCCTGGTGCCTGATTTCGGTCTGCACATCGCTTCATAAAGCAAAGCATAGGGTTTATGGGACCAGGAGCCTGATGGTTGTCAGTCTATTGTTTAGGCAGAAGAGTGAAGTTTCCAGTAGTTTTTATGGCTCTGCCTCACAGCACATATCCCGGTCTACGTTTAAAGCTCCGTGAGGTTACAGACTACGGTACTTGCCTGTCTAGCCTCTTGTTAAATTGGGTTCTCGCAAGTTACGGGGAAACTTTTCATTTAAATAAAATGAGGCTGCCTGGGGAGGGTGGGGAATGGCAAGACCAGCTGAAGGATTACATCTTCACCTGAGCCTGGCAGCGTGCCCGACTGGTAGTGGTTTGCAGCCCAAACTGGTTTCCTTTCCACAGGAGAGGTTTGCGCTTCCATCCGCGTGTGTCTGAGGGAGCATGACGGGGGCACGATGGAGAGGAGAGAGTTAATGCAATTTGCTTTGTTCTCCTACAAAAGCATCATACGTGGAGAGAAGTGGGGAGGGGGGGAAGTAACAAATTCTACCTTTATACATACAGAATAAGCAAAAATGTGTACAGCCTTTAAAAAGTGACTGACGCAAAGACAGGCTAATACCAATCAGTGAGGATACTTATCTCTCTGAGCGGGTTCTTCCTGGATGTAAGTGAAATTACAGCAAAGCTCTTGTGGAAAGTGAGGCTGAATATTTAACCCCTGAGTTAAAACCTGGAATGGAAAGCCGATTTGTTTCACCAAAGTGGATCTATGGATACCAAATGCTTGTTTTGTTAGGCACATTAACCCCTCTGGATTTTCTTTCCTTTTTGTGTTTCCTCATAAATCAGCCATCAGGGTTAAAAAATACCGTTTACTTGGACTACCCCAAAAGTGGATCTAAGCCCATGGAAACCTTGTGTGCTTTTTCCTAAGGTGTAGCATGAAGCCAGGAGGTTTGCAAGGTGCTGCCCCTGGGGTTGGCTGCATGTGCTGCGTGAGGAGGTGCCCCGTGCTTCCCAGATGCTTCTCTGGAGCTCGGGTTAACCCCCCCCTCCTCCCTCAAAGAGTGCGTGTTGGTTTGTGTCTCCTCTCCATAGATGTACTTTTGTCTGCAGAAGTGAGCGGGCTGCCTGGAGGGGACCGCCTGGACTGCGTGAAAGCCAGCGATCAGTGTCTGAAGGAGCAGAGCTGTAGTACTAAATTCAGGACACTGAGGCAGTGTGTAGCCGGCAAAGAGAGCAACTTCAGCCGGGCCACGGGCCTGGAGGCGAAGGACGAGTGCAGAAGCGCCATGGAAGCTCTCAAGCAGAAATCCCTGTACAACTGCCGCTGCAGGAGGGGCATGAAGAAGGAGAAGAACTGCCTGCGCATTTACTGGAGCATGTACCAGAGCTTGCAGGGTACGTGGCAAAGCGCAGAACCCCCGGCGCAGGGTGCGGGATGGCGGCTGCCCCGAGCCCCAGGCGGGCTCTGAGCCCGCAGCTCTCGCTGTGCCCGGCAGCTGCAGCCCCGGGAGCCTCCGCCCGCCCCGGCGCAGCTGCGGCCCCGCTCCTGGGCTGCGGAATCGACCGGAGAGTTTCCTCCGGGGGACCCCGCTGACCTTTCTAAACCGCAGGCAAAAGATAGGGGCACTAGCGTGTGCAAGAGCCACAAAAACAGTCACTTGGAGACATTTTCCTAATAATATTAAAACTCCTTAATTAGGACTCACCTGACAAGACCACAGGACACTGGAACTAGTTTCTTAGCCTTTTTTTTTTTTTCTGAAAGTTAAATATAATGTGAAGAGAAGATTGTTTTAAGTAAAAGTTTTGTTTTTTCCTTTCCTGTGTTTACTAGCAGTGTTCCCTGGGCATGCTGACGCAGAAAAAACCCCAAAGTTTATGGTTCTTAGACCATGTAGATGTGCCAGTTAGAAGGGATATGACAGTGATGGACTCAGGACTCCTCTTATTCATATTCATAAGGCAAACTTCTCTTAGGTCCTCATATGAGAGACATAATTTTTAGCCCTGCTGTGCTGTGGCCCTGGAGTTGAAGGTGCAGTCTTCCACTTCAGTGTGCTCCTCATTTCACTTTTTTAAGTTGCTTCTGGAAAGAGGGAAATAATCCCTTTCTGTTCATTTATCCATAAGTTTTAATGACTCCATATGTATTTTTTTGCTAACTGTCATAATGGACATTTTCTGCATCATGAAAAGTTTCTCTTCCAACAGCATCTTGTTAGGAATGTTTTATACCAAAGATGCTAGTTTTTGGCTGTTAGCTGAGCTTCTCTAAAAAAGAGCTGTGCTGTTATGGTGAATGAAGAGGAACATCCTTACTACAGCTTCTCTCCTGCTGCCATGGTGGGACAGTCCCTGTGATGTCACAGGCTGTCTCTGCAAATTGTGACCTTACCCAAGGAGGAAGGAGAGAAAAGATCTAATGACAGGGATAAACAATTAGCTTCTTTCAGGGGTTTTTATAGCTAATTCTTTGAGAAGCAGCCATATGAACTTATTAAAGGGATTAAAAGGGAGTACATTTCACTGTTACAGAGTAAAAGTAAACAAAAAAAATCTTATCCTGAATTCCTGTATAAGAAAAAAATCCAAATATTTTTTGTCCTTAGGAAATGATTTGCTTGAAGATTCCCCTTATGAGCCAGTTAACAGCAGACTATCAGACATATTCAGGCTAGCACCAATTGTATCAGGTAAGCAGACTTAAAATTTTTTAACTGACACATGATTTTGTAATTGAATTATGGAACTTTCAAGCAGTACTCATAAATAAAAAGAAATGATAATGGCTTCCTGGATTTAGGAAGCTCCTGATATAGTTACACAAAAGAAAAGACTAATTGGTTTTGAAGTGAAAGAATGCTTGGCAGGATGGCAATTTGTATTCTTTTTGAGTCATTCTTGACAATAAATGCTGAATTTTCCTGTAGGTGGCAATCTGATTCCCTACGTTCCCAATTTACAAATCAGTTCCTTTTTGGGAATTTGGTCAGTGCAAGTTACCTCCTATTGACTTTACAGAAGATCAGAAGATAAATCTTTCAAATGTTTGCATAAGGGAATGCTTTATAGTTTCATACAGTTTTGTCAAAAAAGAAAATTCAGAATTAAGGCTTATTTTCTTTTCTGGAACTGCTGCCTTTTTAAAGAGCCTATTCACAACTTCCTCCTTTCTCTTTTTTTTCTTGTTGCCTTATGGCTGCCTTTCAGAACTTTTTTGTGGTATTTTGAATATGTTGCATGGTTATTAAACAACGATGTTGCTTCTTTATCAGCCTAAGTTATACTCATTTGGGGTCATATTTATTGAAAACATGGTTTTTGGGGGGGCATCCACTGGGGTTATGGATTGGAATTTCATTTCTTTTAGGAGCTTCAGAAAGTCTCTTTTGTGGATGCTGTCTGTGCCTCCTCTTTTTTGGGGGATGGACGCTGGACTTTCATTTGTTTAGCTCCATAAAACAAATCAGATCTGCACAGTGCAGTGTGTGAGTTGGACAGTGCTGAAGCTCTCCTTAACTGACACACTATGGATAAGCATTAGGAGATGCCNAAAAAAAAAAAAAAAGACCAGAGAGAATGGCTTCACCAATTTTCAGATGTACTTACACTTTTTAGGACTTGAAGTCCCATTAAAAGCCAGGGGGACTTAGGTTGTTAAGTATTTAATGGTACAGATTTTCAAAGGCATATAGACACATAAAATGAAGATCACTGCCCATTGGGATTTTCAGAAAGGACTAAGTGATTTAAATAGGCGTTAGATACCCAGGCAGTTTTGAAAATTCTAAGTGCTTAATGCATCTTTAGGTATCTTAATGCCTTTGAAAATCGTCCCTTTAGTCACTTTTCAATAAGGGACTTCAGGTCCTTATC
The DNA here is from genome assembly GCA_013400775.1 of Chaetops frenatus. Classification (NCBI taxonomy): domain Eukaryota; kingdom Metazoa; phylum Chordata; class Aves; order Passeriformes; family Picathartidae; genus Chaetops; species Chaetops frenatus. The sequence continues at coordinate 278,107 of VZTR01017693.1, read as the reverse complement.
CCATAGATCTTTTGAAAGCATTGTCCTGTTTGGTGAGCAAACCTCTTGGAGAAATAGTAGAGAGCAAAGATAAATCTCTGAAGAATCTTAATTTCTTTTATCTTTTATTGCTTAAAACTCCAACTTAATATAAAACTGAGACAAAATCAGTGAAGAGGGATTCCAGGCTGTTTCCTTAAAGTTTATGATCAGCCTGACTGGGGCCAAATTCTAACCTACCTCAGCACTTTTATGGTCTCCAGAGAAATACCCTACCTGCATTTTGCCCTTCTTTTATTTTTTTTTTTTAAATATTCCCCATGTGCTTGAAGAATAATTACCTTAAAAATGTAATTTTCACGCACCTATCCAGTGCAACAATGAAGTAAGACATAATTGCCAGCAGGTGATGTCCATCCTACCCCAGTCAGAACTCATCCCATGTTCCCAGTGCACCCCAAATTGCTGCTCCCTTGGTCAGAAGTTTCAGGCTTCCAAGGATGGGAGGCCTAGAATTCACAGGGAGCAATAAACAAAAGTTGTCATCCAGTGGAAGAACACCAGTATTTGAAAGTATTGTCAGCTGAAAGGAAAAGATCAGCTAAAGCATTTTTCTTATCGTCATGGTTACTATTGCATGTTATTTTCTTTAAAGCTCCTCAGTCTTACAGGTTTTTTTGCAGAGCTCTGCAAATATAGCAGAACTTGGTAAAATTTGATTAAAACAAACAAAACAAACTCTGTATAAGTAGCATTGGCAGGGGTTTCATAACTGGTGTTCTGCTAATGTGGATATTGTGTTTATAGATGTTGCTACAGTGTTCACTCCCACTAAAGTTAGTTGTGTGTAATTAAAAGCAGCAATTAACCCCTTCATATCACAAAGCCCATTCTGTGGTACTGTATGACTTGGTATACCACCTTTTTGTCACCTTTTGTATTTATTTTTGTGGTAGTATAGGAAATCACAGTAGTTTGCTTTTGCAGTATGTAAAAAGGGAAATAACTGGCTGAGATGACTGTTTCGTGTCAGATAAATCTTTTTGGTGTGTACCCAAGCCTGACAAATGAAGGATAATTCTTAAAACCAGTTAAAGTTGATGTAATTCTATTCTGATAGGTGTTCAAAATTGCTTCTCCTATGGAGACAGGATGCCACATTCTCTTTAATTCAAACATCAATGTGTTGCTTTAGAACAAGAATCAGGAATAAATGGCTAAATCTGTTACTAACTTTGAGGAAAGACTGGGCTGTCTTGTTTTTGTTTTGGGCATATCTTGGTTTGAATTTTTTTTAATAACTGCTATGTCAGATGTGGTGCTTCTGCCTCAAGGGTGTGAATTTCTTCCTGTTAAGCAGCTCTTCAAATTGCTGAAGATATGTGTGTTTGTTTTGGAGGGTAACAGATTTGGGTTAGTTACTGTGATGTAAAGATTTTGCTTAAACAGACATTTTTGCTTGAACCTTTACAACTTCTGAGAGGTGAAAACATTTTAAGGCCATTGGCTTGTGTCACAAGTACAGTAAATGCAAAATCTGTTGATTGGATTTCAGAAGTGAGTTTCACACTACATTAAGGAGAGATGCTTGAATTAGTAACTTCTTAAAGCTGTCTGTGGCTTTTTACTACCTGGAGAATGGTTTGCCTATTAAATTTGTATTGCAATTGACATTGAGCCTGGCAACTGGAAGATGTGTTATTATTTTGGTGTTAGCTGATTAGTGAACATCTCGGGCACATAAAATAACATCCTGTATAAAAACTGTGCCCATACATACCTTTAGAAAACAAAGTAATGTTTCTGAAAAGTCTCATTCATTTCAACAGAAAAGGGAGAGCCACTGCATCTGAATAAAATGCCTTAAGCCATGTCTGTGAAGTGGTGTTAAACAGAATACTGACTGTTAAAAAGAGTTGGCTATTTAGATCAATGCATTTAGGGTGACAAAATGCTCTCCTTCCATGGATTCACTTCTAAGTTGCCTAGTTGTTCATAGGCTTATTATCCCATTGTTCAGCTTTGTGAATCTTCTTTCTTTCATATCCATTTTGTTCAGAAATAATCTTAAAAGAACAGGCTACATAAATCAGAATATTTGTGAAAACATAGAGGGTTTGCTGTTAATCTGTGGAGAACTGATTGGTTACATGCTGCTAGTTAGGCCTTGTTTCTAGTTGCTAAAGCACAGGACTGGTAGAAATTAATTACTTTGCCAGTATTTCTTCTTAATGTAGTAAACTGGTTTTTTGCAAAGTGCCTTTTGCATTGTTAACAAATGAGAGAAAGAAAATGGCTCATATGATTGTGTGTCAGAGGGTATGTTCCCTGATTCTCTGCTGTTCTCATGAGTGGCTGCCTGATCTAAAAACTCTGGGAATTTTCTGTTGTAGAAGATACGTGGAAGCTTATATTTAGAAAATAGCATATTTTATATTTAATACAGTTCTAAATTAAAACCAAAAATTTCAGTAGACAGCACAGCACGTCAGGCTTCTTACTGGAGTGTATCACTCCACGTTAGAACACAGCATTGTGAAATTACCAGGTTTGATTTGCACACTGAAGAAGCTGTAAGTGCAGACAGAAGCAGTTATGGTCAGTAAGGTGGCTTTTTATTGTATGTACAAATCGAGACTGTAAGAAGTCAGCAGTGCTGGAAGCTCAGGAGTGTGTGTGAGTGTGCTGGTGGCTATCACACTCTTTAGGATGTATGAGGGTGGCTCTGGGTCTCTCTATAGCATCTCTCCCTTGCTCAGAAGGGAGAGTAGGTTGATCAGTAATTTTCCTACCTTGCTTTGCGTTTTTCAGAATCTTTTAGGCATCTTGTGTAATTGGCATTCAGAAATTACAAAGTCAGTTGTAGGGAAAGAATGAATCCAGTGTGCAAAACCCTTTCCTGAGGATGTGATAGACTCTTCTAGGGGAATAATTCCCTCTCCCCAGCATAAAACCTTCTGTGAGTATTGATGGCACCTATTTCCCCCTCCCTATTATATTTTTCTTCTCAGGCATGGGGTAGGGACATCACTGAGAATGAACTACTGGTACTTCCTTGGAAAAGTTGCCATCAGCAAAGGTGGGGGAGGAAGGTTCGGGCTTTTCAATCCAAATTCCCAGGATTCAGAGAAACAGAGCTTCCTTGTCTGTGTGCTTCTCCTCGTACCTTTTCTTCCTGTTATTCTCTAAAGAGGAGCTGTAGAATTAGAAGAAACTGTGTCATAGTGAATGACTTTCCCCAAAACCTTCATTACGTCCAAAATCCTTTTAATCAAGATTGGGGTGTTTCCCTATTCATTTTTTGTAATTCTTGATATGATGTAAGAGCTGTGTTCTGGGTAACAACTCCCTGACACTTTAATTATTATTTACTTCTTTTTTTCCTACCTGGTAAATGACTTTCCATTTGTAAAATCCATGTATGGCCTTTTTTAGATTGTTTATCAAAAAGATAAGTTAGAATCTCTCTCCTAGCCAAGAGATTCACTGCTTTTTCCTTTTGGGGTTTGTGGCTGTGAATTAGTGGCTTCTCTTATGAATTAATACTGTATGACATCTCCAATTCCTGTTGCCTGAGGCCTCTAATCCTGTTCCTGTTCTTAAATCTGCATGTATTTCAAATGCTGCATATTTTTCTAATTTAACACTAATGTCTTTTTATGAAACTTCTGTAAGATTATTTGAGATGCCACTTTTCTACAAAGGCAGTTTAATTTAAAAAAATATTAAAAATGTTGATTTCTGTCAACTGTCTGCAATGCTTTTATTAGCTCTTACCCCCCATATCATTGCTGCTTCGTTAAAAAAGCCAAGATACCTCATGTTAGTTAACTTGTGCATACACCCAAGTTCATAAACAATAAACCAGATCTTGTTAGGTTATTAGGAATCCTGCAATCCAGTTCTGTTCCCACTGATATAAACATAACATATCAAAATCATCTTATTTCATTATGATGTACTGTTTCCTGTTGTAATTTTTTTTTTTGCTTAGTTCTGGTTTTCTGATTTGAGGTCAAGCCTTTTGATAACAGAAAAGTAAAAAATTTTTTTATGTTTCGCCTACATTAGATTGTCACATGCACAGCTGTGTTTTTCTTTATAAGGTAATACATTAAAATAATAACCCTTGAACCAATATCTAATACTGGTTTTACACAAATCCAGGCTAACTCCATTTTTCCCCCATGAGAATTCGTGTCCTGTTACAAGAAGACAAACAAACAGACAAGCCAGGCCCTTATTTGAGCTGTGTTTAACAAAATGAAAATAGTTTGACAAAAATAAATCTAAGCACGTGCAATGTTTGTGTTCTTTGACATTTCTGGGTGCAGATTTTCTTTGCAGAGACAGCTAGGTGGGTCCAGGCAGATAACAAGTTATCGAGGGTGCATAGATATCAGTTACTGATTCCACTTCTGCATTTCTATAATCAGGTTGGACTTCACACAAAAGAAAATCACTTTGGTGACTGTTGGCTTGCAGGAGCTCTTTGAATATCCTGTTTTCTGCATTTCTTGAAGCTAGATCTGATTATGAGAGAGGAATTAAGTACCTTGCTGAAGTAAGTGATTGACTGGCCTATAAAGGCAGTGCCCACACACTTTACCTTCAGCAGGATCATGAACAGGTCTTGAAAATAGGAATATGTAAATCCTCCCAGTTTAGTCCATGTTGCTTTCCTTGGTAAGATTACTGGAACCTTTTTGCTAATTTCTTTGAAGAGCTGTAAAACAGAAGATAAGGTCTTTGTTCCTCAAGTACTTAAAATGCACAACTTTGAGCAAATGTAGTGTTTCTGCTTGTCCCAGTATTCTAGACAGGCTTTGTCAGCCTGTTTCAACATGGGGAATCAAGATTCCATGGAAGGAGGAAACACCTGATGATGCAACACAAAGCATTTATGTGTGCATATTCAGCCTCTCTTTCAATGCCAAGAGTAGTAAGAGGGAATAATTAAAAGTCTTGAAGGAAACTCAGTGTTGGGCAGTATTTTCCTGAAGCCCCAGAGTAAAGTGTTGGCCCATAGCTGGTTGAACAAGCATGACCAGGTTCTCTGCTACCAAATATAATATATCCAGTGAACCACATCTTTTCTGGAGTAACAGCCTTGGAGAATGGAACTGCCATCCCTTTAATCTACATCTTTGCAGGAAAGCCTCAATTATCGTGGTGGGTCAGATATTAAGTGAACAAATACGTATATACAATTTTGGGCAGCAAACTGTATTCTTGCTTCCCACTACAGGCCAGCTTTATGGTTTGCTTAAGTGGCACCTGAGTTTCCCTGAAAGAGGAGCAAAGGGCAGAGGAGCTGCCAGTGGTGTTGGTGGGATTACAAGGAGAAATCAGGTCACTGAAGAGGGAGGCAGAACTGGGTTATCTCTTGGGAGAGGCAGCGCCATTCCAGGGATGTGGTGAGCAGAAAGAAGCATGGGCTGCTGGGGACCTCAGGCACACAGAACTGGCTGGGTTCCTGTTCTGGCAGGTGTCTGCAGACTGCTGTGTCTCGGGGTGGGTGGTGGGACACACTGAGGCTGCTGGCAGAGCAGCTGGAGGTGTGACAGGGTCAGAGTGAGCAAAAGCCCCTTGTTTGTGTGTGACCACGGTGTTGTTGCTGGCTGGGCAGTGAAGGTGGTGTGAGGGCTGCTGGAGAAGAGAGGACTGTGTTGAGTAGGCAGATTCCTGTGGCAGCCTTCCTTGCAGAATGCCTTGTGTGAAAGCAGTTTTCCCTGGTGAAACCAAAAGAACAGCATCCTGCAGCTTCCTGTCTCTTGATGGCACAGCAAGGTGCAGTTCATGGCAGGCGTTCTGCACGCTGGCTCCTTACATTTTAGGATATTTTACAACTTTTTTTTTTTAAATAACCTGTTTGTATTTGACTCTCAGGGGTAACTTTGACAGTCTTGGAGAAACCAGTGCTATCTGTCAGGAGTTGACAGTATGTTAAAAATGCTAAGAGTAAAATGCCTGTGTGTGATGAAAAGAAATAATGATTTCTGGATTGCAAGGCAGATAGTTATTTATGATAAGTATCTAACATTTCTTATTTTAAGATGCACATTATATTGTTTTAACATTATAAAGGAATGTGTTTACAGCTTCAGTTTTTAGAAATGTGACTGGTTTTGTTCACGAAATGTAATTCTGTAATTTATATTATTTTTGGTAGTGTTTTTATATTCGTGCATTTTCCGTGGATGAAACTAACGCAGCAATAATGCTGTCAGTATAGTTAGAGCATTAGCACAATTAAGTTATTTTTGGAACAGTTCTTTAGTTACTATGATACTTTGACAATTTTTCTAAGTGTCAGGCTATTGTCCTGTACAATCTGCACTCAGCTTGAAATTTAATGTGAGAGAGGCATGACACAAAGTGTAATGGCATAGAGATAGCTCTTCCTGCATAGAAATTCACAGAAATGATAGGTTGTAAAGAGACTTGAAGGTATCAAACAATTTGAGTAGAAACCCATAAATAAAGATGAATTTCTGCATTCAGGGGTTATATGATTTTATCGCTTTCTGGTGTCCATAAAATGCATCTTCCCATTAAAGTTTTGTCATGCAGTTGATGAGTTCAGAAGTGTTAAAAACTTCCATGCTCTTCTTTTTAAATTCTGCACCCTAAATTCAGTACTAAAACTCAGTTCAGCAAACCTAGAAATGGCTGTTGTTTGGTTCCTCCTCCACTGGAGACAGCACAAGGATTCCCACTGCTCCCCAGTCCCACAGCCCCCATCCTACTGCAGGTATTTTTTGGGTTTAGCCCTAGCAGTCAGGCTCATGTTAACCACTGCTGCTTCCCTGAGCTGAGAATCCCAGCTCATTCCTGCCTTGATGTACCTTTTCCATACACAGCCTGTAACTCCCCCACCAAATCTCCTCCAGCTGCAGGACTTCAGGGCTTGCTTTCTCTGTCCCTGCAGCATGGAGTGGCTCTGTTTTCCCCTTCTGCTACTCCCCAGAAATCTGGCTGCAGTTTTCCCCTTTCCTTTTGTGACACATTGTCTTTGCTCTCCTGTCTGGTGTCTTTGCCTTGCACCCTGCTCTCCTGTTCTTCATTCCCCCAATGCCTCCCTGTCCTCCCTCATCCACGACTTCTGGTGAAGCAACACCTTCTGTGTTGCTGCAAACTTGTTTTAAACTCAGCTTTTTTCAGCATTCTCCAAATAATTCTCTCACTCTCCCTGTAAAGAATTTACAACGTGGTTTGTTTAATAAAAGGCATTGTTCCTGAGTGATGGAACTGACAAAGCCTGATTTCCTGCCAGAGTCCTCCATTCCCTGGATGTCCCCACTCTGCACAGAGTTCCTGTCTCCTCTCCCTGTGCAGTGCCCTCTCCACGTGTTCCTTTGCCCCTTCCCTGGTCTTTAGTTCTGTCCCACATCTATCTCTGCTCTGCAGGGCAGCAGATGCTGCAGCTGGCTGGGTGTTACCCCTGTGCTGAAGGGCTGGGGGGTCCCCACTCCCTCTTGGAATGGCTCAGAGCCAGGGCCAAGCCTGCCTTGTCAGGTCTACTTGGGCCTAAAACTGGCTTTTCATAAAACTGGTGAGAACTTCATATTCATTCCTCTGTCAGATTTGTTCAGGTATGTCCTATAGGTTAAGAAATCACTGGGAGCTGCAGAGTGTGGAGAAGATAGAGACTAATATTTAATTTACTTAGATTTCCTTAAAAAATTACAATTAAAAAAAGCAAATACAGTTCCTGTCATATCCCTAAGCATTAGGCTGTGACATATCTCATCTTATTCTAGTCTCATAAAACACCTAGTGTGTCATGCAAGTCATACAAATAAACATGCAGTGGACTTGAAACATACAGGCAATTAAGTTCAGTTGATGGCTGGCAGTTGTGTGAGATAATTGAGCATCTCAGGATTCTCGAAATGGGAAATAACTCACTCGTTTAGGTTAGTTGGCATGCAGACTATTTATTCAGATTTAGAAATGAAACAGGGAAGAGAGGAGCCATCCAAAAGCTGCGATATGTGAAGACATGTATTGCATTTGACTATTTGGATGATACCACATGGTGTTTACAAATGGCACTGCACTTCGTAGAGTGATCTTCTTTCCTAGATGGAATTTTTTTAGGACTAATGATTAAGTTTTGATGATGTTTGTTGTCATAAGGGCATAAAAAAGTTAAGTAAGGCAACACTAGCATTTGGTAGTAGTTCCAAACAATTCTTGCCTCTTGCAAAGAGAGTGGAATGTATTCTCCACAAGAGTGGCTTTGCATTAATGAATGCTTAAGCAACAGATTAAAATGTCTGTATAAAAAAAATAGGTTAGGATTATATAATAACACAAGTCTGGAATATTAATAACAGTGAAGATGATTTTATTGAGCAAATTAGGTGCAATTAAATCTCAACTACAGAATATCTAAATACAATACCAGATCAAACCCCAGTCCCTGCAGCTTTACTTACTTTCCTTCACACCTACAGGATCAGCACCTGACAGCAAAGAAAATTATAATTTTTATTGTTGTTCATTTTATATTGCCACAGGAATGTACATCATGTTATCCATTAGGCCCCAGACAGACATGTCTTTTCTCCACATACACAGTTATGAAACAAGACATGATTGAAGACTGCAAGGTGTTGGCTGTATTTGAAATTCTATTAGAAACTGATGAATTTGCTTGTCAGATTTCTTTAAAGGATTGCATGGGTAAGAACTGCCTATAGTGTTCTCCTAAGAAAAGTCATGAAAATTACAGCTTTAAAATCAACCCATATAGACTGAGAAATTGTGTCAGTTCTTTCACTTGTAATTTATTACTTAATTTTAGTCTCCTAAACAGTGAAACGAGAGACGAACTTGCAGTGGCTGCAAACACTCATGACCTGATGAAGTAAACTGATTTGATCCCCTGAGAGGTCAAGTTGTATGTGCTTCTAAGCAAACATCCCCCAAGGCTGCTGATGTGTGAGATGTCTCTTTCCCTTGCCAAACAACCCACCTTTGCAACAGAAAATCAAAGGAGACTTGCATAGAAATGTGGTTTGTAAGTGTATAAAGCTTGCCTATAAATTAGTGTGAAAATTGTTGAACACAGGGTTTGGTGGTGTGTTTGGGTGTTTTTTTTAAATCTTTGCAGGTCTTAAAAATATCTAGACAGCTCTTTTTAGGTTGGGTAAAAAGTAAATTTGTTAATTCTAGCTGTGTTAATGTTTAAGGGAGAAAGATATACAATATTTTTGAATATGGTAAATAAGGAATTATTTGAAACTGACTTGCAGCTTCGTTTAGTTTTTTAATACATTTCTGCTGCATAGCTAAAAATATCTTATCTGCATGCCCTTGACCTTTCTCTAAGAGCTGTGGGAAGATTCAAAATCATAAATGAGAATAAATTTAGAATTATCCTATTTGAAGAAAAATGGTACCAAATGCCTTAGCTCTCTGCAAACTGGAGTTGTCAGTCCTGCATGTCCAGAAGTCTGGCAGAGCAGAACAGGGCACCTGCTGCCTCCGACAGGCTCAGGTAGCCCTGGAAAAGGGAAAGAAGTTCATTTTTCCTTCCCTGCTCAGCCCTTCCTTTCCTTGCTGGAGGTGCCAACAAAGGTGCCAATTGGAGGACTGATTTCTGTAGCTCAGTTCTGTATCCCTGAAGATTTCCCTTCCTCCCGAGCTTGTTCTGTGTAGTTCCCATGCAGCTGTGGAAGTACTCTCAGTCATTACCCTCCTGGGCTGTGTTTGAACTGGTGACTCAAAGGTGAGGGTGTCAGTATATTAAAGACATCATTAATGGCACAACCACAGCCATAATCAGGGAATAACTGTGATGCCTGAGCTTTATATTTTTTATTTATTTATTTAAAAAGTGCTGTTATTTGGATATCCCAAACATCACAGGGATATTTCTGAAAGCAGGTGATTTCTTGTGACACCACTGCAGGCAGCCACTCTGCCCTGCTCCTTCCTGCTTTAAATCACTCACAGCAGGGCAGAGAATGGCTGCACTTGTGGAGCTGTCATTTTTTAGGGCTTAGGTGCTGCATTGCCCAGCAATAATTACACAGTCTGATAGTAGCTTTCATTTATGCTAATTGCAACTAAGCTTATAAATCCCTCAGATTATTAAAAAGAGAGTTATCTCCTTCCTGTTGCGTTAAGTCAGGGATTTAAATGTTGCAGACTTTTGGTCCTGCCTTAAAGAGGAAAATGTCACCATAAAAATCTTCTCAATATCAACACTTTGTTAGGATAAGAGAACAAGAAACATTCTATTTTGCCTTTCAAAGTTGTGATTGTAGCATTGCAATGGTATATACTGATTTTAATAATTATTTTTAATTAAGTCAATGTTCTAAATATGTATTTAATCCTACATAGACATAATAACATTAAAATCATACTTATAAGTCAATAAGTGACCACAGCTAGGACACTAACAGGAGGCAGAAGTAGTTGATCTCATGAATGACAATGTTTTCTCTAGAGCTGTTTTTAGTAAGATCTTCAGAAAGAAAAAAATCACAGATTTCTGTAATGCAGGCAGTATGCAATATCTAGTGTTGACTGTGAGGAGAAAGGTAATTTACAAGTTACAGAATGAATTATTCTGTTGTAAAAAGAATAAAATAGAGGCAGTAGTTAGCTCCCCTTGAGCAGTGATGCCTGCTCATTGAAGGACTGCACTGTGAGAGTCAATATTCAGGCTTGTAGAATGCCCAGAGTGACTGGTTCCTGTCTTTAGCCAGCCTGAGAAATACAATAAATAATCCTGGACCTGGACTGTGGTAACAAGAGCTGCTTCCCAGTGCAGCTGTCAGAGTGGGAGATGTGCAGAGTGCTTGTAACAGATAGATGGCTCTTGTGTCTCCTGAGCACGTTGTTCTTCTTCTGTGGCAAAGAGTGTTGCCAATAGATTAGGGTGACAATTCATGACGTTCCTAAGCACAAATGCTCCATGTTAAACAAGATCAGACTCTCAAGGAGCATGTCAAAGAGAGCTAAGGTTTAGCACTTATCCTTCCATGTGACTTTTAGAATTTTGAAGGTATTTCTAATATTTGAAAAATGTTTAAACTCAGAAAACCTTGGTGTTTCAGAGTATTACTTTACAATTCAGCTTTTCCCTAGATTGTAGCTGAGTGCAGTGGTCTAATTCTGGATAATGGCTTTCTGTTGTGTGAAATGATCCAATAGCAGCAAAGTATTTTAATAAAATTCTAGAAATTACTGTGCATATTTGAAATGATTTATCATACCACAACAGGAAAGCTGGAAAGGTTTTTATAACAGTGTTAACTTCTCAGATGTGTATTATTAAGGTGCAATAAATGTATTATTTTGTTGATTTTTAAAGAGTGGTAAAAGTATTAAAATACATCTCTAAATCACTCTACAGCTACTTAGAGACAAGGTTTTGGCTAGCTGCCCAAAGTGCTGTACAGTGTATTTGGGAGGAAAAAAAGGTTTCTTTGTGTTATTTTTACCACTGGGGGACTCCTGCTGTTCACATTTCTTCAGTATGGTTTGAAGCACCCCTGGTTTGTTTGAAATGATTGAGTTCACCTGAAAGGTGGGGGATGTACTGGTATTTGCTGTGGAAGATCACGCTCATTTTAATTGTCAATTGAAGTGTTTATCTATTTCTCATTGTAACACCCAGGCTGTTTCTCTTTGCATCCAGCCCCAGCATGAGAAGCTGTGAGGTTTGCAGAGGATGTGGCTGAGTTCATTCTCTTGACTGTTTTATCCTTAGTTGTTTTAAGACTTGAGTGAATAGGTGCTGACAGGACTCCAGCTTTTTTCATATTAAATGTAAAAGCAGAGCTAATGTATATTTGGCAGACACAAGCACTTGGAGGTCAAGAGACTTAAGACTTCAGCTTCTTCTCTCTTGTACAGCTCCTTTCTAACACTGGTTTGAAATTGCATTCAAACACCCCTTTTCCAGTATGTGATGTTCAAAGAGACCCACAGGGATCACTCAGTCCAACTCCTGACCCTGCANGCAATAAATGTATTATTTTGTTGATTTTTAAAGAGTGGTAAAAGTATTAAAATACATCTCTAAATCACTCTACAGCTACTTAGAGACAAGGTTTTGGCTAGCTGCCCAAAGTGCTGTACAGTGTATTTGGGAGGAAAAAAAGGTTTCTTTGTGTTATTTTTACCACTGGGGGACTCCTGCTGTTCACATTTCTTCAGTATGGTTTGAAGCACCCCTGGTTTGTTTGAAATGATTGAGTTCACCTGAAAGGTGGGGGATGTACTGGTATTTGCTGTGGAAGATCACGCTCATTTTAATTGTCAATTGAAGTGTTTATCTATTTCTCATTGTAACACCCAGGCTGTTTCTCTTTGCATCCAGCCCCAGCATGAGAAGCTGTGAGGTTTGCAGAGGATGTGGCTGAGTTCATTCTCTTGACTGTTTTATCCTTAGTTGTTTTAAGACTTGAGTGAATAGGTGCTGACAGGACTCCAGCTTTTTTCATATTAAATGTAAAAGCAGAGCTAATGTATATTTGGCAGACACAAGCACTTGGAGGTCAAGAGACTTAAGACTTCAGCTTCTTCTCTCTTGTACAGCTCCTTTCTAACACTGGTTTGAAATTGCATTCAAACACCCCTTTTCCAGTATGTGATGTTCAAAGAGACCCACAGGGATCACTCAGTCCAACTCCTGGCCCTGCACAGGACAACCCCAAGAATTCCACTATGTATTGTCTAAAGAGTATTGTCTGAATAACTCTTTCTCTGCCAGGCTTGGTGCTGTGACCAGTTCCTTGGGAAGCCCATTCCAGTGCCCAAGCACCCTCTGGGACCAGAACCTTTCTCTAATATCCAGCCTACACCTCCCCTGACACAACTTCAGGCCATTCCCGTGAACCAGTGACCCCAAGGTTGAGTCAGTTGGTCACAGCATGGGGTTAACACCACCAAAGGCTGTGGTTTGATCCCTGGTGGGCCATTGACTCAAGGCTCAGACTTGATGCTCTTGGGTCCCTTCCAACTCAGAATATTCTGTGGAATGCTGTACCAGTAACTAAGATCACCTTTGCTGATGCAGTTAAAATCTGACTAATATGTTCATTACAGGGAAAGTTAAGGTAGAAACACATCTCTAATTCTGGGCCTCACTAACTGTAAAGTTTCTTTTCACAAATCATTCAACAGCAGGTTTACTGAAAGAAAAGTTAGGAGGCTCATTTGTGTAAACTTCCAGACATTTCTCCAGAAATAGCTCTTTTCCATTGGAAAAAATGCAGTTATGCTAATTTCCTGACTGTCCTCTGGGTTGGTTGTTCTGTGAGACTGTGTTTTAATTCCTGTTAGGAGTTTTCAAAACCTTTACTGGTGGCAGTTTATACTGTCCAGGAGACGTGTGCACATTTCACAGAGCTGGCCAGCAGTGTGCAGTTTGTGAAGAGCCAAACCTTTCTGTTTCTAATACAAAGTGGTGTCCTTAAACCACAGGATTTCAGGTCAGCACATGTTTAAAGGCACTGCAATCCTAAGGCCAAATATTCTCAAAGCAGTGTGTTGCTCTTTTAACCTATATCAAAATTTATTTCTTGCCACCAACTCTTCTGTCTGTATCTGTTGCCTCACAGTGAAATCAGCTCAAGGACATGAGTTGGTTAAGAAACAAGGATGCACAAGTCCCATCTCACATCTGGCATTCAGAAGCCATTTATTTTACTAGAGTTAATAAAGTGAATTGTACTTCAGATAGACAACCATGCCACAGTTTTATTTAATAAAACAAACATAGAAGAACCAGGTTGGATTTGCTTCATAAGGAAAATCTGTCTTTTGTTGTTTAGAGAATGTATCCTGTGATGACTGTCATACAGCATTAATTTTTATGCTGTACTTAGAATTTAAATACCTGCATTTTTGGCAGTTTCTTTTCTGCACTGGTGACAAGTAAATGTTGAATAATCAATTGAAATATAATTTTAGAGAAGTAACATCTGGAATGAGGCAGACAAGTAGAAGGGAAGAAGACAACATCTTGTGTGTGAATAAAACTAAAATGTGTCAAACTCTAAACTGGAGAGCTTCAGGTAGTGCAAAATGCATCTTTAAACAGAAAGTCCTCTGTTTTCACTCTCCTTTCATGTGTATCAAAAAGCTGCTCCTCTGAGTACCAATACTTGAAAGCTGGCAACATATTCCTGGAGGAGAATGTGTAGTGCCTCTGTTTGGTGTTGGAGAGAAGGAAATGACCAGTTTGCTTTCTCATGTGAGAGGATTCCACAAACTCTGGTATTATGTTATATACTTATACAATCACTTCTAATGTGTAATGAAATAGAAATGCTTTTCTCTTTGTTGCTTTCACTCATTGTCAGTTGGCTGCTAATGGGAAACTTGGAGATCCATTCTGGAGAAATCAGGTTATACCAACACCAGTCAAATTGTGCCAGCTATTTTAGAAGCTAAATATTGGTTCTTAAGGACACTTGGCAGAGGGAGAAAAGTGATGTTTGCATGTTTAAACCTGTTTATTTCATCATGTCACATTGTTATTTTAAGAATATATTTTGCAGTAATTAAGTAGTGTGCCAATAACTTCTTTTAATTACAGATTATATTTTGTTTGTGAGGATAGTATCAGCCACTGTGAAATTGGCTTCTCATTGTTTTTCTATTCATGTATGGTGGAACACTGGAGCAAAATATGTGTTGTGTTATTTTGCTGCTTCATCTGGAAAGAATTTGTTTTAAGCTGGAGAACCCATAGTCACAGCATTAAATTATGACAAATATGTTTTATAGTTGACTGCAGCAGTGCTTTCTCTTGCTTTTAGTCACAGGATACCATTTACATTCTATTATCAGGGTCTCATGAGCACTGTAGGCCCTCTGCTACCATTGAGTCTCCAGTTGTTTTCCATCAGAGTTGAATCAAAATCAGCTTCACTGGATCAGATTTTTAGTCCCTCCTTGGGCAAAATTTTTTGCTAAGATCACATGGAGCTTTCCCAAGCAAGCTGCAGGATATAACCACTCTCAACAATGATGTAGTTCTGTGTTCTCTGGACTGAAAACACACCTTGTCTGTGTGACCTTGAGATGTTTTGATCAATTGAATCTTTTGGAATTCCATGTGTGTTGTGCCTGCTTTATTCACACATAAAAGGGAAGCAGCTTTTACCTTCCCTCTTAAGTTATGTGAGGAAAGAGGGTTGCATTTGCCTTCTATGATACATATCTAAGCTCTGTAACATTTAAAAAATATTTTTTCAGCCTTTGGTCAAATTCTAAATGTTATTTTTCATTACTTATGAAAAATATGGATTAAAAGCTCTCAGTTTTTATGTAGGCTTTTATCCAGTAGTCTGATGCCTCTGACGGATAATCTTAGGAGATATCTTCCAAAAAACAGGACTAGTTTTTGATAATTATGCTCACATTATGACTACTGCTTCTTTGCTTTGAGCAATCTGATGAGGAGACTTCATCATGCAGAGTCAAGAAAATTCCTTCCAAGTACAGGAGGTTTTCCATGTGGGCAGCTCTTGAACTTAAAAGCTCTGTAGTTATTTACAATGCACAGGATGCTCCACGCTCTCTTTTACACTGATAAAAGTTCATCTGATAGTAACACATGTGTGCCACTGCTCAATCCTTCACTTCATCATCTCCTGTCTCATACTGGTCAAATCTCAGACCCTTTAGACACAAGGCAGGTTTTTATGGTGCACTTTAGTGTCCTGTTTGTGATGCTCATCATGCATCTTGTGTGTATTTTAAGCACTGCTGTGATCATCGTCTGGCTTTTAAAATTGGTATTCATTTCAGGAAAGCAAGCAAGCTTTAGACATTTATGGTATAAAAGCTATATGCCTTGTTCTGTCAGGAACAAATAGAACTGAGACCTTGTATGAAATTCATTCATAAAGGTGATGCCTGAATTTTACAGAGCAGAATTGGTAGCCTTATGTTTTTCACCTACACTTCATGCTACAGATGGAGAGGATTATTTATGTGGAAAACTCAGTTTATAGCTCAACAATCAGATAGCAGATGTATTTTCCTTCATTACCAGAACCTCAGAAACATCTTGTCCTGTTTGTAAAACCATCTAGTTTATGAAAGTTAGAAGGCTCTGAAACAGAACAAGCTGCTCATATTTGTAAAGTAAGCAGCTGCTAGATTCAGAGCTGATGCTCTGGGAGAGCTGTATTCCCATCTTGGTTTAATTGATAGTGTTGGCACTTTTCATGCCACCACTCTGAAAACACTGCAGCTTAGAAGTCACTCTTGCCTGGCTTTATGCTGGCATACACCCAAAGGAAAATTAAGACAGCTCTCCTATGGCTGCTTCAGTTCAAGATGCTTTAGTCAGCTGAAGTACACTATTATTTTTGATATGCTGAAGTTAATTTGAATGTATTTATCCCAAATATGCTTTTTAGGTACCTCACATTTCTGGTTTATAAATGCTATTTTTAGTATATTTCTCTTTGATATTGGTAATTCTTGTAATTATAGAGCTTGCCTTCGTAACTGAAAAATATGTTGTATAAAACTTTGATCATTGGTCAATATTTGATTTAAATTACAAAGTGTAAATCAAACATTGAAAAATTATCAGAGTCAATAAGCTTTCTTTGCCCAGCTTTGGAAAAGATATGCTTTATAAATACCCTGTGCACCAATATTTAAAAGGCTATGTATTATCTGAGAAAACTCAGGCAGAGAATCAACAGCTCTGCCACAGGAATTGACCAGCATGGTACTGCAAACAAGGGGCCTCTTGTACCTCTAAAAGTGCAGAACAGCATGAATTTTACAACTGCTGAGTGTACTCCTAAGTTAATTACCATTTAAAGTCTAAATAAAATAATTATCTGTTAAAAACAATGTGTTGAAAAAAAATTAGTGGCATATAGCACCCTATTATTCTTTATTCAGCTCTAACTGAACTTGTAGTCAGAAGTCAGACTTGGATCCCAAGCTGTGGGGGAAAATGCTTCTTTTCAGTAGGGCTAATTAATGAGAGTAGAACAAAGTGCTAATGCAGCTATCTGAAACATGAGTTACTCAGTGTATATTTGAACTGCACAGGCACACCCTGTGATGTCGAGGTCTTACATTTAATAAAGGGGCTGAGAGCAATTAAATTTAGCCAGTTACAGGATCTAACTGAGAAGAAGCACCGTGGTTGTTCAGGAATGGTTTCAAACAGTGCAGTGGACAGTGTGCAGAGCCCTGTGTCAGTGTGTGATTTGGGGTGTGTGGCACAGTGCCTGGTGTCTGCAGGCTGCAGGGATTACCCTCCCATAGGGGCTTGTGCTTCCAGCCATCAGCCCATGGGCTAAGGACAGGTGCCCCAGGTGGAATAAGGACTCTTCATGAAGCCCTGGCCTCAGTGGATTAATTGTGAGGGGGAGGTTCTGCCAGAGTTTCCCCTGTAGTTCCCAGACTGCAGTGAAGCTGCACCAGCTCTGGCTGTCACTGCACAGTCCCCAGCACCTCTGGTCACATCCAGGCTTGGCACAGATCAAACTTCCCAAGCAAAAGGACAGCAGTGTCCTTTCTCTGAGGTACCTGGCGACTGCATTTCCTTCCTCCATTTATTTTTAATTATTATTATATTTTTGCCAATACTATTGAGCTTTCAAGTATTTTGCATTGTTTCAGTGGAGGTCTGCTTCCATATTAAGCTAAATAAAACTCGTCAATAGAGTGCCTAATGCTTATTACTGTGTAATCACTGCTATAGACTACATCAGATTTATGATACTCACAAACCCTTCTCCTTCAAAGTACCAGATCTTCTCAATCATTGTCTAGTGACTCAGTTCCAGAGTTGTCCTCGTTTATAACCGAAAAACTTCAGAAAAAATTTTGTAGGCTTTTACTTTCTTATCTCTACTTTTGGAGACGTTCCATTTCTCTCAAGCATTTGTTTTGCTTGCTGTGTAGTTGAGCACACTGTCTCACGCCTTGCCACATAAAGCCATGAAATGTAACTGATGTGGACAAATTGAGCATGTTATAGTTTCTAGGATTAGGAAAACATACTGCTTGCAGGAATAAAGAACAGCTTTTAAACGTTTGTAAAATGGCCACATTTAGTATTTACTTCTGACTGGATTAAGGAAAAACAAAAATGTTTTCAAGTTTAAAAAAATTATTGCCTGCATTATTTTTAAAACACTTTTAACACAAAAAGTCTTTCTTTTGCATGGACTGGAAAACAGATGAAACAAAGGAAGGGCACATGGATAATTTGCATTCCTTTTCTTTCCTTCTGGTTTGTTTCCAGGGCCAGCACATTTTGGTGTTTGTATTTGGAGGCTTATGAGAATTGCATTAAAATGCCCAAGGGACTTGACTGGCCATATTATGAGTTTAATGCCATTATTACTGTTACTAACAAATCCTTAAGTTTCCAGTTTTAGAAAGAGAATCTGTTCTAGGATGTAAACATCTAAGAATGGGAAAGAAAGAGGCAAAGAAAATTAACTGAATCCTAACGATTGGCTGAGGTGCCAGTGGTTGGGACAGATGGGGGACGAAGGGATTTCTTAGTATTTAAGTTTAGCTGCTGCTGCTGTCTTTGGTATTTCCTTGCACAGGAAGAGCTGTGTTAGTGTATGTGTGAACAACAAAGCTGGACTCATTAAACATTGTGGGGATCATCTTCCCACAGATGTGCTGAAACCATCTGCACCTTGTGGTAGCGCTGGGCAGAGAATTTATTAAACAGGAAAAAAAATGAAACTACTCACTGGTTCTGCTAAACTTCCTGAAGTGACCACCAATTCGTATTTCCCTACTCCATGAAATCTTTGATGTGGTGTCTCATCCAAATTAAGTTTTGTGGGTTTTATTCTGTCTTTTGGAATCTTCCACCTCCATTTCATGCTGTTGTCTGAATTTTAGACCTATTGCTGTGTAGCAGGACTGTATCACCTGCTCCTCTTAAAAAATGCTTGGGTATCAGTGATGTACAAACTGATTCTCCCATTAAATCTGTGTGTGTTTGGTAAAATACTGAGAATTTTTCTGAAGGAAACGTGGTGGATAATATAAAATCATTATCAACACTGTTACCATTTACACCAGTAAAACTTCCTGGATATTGATTAGGGCCAGAGCATGACAATAAAGACTCAATACTAGGAACTGAATCACTATCTAAGCTTTTATTACATTTCACATCCAGAATCCTGATTATGCAATATTTTGGTGCCAATTTAATATAGTAATGATTGGTGTCTTCTAGATTTACTTTTAAAATAGTGTGGTGAAACAAATGTTAAGTAAGGATAAGACAGTCTGTGCAGTTTCCATCACCATCCTGTTTGATTTCAGAGCTTTCTTGCTGCAGACACTAACTAGGACCTCTGAAATAACTCATGTATTCACCATAGGGACTATATAGATGTGATTTAATTACCAGTTGTCTTGTAAATACAGCTGAAAGAAAATCAGAAAAAAACATCTGTGAAGTTTAGCAACTTGAATCCATTGTTGGTTTGGGACATATCAGTTGTGCTGCAGAAGAATTTCCCTCTGGCCTGTGGTTTTGGAGAAAGAAATGGAATATCTGTTTTAAAGAACAGGGTGCTTAAAGAAGATGGTCTTATTAAAAATGCATATTTGTATTGGTTTGCCTTTTTTGCATGTGTTTTTATCTTGATAGGGGCTATCACATTGTCTATCATTTAATGAAACACTCTGTTTTTCAGTGACATGACTGTGGGAAGGATCTTACAATACATGCCTTTTTGGAGACAGATCTCACCACAGGCCATGCTGGTGTGCTGCATCTGTTATACATGGGAAATTTGTCCTGGTTCTCAAGAGTGTTTGGCTCTTCTGGAGAGCTGCATTAACAGAAACTCTTTTCATGACAGAAACTGTAAACTTTTGCCTTTCTGTCTGATCTGCAGCTGCTTCACATCTTCTTTGTTGGGTATTCCTTTGATGCAGTTTCAACAATGATCAAATTTGTTGGTGACACAAAACCAGATGGGTCAAGAATGGACTTGTGGCCAGGCCAGAAATGCAATGACCTTGAGAGATTACAGGAATAGAGGCCGTGGAGAGCAAAGGAAGATTAATTGTTCATAAATACAGAGTTCTGTAGGGCAAGGGTGAAGAACGGTGAAGAAGGATTAATATTGGTAGCATTAAGGGAAACTCACTTTGCAGATTGTTGTCTCAGTGCTGCCCTAACATGTCTTTTTAAGAAAACAATCAGTTCAGACTTCACAGTCCTAAAATAGCACAGATGGACTAAGGGAGAGCTAATGCACAAAATGAAAAAATTTTGAGGATACTGCTGTAATATAAGTAATTTACATTTCAACTCTCAAACAAGTGACCTTGCCAAGGTATTTGGGAAGAAAAGTAACCTATTTTGCTTTGCTAGACTCAGATAAGTCATCAGTAGCTGCTAGAGGGAGGGAGTTTAATATATTTTTATAGCCCAGAGAGTTTAATAATACTTGAATTCCTTATGCCTGGATTGCATGTATTGTAATTAAAAAGTAATTCAATTTCAGAAATTCTAAATGGATATAAATTGTGGTATACTCATACTTCTAATAATAATATGCCTGGTTCTGAATTTAGCTTATAGTTTATGAACAGAAAAGAGCATGGCACTTCAATGTATTCATTTAAAAACACCACCACTAAATAGGGCTGTCTTGTAAATTTTGTATGATCCATAACAATGAAAGCCTTCCATAAAAGTTGTAAATGTATTACTAGTTCACTGCTATTTTTATTACTCTGTTTTTACATGTATATAATCTGTTGAAAGATCAAAGCTATAAAGCATTACCACAAAAAACAATCCCTTCAACTTAAAGCAAGTGTATGTAGAATTTCCTTTTGGTCATATGTTTTCTCCATGGTTCTTTGAAAGCACAGCTAGCATTTATAGCTCTTGCAATAGAGAATCATACTTTAAAGATTTGAAGAAGGAAAAGATGAAACTATGTATGAATTGTATATTGCATCAAATTGAAAATGGGAAGTGATCTGGGTCTGATATTCTGAAACTTGTGAATTGCAAGGGATGCTAGCAAAATGTCTAGAAAATGAGTCCTGACAGCACTGGGCTGAGATAAGGGAAAACATCTTCAATTGTGCAGGATACCTGAAGACAGAATAGATGCCAAAGCAAAGCAAACAGCAGGTAGAGGCTTGTTCCTAATCATAAAAAATGAAAGGAGTTCAAAAGTTTAAAAAAAAAGGCAATTCTGTTAACAACACCTATCAAAACACATGATAATTCAGCAGGGAAAAAATAGAACAGTACTGTCATAATTGGTTTCCATGAGGCAGAGCTAAGGGAGACCTGAATACCCAGAGGAAGACTCACAGAATTATTTGGGTTGGAAGGGACCTTAAAGCTCATCTTGTTCCAATCCCCTGCCATGGGCAGGAACACTTTCCACTAGACCTGGTTGCTCAGAGCCCCATCCAGCCTTGCCTTGGGCAATTCCAGGGATGGGGCAGCCACAGCTTCTCTGGGCACCCTGTGCCAGGGCCTCACCACCCTCACAGGGAAGAATTTTTTCAAAATACCTAATCTAAACCTACTCACTGTCAGTTTGAAACCATTCCCTCTTGTGCTATCACTACATGGCCTTGTAAAAGGTCCTAACTTAGCTTCAGTGTGTCCTTGTGAAGAAATCACTGCTCCAGTGGTTGAATATCCTCAGTGAGGGCCTCAAATGCTGGGCAGAGTGCTTTGTCAGTAGATAGGCTGTAAGGTGATATTGAGCACTGATATTCTCTTCTTTTGCATTGATCCACAGTGAGCTCTCCAGCTTCATCCTTTCTTCATTCAGATAGATCATGTGTAAAAAGAAAAGCACATAAAAATTTCTGTGATTTCTCCTAAATAAAATACATAAAGGAGTAAGGTTACTTAATGCTTTATTTCTGTACCGATGACACATCCTGAGAAACGTTTTGAAGTGTACTTAGGCCTTCTTTGAAGGCCGGCAGAGCTTTGTTTCGCCGCCGTAGGACAGCGTGGGGACAAGGGATGCTTCCCCCGGGCTGGCAGCGGCGGTGGAGCCGCTGGGGTGAGTCCTGTAAGGCTCTGTGCGTGTGGGGGGAGCTCGTTCCCACTTCGTGGAGTGCTGCATTCGGTATTCCGCAGGCAGAGCTTCCCAGTGTCTCCTCCTCCCCGCCGCTGTGTGTGTGTGTAGATATTTATACGTGCACACACCTCGCCTATATCCATCTGCAGATCCATAAAGGGCTGCCACAGGCAGCAGCCGCGCGTTGCGAGCGGAGCAGGGGGCAGGCGCTGGGCTGTGACAGCGCAGGGCCCTCTGCTCGGAGCGCATCTGTCTGAGCTGACCCTCTCTGCAGCCTCCCTGCCGGGTTTGCTGCTGCTGCTTCTTCAGGGCAGGCAGGAATCAGGCGTCTGCATCAGAGATAAAACGTGCTAATCACTTCTTGTGAGGTAGTGTAAAGTGTCGTGATCACCCATGCCCCTGCGTGAAATTAGTGCTCCCCCTTGTTCACAGCCCCTTATCGCTCATCCCTAAATTACATCACCGATGAATGACATTTAATACAACTAATTTCTGTCAGGAACCCCGTAAAATCATTGTGTAATGATCTGCAAAAGGGTGATCTTTCCTCTCTTGTGTCATCTTGTATTATTTCCCTCTGAATGTTATTTTCTAAAATGAACTGAAAACATGCTTGTCTTTTGGGGTTCATATTTTTATTTTATTTTGTTTCTAAATGTGTCCTGTTCCATAATCTTTCTTCAGAATGATTGTGTGGGTGGAAAAATAGTTGAACAGACCTATTAAGAAAAGATGAAGAAGCTTGATCAGTTGCCTAAAATGTTTATAATGTCTAGATTTTCTATCCTATCTTCTTAATTAGTTTGCGAACGACACCAGTTTGCACACTGAGGTTGTCTGGATATTAGAAAGCATCCAAGTGTAAAATAAGTATTAGGCTGATGCTCTTATGTTATTATTTTAGAAATGCCTTTTGGTTTATTCTAAGAAAAGTGATTTTCTTGGGCTTTTTTATCTGAAGTTACAGCTTTTATAGCTCTGCACTCTATGATACAACATCCTAAGCGGTCTAACCAAATTAATATTCTAATGAGTGTAGTTTATTTTGGAAGCTGGATTATCATCCCATTTTTTACCTTTTTAGTTGATTTCCCACACTGCTGTCAAATAATTAGTCAGTTTTGAGGAAGTTCTGAAATAGAGTTAAAGTGTATTGTGTTTAACTTCATAAATTTGAGCAATGTGACCCTCTTTTCTCCAGATCCTGTACTGAAGCAGTATAAGCATCCATTCTGATATAGCTTTTAAACATAAGAAATGGTTACATTCATGCTAAATCAGGTTTTGGCTTTTGTATGGAGACAATCAATAAAGTGATGGGATTCTCCTTTTGTTGCATGCTGTTAGCATTAGAAACTCACCCAGGGATACAGCTTAATGCTTGCTTACTTGGCAAAATTGATTAAACTCTGACTTCGATAAAAGGAGAATGAGAATTATTGTGTGGTGGAGGCAACAAAGCATGGTATGAAGTACACAGATCCTGTAAAAGAGCATGTGGAACTGTGTAATTTGTACAAACTCAAAATAGGGCAATTCTTGGGAAGTATGAAGTGCAGGGGCAAAGCTTGGTCTGGGATTCACATCAGTTTGGAGAACGAGGGAAGTTTTCTTCCCTGGTCTGTTTTATATCCCACTCTTTACAGGGTAGAAGGTTGAGCTTTGCTTGGTTGCAGTATGGAAGGAGGAGCTACTCCTTCAGCAAGGAGGTCTCCAGGTTCATCTGACAGACAAATGAACTGGCTTCATGTTCCTGTCCAGCAGAACTCTTTCCCTTGGTTCTGTATGTATGAACATGAATGACCTCTGAGATTTTTTCATGGTAAATATCAATTCTTTAGACAAAGCAGTTTGCAGTGTTTGGGTATTATCTTGATCCCTACAGAAATTTATAGATCTTGGGTGGGAGTGAAAATTAATTACTAGAGGCAGAATGTGAAGGTGCGAGGGTGAAAGTTCTGGCAGAAAATGGGAATTATTATACAGTCTGAAAAGAGGAGACAGGTGATATAAAAAACCCATATAAACTTACGCAGACTCTATTTGAAACAGAAAAGGAAATTAAAAAAAAAAAAAACCCAAAAAACCCCCAACAAAAAACCAAACCAAAAAAAACCAAACAAAAAACACCAAAAAAAACCCCCACACAAACCCAAAACACCAGAAAAACCCCACAAAACCTAAAATATCCTGTAACTATGCTATGTACAGCTGTCTGGTTCACTGGACATATATAAAGAAAGAATTCTTGAAAGAACTTCTCTACAGCAACTTGGGAAAGAGTCCAGGAATGGATGTTTTGAAGGGACCCATATCCCTAGGCCTAGAATTCATGTTCCATATAGAGTTACCTATGATTGCTTGCTGCTAAGGTCATCAAATTTAACATTACTAGCATTTGTTTTAGAGAAGAAACATTTTCAGAAGCTTTATTCAACATGCAAAAAGCTTTTGCTCATGCTTTCATACTGCCTTCTTTGTTTGAGACCAGTAGCTTTATTGATACAGTAATGGATCTTAGGACAAATGAATCCTGATTTATAAGTTCCATTGATACTATTACTGCATGAGAACATAGGAGAGAATTTGATGGATTGGAGTTATTTCTGTGCCAACTTAAAGGGAGATCCTGAGAGAAAAGCTGTGCTCTGGATTATTCTTGTCTAAGACCCTTATTGGGTCACAGTTAACATTTTGGAATATTCTTGTAAATAGGGAGATATTTTTGTAAAAGAAGAAATGGGTTTTTTGTAGTGTGAGTGGTTATGGTTCCTGTGATGTTTTTAAAGACAAAGTTTTGGGTTTTGAGGAGTGAGCAGTGTCAATCTACAGCTGGTGTTGTCTTGGTTTACACAGAAGATTGAGACAACCTTCAGTGCTCACAGAGCAGGCAAGGCAGCATTTCCCAGAGATGGAAGGTGCACTTGGCCATTAGATGGAACTGGGCCTTATGGACAAAGAACTGAATTTGTCTCCTTGGCTGTTTTGCCCATCGTTTCTCCTGGCTGCCCTCTGGCAGAGTGCTTGCTAAGCCAGATGCACAAGTAATCCATTCATTTATATCTCTGCAAACTGATCATAAAATGTACCCAATGAAGTCCCCTCTCCATCCTTGGAAGTTTCAAAACATCTGGATAAGCCCTGAGCCACTTGGTCTGATACTGCAGCTGGTCCTTTTTTAGCAGTGCTTTGTATCCAGACCTCAAGAGCCCTCCCAAGCTGAATTACTCTATGATGTTTATGAACAAACAATCAAAAACATTTGAGAATATGTGTATACTGCATCTGTTAAATAAGGAAAAACTGCTTCTCCTAAATGGTATCTGGGTATACAGATCTCTCATTATGCTGTAATAAGGCTTCACTCTGTGTATGAATAACAGATTGTAATATCAGGCGAGTTCTTCATGGCTGAAAGTCACTGCAAGTCCTGCCATCCACAGAGGGGAGGTTCAGAATTCTCATTCACAATTCATGAGTCATAGTCTCTGCTGCCTTCTGCTTTATGGAGTCACTGTCCCTGTGCACAATGGGCAGAAAACTTTTTATCAAATCAGATTGGGCCTAAGTATTTTTCATTGTGCCTTCCAAGGACATTGCGGGCAAGAGGCACAGGCTCATGTTTCTCCTTTTCCTGCTGATTTGCTGTGTTTCAGAGATCCCTCAAAGAAGGGGATTTGCTGTGGTGGCAAGGACTGATCCACCAAGCAAGTGGTGAAGATTGCAGATCATGACATCCCTTTTCTGACATCCTTTTAAGATTAGTAAATTAAATACCAGATTTTGGGAATGGATAGCTATAGGCATGTTGATGTTTTCTCAGAGGTTGGGGAAGCTGCTATGTTAATTAGATTAATTAAGTAGTGAATGCACTCTTCATTTACATGGCTATCAAAATGCAGTCATAAGAGTCTATTTATTTACACAGTTGTCTGTCTGCCTCTTGAAAGTCAGGATGTATCAATGGTTACTAGGCACATATGATATGGGAAGGAAGGTGCTTGCTGTTTGTAGGCTCTACATTATTTATTTCCAGAGGCTATGTAATAACTTCTTTTATCTACAGAGACTTTCTTTGTAATGTATATAATCCAACATCCTGTGAGTTGCATTAGAGGTTATAGTTAGTTGAGGTTGAACAAACAAAACTGAACAGGAGATGAGGCTTGTTTTTTAATGCAATATCTTTTGTGGGAATGCATATCTGTTGGGACTCTTTCTAATTGGCTTGAGCCATCTAGACAGCTTTGGCTGTTACATGTTTCATAAATTAGAAATAACCACAACCAAGAGGGTAGACTGTACTTTTAATGTTACCTCAGTATCTGTACTGTGGAAGTCTTTCTGTGTGCAAAACACAAGATAGATTTATCACTTACGATGATAAAATCTAAGTGCGTAATTTGTGAGCACCACTGAAGTGCAAAGAATAAATTTAGGTTTATTGCTAAATAGCTTGCCATACTTTGTAAAATTAGCCATTCTGTTGGTAGGATTTGCCAGTCAGTAACATGATATGCTGTTAAGCATAATCTTGTGAGAATTTCTCATCATTGGAAAGTCGGTATCATTTTTTTAAATACTGGAACAGTTGTTATACTGTTACTTTCTCACATGATTGTGTGGCAGCAGTTTTCCTATTGGAAGGAACATTACAAACACTAAACTAAGAAAAGCATTTTAAAAATTTTTACTCTGCAAGGCAGTGCTGTATAAAAGCATAGAAATTCTGTCATGGTTTTCTTCTGTTTTGGGATGCAAGGCAGTTAGAGTTGTTGGGCTTGATATACAGTTTATTGCTCTCACTATTTTAATTCAATCTTTGCTTAGAACATTGAAAAAACAACCCAAATAAAGCTGGTGTTAGGTTCAGCAAGCGTAATTGAAAAGTTATAAATACAATTGCTTTCTGAATGACACATTGCACAGTTGTGTGCTGGATGTTTGGCAGTATCACATAAAATCTAAATTTTTTATGTAGTGACAGCTTAATTCTGAGCTTCCAAGAGAAGAAATACTGGGAAAGCAAGAAAGAATGGTGGGGTGGTTTGTGTTGAATGAAAGGGCCACAGCTGGGCCCCTGAGCACCGGTGTGTGGAGATGCTTTTTGAGAAACTTAAGAATTTTGAAAATTGCCTGTATTTGTATTTTTTGAGTGATCTCAAGCACATTCATTCAGGACAATTTGTCAACATGTGAATAATTGCTGAAGTTATGTATTGCTTTACTTGGGCCTTTAGGGTGTGTTTGCTTTCCTGCAGCACCTGCACTGGAGCTTTCCAGGGCTAGAAAGCCCAGAGAATGAAGGTCACTTTTAGAAGTTTTCTTTGGCTTCAAATGGAAGTACCAAAAATTTAACAACACAAAAGATGACTTTAGCCTGCATAATAGCAATATCAATGTTCACATTCCCTAAAAGGGGTGAGCATGTGCCACTTCCAGCTGCAATTGCTGTTTCATTCTTACTTAGAGGCAAGGCAGTGTGTGAGCTTTCATATCTGCAGCCCCTGAAGTCAGAGCTCTCTGAGCTGGTGACTTGGTTTCTGCTTTAATATGAGTGTGAAACAGGAACACATTTAAAGAAGGGAGTAGTTCCTAATTACAGTAAGGAATCTTCAATTAGTCACTGTTGCCAGAAGGCTGTGGGAGACCCCATAAACATATGTGTAAACTCAACTGTTTGGTAATATCCTATTTACTGACAACAGCTGTCAAGTGGATGAAGGAGTACAAGTGGACTTGTACTTTCCCTGAATCTGGAAGCTATGTGAAACTTTTGTGCTTGACTCCCTGGATGTCTCCTCCTCATATCCCTAGGCCTATACAGAGGAATCAGCACACTTGGGTGCCTGTTTTTACCTTAAAACACTTCTTCAGAATACCAGGAGGACACCACTTGCTTACTGTATTTTGAGAAACTCTCTGAGGAAAGTTATGCTCTCAAATGCCAACAGGAAATGTTACTTTTGCTGCATTTTCTGCAGCTCTTGTAGCCAAAGCAGTGCCTGTTACAAAAAGACAGTAAAATGTGTTTTGATATAAATTAACATTTGTGTTAATAGCCTGTTCCAAACACCTAACAGATACGGAACCTGATACTCCAGGGTCTCCTAATGTATTGCTGCTTCAGTAACCTGCATTTATAGCTGAAGGAAGGATTGAGAACGTTGTGAGTGACTCTTGCAGTCAACATATGTGCATGTGAAGCAGAGCAGTATCTTGAGTTGTTTGCCTGGCTATGGTGAGTGAGAGTCAGTTTGTAGTCTTGTATTTAGAGAGTGGACAGATGCTGAGGCACTTTGTGGTTTGGCAGTATCAGAGTTTAGAATAGAAAGGATTGGGAGCAGGTAACCTTTGATAAAACATTGTAAAAAGTTTCCCCTGAGTAATCGATATGTATTTACGGCCTTAATTTTGTCATGAGGTTTTTTTGGCATATCTCCAAGAGTTCAGCTCCCCTCGTTTTTCAGATCTCCTTTATTTCCCAAATGCCTGTCTGATTTGTATTGAACTGTTTTTGGGGCCGGGGTGGGGGAAGCATCCCAAGTCCACACGCCACAAATGACAAAATTTATGACAAAAGATTTTAGTGAAGGAGAGTGGAAGAAAAGCAAGAGTTTTACTTATGTGACAAAGGGAAAAAACCGGAATTTATAAACCATTTCAGGCTTAGTGGTGTAGGCATACATTTATTAATTTACTGTCAGATTGTTACTGGAAGTGTTGTCTCAGCACTGGGAGTGGGGAGGGGAAGGCAGGCTGAGGCATCACCCTGGGGCTGCAGGGAGCAGGCTCGCTGGTGGGGCAGGCTGGGGCTGCAGGGAGTAGGCTCGGTGATGGGGCAGGCTGTGGCAGCACTCTGGGGCTGCAGAGAGCAGGCTCGCTGGTGGGGCAGGCTGGGGCTGCAGGGAGTAGGCTCGGTGATGGGGCAGGCTGTGGCAGCACTCTGGGGCTGCAGAGAGCAGGCTCGGTGGTGGGGCAGAGCCTGCGGCGGGGGAAGGCGCTGCCCTGGGTGGGAGCTCATGCGTTTCACTCCCCCTCCGCAGGAAGGACCGGAGCTCAGCTCTCCCGAGGCATCCTGCATTGAGCTCCTCTGCATCGCTGCCAAATCTGCTTTTGGCACCAGTCTAACACTTTTATGAGTCATCTATCATCCCACCTTTTTTTTTTTTTTNTTTTTTTTTTTTTTTTTTTTTCCGGTTTTTCTGTCACCGTTGTGGAACAACAGATTTTTCTACTCCTTTTCTGACTCTGCCCTTGCTGTCTGGTTCCAGGCTGCTGTAAGAGCAACACGCTCCCGCTCATCCATTGCCGCCCAGTGATGGGAACTTGGCCCTTTGTCACTCTCCCTAGGTGCTGGATGGGCTCCATGCAGCTCAGCTTCTTCCCCTTCCCTTTTCTGAGGAAAATAGCTGGCAGGTTCAGGTGCCAGAACATGTGTTAGCTTCTAGGTTAACTTGTGCTGCTGTGAAATGTATCCCATCCTGTATGTGTGTATCATCCATTTAGTACTGAAGGGGGCCCTGCCAAGGGCAGACTAGGACCCAACTATCTCATCTGCTCCTGTGTGAATTTCGAATATGACAAGGTAGAGGCATGGCTGCTCAATGTCCTTTACTCACATCTCAGTCTGAAGCTGTAATCCAGCCCTTAAACATTAAGAGGAACTGCCAGTGCTCCTGCAATTGTCTGTGAAACTCCTGTTTTGACACACATACCGTATTCTCGTAAAACATTAAGATACAAGTTCAGTATTCATTTCAGCAAACAGGAGAATTGAATTCTCTCTTCATTAGCAGTGCATGAAACTGTCTGCTGGTTGGTTCAGGGCTTTGATTTTTATTCTAAACCCAGATGGAAATATTTGCATAAGTCCTACACTAGTCCTTTGTGAGGGCTTTTTCGTTCTTCTCGCCCCAGTTAATATTGCAAACTTAAGAAATCCTCTGAAATTAATCTTTTCCATTATGCCCATTTCTGAGTATTACAGATATGACAGAAAGATCCAGAAATCACAGCCTGGTGCTGCTTTCCAGCAGGCCGTGAAGCTGCAGCGATTATTTGCATGTCATGTGTGTGTGTGTTTATCTCTTTTGGCTAGCCAGACCTTCCCTTCCATGTTTCCCCGTTTTTATTTCCCCTCTCCACACACTCCTTCCCAGCTGCTGTAACCAGCACTCGCCCTCTGGCCAGGGTTTGGGCTGGGCAGGCTGTGAGGCTCTGGTAATGCCTCTCTGTCGGCCACTAGGCAGGACACAGGCGGCGGCAGCGCTTGGCATCTGCGCTCCCCTCGCTGTGGGCAGCCTGCTGCCACCTGCTACCCCCTGCTCCAGACTCCGCTGCTGTGCTTGCTGCTGAGCACTCTGCAAAGAAACCCTGCCCGGGCCCAAAGCATCCCCAGAGCAGCTTCTGCTGCGCTGCTGTAAAAATGGACGGATCTGGCGGGTTTGTGCCTTGCGCTGCTGGAGAAGCAAGATGATGAATAATATTTGCTGTTGTTACACTGAAATTCTACCTGCAGCTGTAGCTGCGTCTCTTGGCCTGCATGGAAAATATCAGTGGTTACTTTGATTTTTCTTCTTTCAAAACAGCAGATCGCTGGTTTTCTCCCTGGGAGCCCCTGTGATTGGGGTTGCCTTGTTTTCTACTACTGTTGTCGTTATGAGGAGGGGAGTCTGTGTATGCTTAGTGCCCTGTACAAGGGGTAGAAACACTTGTTGAGACAAGGCCTGAAGGATCTGGAAAAAGGAGTCTTTCTTACTCAACTCACTTTATTTCATTGGTATTTGTTTTACTAGTAAAACATAAGTTAATTCCCTTTTTTTCCTACTGCCTATTTTTATCCTACCAGTGATTTACCTTCATTTTTATATTAAGTATGGTGCCTGTAGAGTATTTACTTGTAATTGTGTGTTTGTGTGTGTTTTACTCTTGAATATAAATAACATCCCAGTGTCTCTTCAGTTTAGAAATGCTGCCAAGCTGTCACAGAGATCCTTTCATGATCCATATCCTTCTCAAACTCCCCACGATTGGTTTCTAAATGCTGGGGCCAGTGGACCGTAAGTTTTAGAGTTGCATTTGTTAGAGATGCCATTCTGCATTCACTGAGAAAGGGCTGCTGCATTTTGACAGCGTTCCCTGTTGCCCTTCTCTGGTTTTAGACCAGTGTGAAATACATTCAGAGATGGGTTTTCTGAAGTGTAATAATAGATATGTAATAGCCTAAATTAAGAGGCTGCTTGGCTCTGCACATGTGTGTACATGTATTTCATGGGCAAAGCCTGTATCCATCCAGAGGTGCTTCCTGGACTATGGCAGCACCACAGCCACAGAAAGTCAAGGAAGGACTAAATGAGCACTCTGTGTGCAGCAGTTGGTGAATTTGGGATTTTTCATTTTCAGTTTTTTCATTTCCAGTTGCCCTACGTGTAGCTGGTTTTAATATCTTTTGGTGACAGCTTTTATAACATTAGAGGTCAGAATGAAATTGGTATCTCCTTCATCCTTCTCAAAGCCTATAGATGTAACATCCTTTGGACCAAATCCAGTCCCTCTTCCTCTTGGAGTGCAAGTGTTGAAAGTATGGGAAACATCAGAGCTGCGGCATTTGGATGTATGGGATAGGTGCAAGCAGTGGAGATCTGGTAACTTCCACGGGAGCTCTTTCCCCAGTGGGTCCTGGGGATGCTGAGGAGGTTGGCAGTGGCAGTGGGTGAGCCTACAAGTGTTACAAATCCCTGGCCAGTGCCCCAGCACAGCCTCTGCATAGCAGGCATAGCTATGTCATGGCTCCACAGCTGTTCCACCCCTCTGTGACATTACATATGCTGAGTGAAGCCTACCTAATCTCTGCACTGAGCTTGGCTTCCTCATGGGAGCAGCTCTGGGCTCTCTGACCCAACAGCATCTCTCTATAACATTTTTTGGTTAATATAGACAATATCCTGATGTCACATTTGATAATTCTGCAACTCTGTGCTACAAGCTGAGTGACACCAGTTGTTTTCCTCCTTTGTTTATGCACCTCACTGACACCTGCTTTTGCCCATTACTTACCTTTCTCCTTCCATCACCTTTTACTTTCTCAGTACTCCTTCTAAAATGAAAGCATACATACCCAAACTAAATGAAAAGTTGGACATATGACAGCTTTCTTTGGGTTTTTGTATTAGTGGTATTATCCAAATCAGGTTAGCCAACTGGAAAATACATTATGGAAAATGGGATTTCTGAGTGGAGGGAGGTGATGATATCCATGCAAAGGAGTTAACAGCCATACAGAACAGTAGGAATGATTCTCCCAAAGGCCCAGAAGGTTGTTCTCACTTGTATTTGTATGTTGCTCAACTGACAAATAAAATGAAATGTCTTCACTTCGCTTTAAATAAACTTCTTAGCTACAATTTCGTCATGGCTGCATGTTACCCACTGTAGCTAGATTTGCCTGACTTGTCAAGTCAGAGTTTATTTGTACAAAAATAATTTTAGGGTTTTCTCTTGTACATAAAATGTTAGGGTTGTTTTTTTCCCTTTGATTTAATTTGTCAGTATCATGTAGCATTTCTGCCTCTATCTCTGTATCCATTTCTAGTCAGTTTGTGGATGGTGGCACTGATTTGACATTTGGGGTTTTTTCATGGCTTTTAGGGAACTAAAAAAAGGCTGACAGTCACTGGCTGATTGGTATGATAGGAGAGGTCACATTTAGGATCAACATCACTTTGTGTAAATGTAAATAAAACACCACTGTATTTTTATCTATTTGTAGTATGCTGGATTTGGACTTTGGTATACAAATTAATTAGGGATAGAAACACTTGATAAAGAATATGAATTGAGCTCAAATACAACCCATACCAATATTTTTTGAATTGTAGAAGCAGGATATTTTTGGGTTTTTTTTGTAATTATGAGTGCAGAAAGTATGGATTCATAACAATGGAAGGTCCCAATAGGGCCTAAAAGTCTTGTGAAAAAGAATTATTTTCAAATTGCAATAATTTTACCAAGTTGCTTTACCATTTGTTTTCCATAAGTATGCAATAAGGAAACTCATTGCTTTAACATCCAAGTATAGTTTGTACCAGTGGTGTAGAAAAACCCCAACAATCTTAGAAATTCCTGTTTCTCACAGGGAAATTTATAGTGTGTGCTACTGCAGAGCCAGACTCCCTCTTACACCATGTGAGCAGATATTAACTTGAGACCAGCATCAGACAACCGTTTTTGTCTTTCCCTTTATTTGAAATATGACATGCACAAGTATAATTTGGCTTAAGAGACCAATTTATGCTTGAAGTGCTAAATAGTTTTTCTGTTGGCTTTGTATGAGTTACACTGAACACTTACCCAGTTGTCACAAGGATGAATCCATCTAATATAAAGTAATCCTTTATTCATACCAAATAACACTTTTTACTGCTTTACTTTGCTGTAGTCAAGTCTCAGAGAGAATCTTTCTAAGTAATCCTTTGAGAGAGGGGAGCTGGTGACAGATCTGTGAATTCTCTGTGGACTTAGGAATTCATCATTAGACTGTCTACACTCATTCTTCTAGGAAAAATAGTAATTTCTTCAGAAAGAGGTAGGAAGTAAATTAAAAATAATAATAATAAAAAACCAAACACAAAAAATCAACACACACTTTGGGTCCCCAGTGGTAGCACTCAACTGCAGACACTTCCCACATGTTATGGATACAAGTAAGCCATTGGATTATTGAAATTGGTGCAAAACCACATTTTTGCCTTAGAATTGGTCCAGAAGAATAAGAAAAGCTGCAAAATGAACCATATTTTGATACAGTATATGCATAAACATTTGCCCATTGATAACAGGTTAGAATCACTTTAAATCCAGTTTCACTTGCAGATCTGGCTAATTCTTAAAAAAGGAAACTACAAATGACATTTTCTTGAATCACTTAGTGATACCCAAACACAGATCAGAATTCTAATTTCTCTTTGTCAGTAACAGATAACATAAAGATAAAAGCTGTTGTAGAATATGAATATTAATTTTTAACCATATTGGAAAAACCTTCTGACCACGTAGCCCTATGTTTTTGAAGCAATATTCTGGGAAGCAGCTGATTGAATCCTATTAATTTAAATGAGAGACAAATGACAGTCTGTATGGGCCTCTTTGAAAATTTGAGACTTAGTTCTTTATTCTTATTTCTTTCAAACTGTTGTAGAAGACTTTAATGTATTTAGTGGACTTTCAAAGGCAGACATGTATAATGCAGTAAAAATACTACAATTTAGTAGTATTGCACTGCCTAAGTTGTCATTTCCTGCAGAGTAAAAGAGTATAGTTAAAACATGTTCTACGTGATGTTGCAAGATTTAAGGCTTCTGCTTGTTCTCAGTGTAACTGGTGAAAACTTTATTGCCTGTTGTCAAAAAAAAAAAAATCAATTTAATTTTTGAAACTTGAGTCTAAATCTTAGGTCATGCTTCCTTCATAATTACACACTTACTGGAATGGCATATGGTGAAAATACATAGAGCTTTGTGATACAAAAGAAACGAGGAGAAATGCTAGGCTTTTATGTTGATTGCACCTGTATGGGGGCTTTATAAACTTACAATTTGTATCATTTATAGATACAGACTCAACATACCCCTAATGTAACTAGTACTGCAAAGCTGCCCCCCCCCCACTTTTNCCCCCCCCCCCTTCTTTCTGCTGACTGAATGATAGGTAAAGCAATTTTCAACAAATGTCTCCCTGTAGGCTGTCATCATGGAAGTTCTGTAATCTTGCATTTTAACCTTAGCATGGGCGACTATGCAGAAATTATTTCATTTATACTAAACTGCTCTGCACAGAGCACTTGCTCTCTTACTCTGTATGGGAAGAGAACAGACTTTAAATCTTAACTTTCCCATTGTTTTATCAGATCTTTATCATCTGTGTTCATGAGGATGTAGCAAAAGTGAAATAGCCACATCTTCCTTTGTTTTCTTGGGCTGATCTCAGTTTTATTATGGGAGTGAAGATTTGAAAACTCACAGACGACTTAGGCACCTACTTGACATTTGTACCTTTGGGAATGTTTAGTGTTGGAATCTGATCATTACAAAAATAGATTGAGCTTCATTATATCCAGGCTGTTTCCTCTTTAGTAGTTTGGTTTGTTTTAAAACTCACATGCAGCCTTCTGCAGATACTCAGGTGGTAATGTTACTGCCTTCTAGAAAACTGTTTTTGTAGTTGTTTTATGCATATCTGTTAATCCTTTAGAGTGGGCTAAGAGCTTTTCTTTCAAAAGAAACAGAACATA
The DNA here is from genome assembly GCA_013400775.1 of Chaetops frenatus. Taxonomy (NCBI): domain Eukaryota; kingdom Metazoa; phylum Chordata; class Aves; order Passeriformes; family Picathartidae; genus Chaetops; species Chaetops frenatus. Next base: position 242,773 of record VZTR01017693.1, on the reverse strand, counting down.
AATGATCCCTTAAAATAAGCCTGAATTTAGATTTTATTCAGGATCAAGTAATGAATAAGCTACTGTTAAGCTCTGGCACCTATAGAGCCTCACAGTTTGTCTATACCCTCTTTCCTAAAGCTTGCACACCTAAAATTCCAGCAAACAAAGTAATTGAGAACTGCAGGTGCACATTTTATTTAATCTCTAGAAGTATACTTGCCCTATATAACTAGTTGGAAGATATATTTTGGGCTAAATTCATAAAATCTCATTAACTTTATCTTCCCATATGATCTGCATTTCTTTCTCAGTAAACAGGGTAATAGCTTAGAGGTGGAGATGAGCAGGTATTTGCACAACATCATGTTATCCCATACATATGAAGTCTGTGGTGATAGACTTGATGGAAATCCTTTGCATTAATTTTCACATACTGAAAATGCAGCTTTGAGTTCTTCCCCAGCTCTGAAAACCATCATTTCCAAACTCTTGACAAATACCCTTGTCCTGTGCAAGGTACTCTGCACTACAACATGGTACAAACAGCAGCTCCAGGGAGGGCTGTGCTGCTCCATCCTTTTATTGCACATTGGGACAAGGGGTTTGTTCTTGCAGACCTTGTTGGAGACAGTGTTCAGAAGAAAATCTTGCCTACAAGTAATGCTTCATGTTAGAAATTGATCCACTCCTTGAAATTGTTGTCATATCACACTGGCTCAGGCAGCTATTTTCAGCTCCTGAATTGGGTTTTTTTTCCCATTTTTTTTCTTTTTAAACCTCTTTCTTTCTGTGAGAGGAACTGTCAGTCATGCATTAAATGACTCCTGGTTAGACAGTGCTTTTCCACAGATAGGATGTTGGCCTCAGAGTCACCAGTCTAGATTCTGTTCTGAATTCAGCTATTAACTGAACAACCAGAAACTTGTAATTACCTTCATTTTAAGTATAGGTCAAAGTTGTTGCAGAAGAACCAACTATTTGCTTAAGTGTTTAAATATGGATTTCTCCAGAAGTCTTGACCTCTGTGGTTTCTTTGGCTTCATTTCCTCTTTAGTTTCCAGCTTTCAGAGACTCAACTACACATAAGTTACCCGCTGTAAAGTCAAATCTTTTCAGTCATTCGGTTCACTTACTAAGGGTACAGATACTGTTTTGTCCAATATTTTTTTGTGGTTGGAGTAGTGGAAATACTAAATTGTCTCAAGAAAAAGTGTATTGATAAGGGTCAAAGCACTGGCCTCTGCTGCTAGAATCTTTGGAGCAATCAGGTTAAAAAAAAAAAAAACCAAACCAATATCACAACACATGAACAAGCAGCGTATTCCAGTGACTGAGACCTTATGTTATCTAATAGCTTCCAGAAAGATTCTGTCATGAAGTGTGGGAGCAAAGAAATTAAGAACAGAGTTCACAGGCACACAAATACTCAAGAGATGACCTTCTGAGATTTGGTAAGCAGAGAAGTAAAAACATGTTCAGTAAAAAACAGGAAAAGAGAATTGTGGATATTGACGTCCTTTATTTAAGAGGCTTCAAGTGTTCTGTAGTTCGAGAATTTCCCATCACTCTGCTTCTTTCATTTAAGTGTTTGTTTCCTGTACATGATTAGCCTGTTGAGAAGTGGCTGAGGGAGCTGGGGGTGTTTATCCTGGAGAAGAGGAGGCTCAGGGGGACCTTGTCCCTCTCTGCAACCACCTGACAGGAGGTGGTGGCCAGGTGGGGGTCAGCCTCTTCTCCCAAAAACCAGTGACAGGACAAGAGGAAACAGCATCAAGTTGCAGTAGGGGAGGTTTAGACTGGATATTAGGGAAGATTTCTTCACCTGATGGGTTGTAAGCACTGGTAGGATTTAAAAGCCATGTGGATGTGGCGTTTGGGGATATGGTTTAGTGGTGGACTTAGCAATACTGGTTTAGTGGTTGGGCTCAGTGATCTTAGAGGTTTTCTCCTGCCTAGATGATTCTATGATTTCTACTGCCTGAAGAGTATAATTCACTAAATATGGCTGGGAAAAAAAGACAAAGTTTCACTAATAAGAACCTCACATAGACTATTAAGTTAAAACTTCCAGGAGACATTATTAGTTGCAGGGGTAAGGGTCAGGTCTCTTTGTGGATATATCTTCTCTTGGCTTTCAGCCTAACAGCTTTAGGGGACATTAGCTTGGAACTGAGCAATATAAGCAGAAACAATTCTGGTGCTCCTGCCTGGTGGGAGCTCACAGATGCTTGTAATAAAAATTGTTAAAAATTGTTTCATTAGTTTGCAAAAAGCAGATTTCTTGGAATACTCCACCTTCTTTTGCCAAGAATTTTTAATTTCTTTTATGTTCTGTGTATGACAAGCGCTAGCAGAAGCTACCTCACAATTAATTATGATGATATATAGGACTTAAAATGACCACTCAGCATTTTCCCATTTGCATGTTGAAAACATAAGGTAATTGGGTTGAAAACAATATGGTATTTAATGCCTTTAAGTGGCACATTTTTCCAAAAGATAAAGACATACCAACCTTCTAGAATTACATAATATCACAGACATAAGTAAAACTAATCAGATATGCCACGTGCCCTCATTTTGTAAGTGCAATAGCTCATTTAGCTGTTAGCAAAACCTTGCTTAGTGATGCATCGATAATTAGAAACTGTCACTGTCTGTATATGAATAACAGTTTTTCTCCCTTTTGCTATTTTNGGAAATATCATCACATACCACATTGCATCTGTCCTGGAGTACAAACATAGTTGGACACTTCAAGATGTCAATGTAGAATTTTTAAAATATTACTAAATTAAGTGTTTTTGTACTTACAATTACCAACATGTATTTGTATCCAGTAGGCAGATGGGAGGGGTTGTTCTTGAGGTGATGCATCTGCAAAGCAGCCTCCTCTTTGTAGAGTTTAATGTAATTTGTTTTTGTACAGTTTGGTAGCATGCATTTTAGAAACAAAATTTTTCTTGTTTCAAAGGAATATTTGTACTTAAACCTGCTTGAAAGTTCAGTAGAAAGCTGTTTGCTGGTGACTTTTTGACAGCGAGGCTTCTCTGAGCTCATAGCTGTTCATCCATTAGGCAGAATGGGCACAGGGAGGTTTTGTCTGTCGGTCTCCAGGAATCACTGAACTGCTGTGAGCCTGGGCTGCAAGCAAGGTGGACAGTCCTGAGAGATGACAGTGTTCTAGTACCCTTTTCTTCCCAGATGAAAAGAGTGTGCAGACCTGTGCTGTTGCAGACCACCTTTTCTGAGGACACAGCTCCTGTGTTCTCCAGGGTGTATTTTATGTGCAGCAGCACTTTGTGCGTGGCCCTCGTTGCTGGCTCTGTTGTTGCATTTCCACTGAGTGTCAAAGGAAGGACAAGACATCCATATGGACAGATTCAGGGTCAGACACATTGCACAAGACTATTTTTAATTTATGCTTAGAAGCTTATCCTGTTCCTTATAATAGTTTTTATATAAAGAACAGAATCTTGACTAAACTATTATTAAAATAGTCACATTTAAATCAAAGCTACTGTAAACATTCCAGCAGCTCTGTGGCAGTGATATCCAGGTTTTAGTGACTTGCCTGTGATCTTCAGTTGGAGTAGGTGAGAGAATTTCCCTTTTCCTTCAGAGAGATGTGTAAGTGGACAGTGCTGAACATTTTGTGGGTGACTCTGAGCCTTGTTTTTCCATTAAAAATGGTGGTGGTGATCTCCTTGTCTGAAGTCTAGACAAGACAAAAATCCAAGTGACAATTAGGTAACTCTGGTAAATGAAGATAAAACCATTTATCTGGGAGGCACATAAAGTTGTCCATGCTGAGGAGAGGACAATGCAGAGCTGACTTAGGATGTTTACATCTATTCAGATTTGTAAACAATAGCCTTTAAAAAAATGCTCTTGACTCTGTGTTTTCAGTCTGCTCACTGTAGCCATTTCTCTGCGAAACAATTCACTTATACCCATATGAACCCCACATTTTGATAGTGTGTGCCCCAAGGTGTGCTGAGGTAACTCCAGAGGCTCTTTGGAAGCTCCCAGATAGTCCTCAGTGCAAGTGTGCACATTACTCAGTGGTAGCTTCACATTCCTTACTGGTAACACCTTCAGGGAGTAGGTTACACTACTTTCCAAAGGCAGCTTTGGCTCCCTTTTCACTGTTTTACCCCAAAGGTGATGGCACAAATTCAGAAAGCTCTCCTTGGGAGACAGAGAGCCTCAATGCTGCAGAAGTGCACAGCACCTGGGGACTGCCCCAGCCACTGTTCAGCCGTGGATATCTGGGGATTCTACAAATTTTAGCTGGCACCAAACCAACGCTAAAATTTGGGTTTATTATGTAAACTAACTATTTCCAATTCTTTTTAAATGGAAATTTAAAATACTGAAATAGTAGTATAGGACTTCAGAAATTCCCAGGACAGCATTCTCATCTGGTCCAGATTCCTACTGTCTCCAGGCTGGTGGGATTTCTTAACTTGATTCAAAGAGCAGCTGCCTGAATTAATAGGAAATGTTTTAAAGGTGCATGATGTCATGGACTTACATGCATACATATATAAATGAATAATTGGATAGCTGTAAGAATATGGACATAACCCTTGGTCTCAGGTGGTTCCTTGACACACAATGCCAAGCCATTCACTCCCACACATGGGCCCAGGAGGGGAAGTTTCCTTTTCCTCCTGTTGTATGTAAAATATGACAGAGGAATTTTTTTTTTCTAAATAGTGCACTTTGTTATTCTCAAGCCATAAATATTTATGGACTGTGAGAAAATGCACCTGCTACTTATTGCTCCATGTGAAACAAAAGCCCAGGAAAGAAAATGCTATAAACCAAAGGAGATGCTGAAACATATTTTATCAATTTCTGATAAGTACTAGAAACAAAACTGAACTTTTTCAGAGAGACAATGAAAAAAAACAGCAACACAGTTAAACCATCCAACTGAAGAACCTGGCTCCAAAGGCTCTACTCAGTAGAAGTCATAAACAGTAACTGCAATATGATCAGAAATAGATGATGTTTGAGTAGATTGGAAAAGTAAACTCCTCTCAGTATGTTTTCAGAGTTTATTTTGGGTCATCTATGTAGCCAGACCTCCTTGAGGAGCCCCATTTATTATAAGGCTAAGGGATTTCATGATCTGTCTCACGTGAATTGGCATATGATTGTGCACTGCTTCAAACATTCATCTCAGAGACCTCTTGGTTTAGATTGCCTGTGTCTACATTGCATTCAGTGTGCAAACATTTGAATTAAATTTGGGTTTTGGAGCTGTGGAGCCTCACTGGCATGTGAAATACTGCAGACTGCAAAAGTACACCTGGGAACTTGGAGCAAAACCTTTTTTGAATGCTAAACTTGTGCTGTCTTCGCTACATGATTCTCAATAAAAAAGTAGCTTTTTGAAGCATTCCAGAGAAAATGTGCTTGTTTTTATTAATGAAATACCTACACAAAGAATTCATAATGTTTACTAGAATAAAAATTGTTAGGTAAAATTGAGCTACAGTGTTATAGTAAGATATCTTCTCAGGAGTTTCATAAAAGAAACCTCTTTTCCTCCCAGATGTTAATATGACCCATAGGTCAGAGGGAGCTGTTTGCTGTCTCTAAGGTAGACACAGTCATTTCCTTCCCAGGATTTCTGTAGATGGACCTGCTGCAGTGCCTTTTCTTTTTGTTGTTGTTGTTGTTAAATCTCACCATTTTTAGTAGATGTGAATAGGCCTGCTTATATGGTGAAAAGAGGAGGTAATACAGTATCTTACAACAGGAACGTGAATGACAGCAGTGTTTCAAAATCTGCTGTGCAGCCAAGGAGCAACAGTGATGACACTGTTGTGATGCTGTGACTGTCCCTTGCATTGCCAGGAGCACCTATAAACTGCTTAGAAGCCTTGTTTGACTTGTTCTCCTCTCGGCCTCTCAATGTTTGTAATGGCACCTAGCAGCCTTACAGTAGTACAGGGCTCCTGAAATGGCAAACTCCAGTCCAGGAATTGTCTCTTGCAAGAGATGTGATGTCTGTATTCCCATGGAGAATCTTGGAATTCCTTACCTGTGACATGGGGGGAAGCTTCCCCACAGTGACAGAGCTTTGAGCTTTGACGTCAGCCTGAGGTTTTTATCAGCGGGTCTGGTAAAGCTGGAGTTGGCTCCTTGCTCCTGCTGAGCACACTGTGGTAAGGTCTGATCAGACCTTGGTGAAAATTAGTGATGCTGGCAAAATTAGCTTCTGGGCCTTGAAAAATACTAATTGAGTAGTCTTCTGATAGTACATTATAATTCAGCTTAAAGAGCTTAATCAGAATCTATTACATGCTGCTAAAGTGGCTCAATAATGGAAGGCTGATTCATAACCATCATAATCACTTCATTGCACTTTTAGTTGAGATCTGTTTTTCTTCTTGCTTTAGTGCTCAATAGAGTCCTCATAGCCAGAAAAACCTTTGAATTAAATGTTTGTAGTTTTAAAATTTGGGGTTGTACCTATGAAATAATGAAATATTAAAATACTTAATTGCAGGGCAGTACACTTTAGGTTTTATTGCCTTATTTGCATTTGTGGTGTAAAAAGAGATTTTGACCAGTGTACTGAAATTTATTTTTACATGTTTTCTTTTGTCTTGCAAAATCCCAGAGTAGAATTTTTCTAGGGGGAAGCATCTCATTTTTGAGAATGTTTTGCACAGAACTCTGTTTCTGGAAGTATTGTATATCCATGCTCAAATAACTGATCTGAAATGTATGGCTGTATGACAGTGAAGTTGGCCTGTTCCTGTAGCCTTCGTTCAGATTTCACAACCTTAATTTTTGGCTCAGTAGCAATGTCCAAAAGTGCAGACCGAAGAGACAACTCTTTGAGGGGGCTCAGCTGGTGATCATCGGCCTTGTTCTTCAGGGGAGGCAGAGCTGGCTGATCAGCAGACCTGAGTTCACAGCTTTAGATGTGCCACTGATTCACTGATCTCTCTGTCTCAGTTTATCAATCTGTTTGATGGGAATAAGATCACTTCAGCTTTCCTCCAGGACAAACTGTGTGTATATGCAACTCCATAAAAAGGACTTTGAATGTGTGCAGTGCTATGTAGGTGAAGTAACCTGCTATGGTAATATATTGGGATGGAGTGGATTAATTTAATTAATCAATCTTGATTTAAATCATGGCATTAAAGTCGCATCTATTTGAATAATTGATTTAAATTTTGCTTTGCATGTTACCGTCTCATGATTTATCTAAAGAAATATTGATTTCTAGTTGTTAGTAAGCATTGATTTTTTCAACGAGATACACAGTGAATTAAACTGATTATTTCTGTTTAGGCGGGGAAGGTTTTGAGTGTTTTTTTTGTTTGCTTGTGGGGTTTTTTTCTAAATCTTTGAAGGTGTCACTCTTGTGGAATGATTTGCTTATATGTGTGTAAAGGAAAACACTCTAGGCAAAGCTGTTCTGGGCAGAATAAGAATTAGCTCAATTAGGATGCTTCCTTCCTTTTTTCAAAATAAAGGCAAGGATTATACTCCAGTGGCTAACTTCAGTTTGAAGGAAGAATTTTTAGAAAGAGATACCTGAGAAGGCATAACAGAGAGCTGTGTTTTGGAAGGGAAGAAACAAAGATATTTCCTATAGTCAGTGTTGTGGTGGCATGCGTGAGGCCTTGGGAAAAACAAGGAGGAAGAATAAGTACATTTGTAGGAAAATGGAGAAGAAAGGGAAAGTGTAGAAAAAATTAAGAGGGGAGATGAACTAAACCTTGGAAGAGTCAGAACCTTGAGCTTAATGAAGAAAGTAATGGTTAACTGTATGTAACTTATCTTTTAATGGTTGTCCATTAAAAGTCATGGTCAATGGCCTATTACAATGGTCAGTGCAGGCAAGGAGGGTCATTATTTTATCCGCTCTATTTTAGATGTATTGGAGTGTTGGGAATAAGACCTTAAACAGGAATTTGCTGTAACTGATGCAACTGATGTGAAACCTTGGACAAGTATTTTAGTGGGAGGATTGGAGAGGACAGGGTGCATGTTGGAGGTATCATAGAGAAGTACAGTGACAGTCTGAGCTGTGAACAAGGGATGGAGAAAAGAGTTGAATGGGCCATGAAATTTGAAATCTCGAGAATCGAGGAAGATAGTGGTGTTGTCAGCAGCAGTGGCAAGGAGGGGAAAATTGGAAGAAAAGATAAGAAGTTCAATTTTCAAGAGGCTGGCTTTGACATCAAAATTGTGTGTTTGAGAAGCAGGCAGAGAAGGGAGATAGCCTGCAACGTAGGGGAAATGAAAGATGCGAGTGAAGATTGGTGATTCATCAGTGTCAAAATGGTGCTGGAAGCAGAGGGCAGGTGAACCTGCTGAGAAGGGAGTAGGGAGGAGGAGGACTGGCTGAGATTTTCCAGTGGAGATCAGTGGAAGCAAAAGGAACAAAAAGGAAAACCTTGACATGTCAGCTTCTACAGTGGACAGCTGAGGTAGAAAAGAGAAGATGTTGCACTGCTCAGCCACACACAAATCAAATACAGAAATGGAAACCTTACTGATTTCAATTTTAGAATGTCTTGTAAATACATTTTAACAGGACCAGCTATTTACATGCATGGAGATAATTTGATTAGAGGCCTTTGAGAGAAATTTACATGTATTACCTTTAATTTATGGAGCAAGTACATCTTAAAGAGCATTTACATGCTCAGTTCCCCCTAAGTCTTAGATACCTTATGGCAGGACTTCTGAATACATCCAGTAAATCCATAACTCCTTCTGAGATACTAAACATTATTTTTTAGTTTAAATATTGGGAAAGAAATAATTTAAAAGCTTATTAAAATGTTATGTGAATATTTTTCAAATATAATTCATATTATCACTGGTGCATAACTTTTCAAATGAATAATTCACAGCAGCAAGTAGTCACTTCTGATAATCTGTAGTGGTGTGTTATGTTGGTTTTGCTGAGAGATTAACACTTATGGCCTAAGGAATAAAACTAGTGAATCTAATCCATTTGTTTGCCTATTCAGAGTGTCAGATATTTTCTTAAATTAAAACCTATTAGTTTGAATTCTGAATCTTAAAATTGAATCTGTTTTAGCTCATTTTAGACTTTAATAAAACAGGATTTTGATATATAATGTATTGCAGGCAAAGAAGTATGGAGACTATTGATTTTCAGCACAGTTTTCCTATCACAGACACTGAAGAATGTTTCTAAGAAAAATTTATAGGATATTAAGCAGAGGAATGGGTTCAAAAGGCTGTTGGAAGATCCAGGAAATAGGATAGACCATCCTTATTTAATTGGGTATTATAAATTTTCCAAAAAGCAGCTGAATTTGAAATGGTTTTTCATCATACGTTATGATGGTGTATCTAATATAAAAATAAGGAAAAATGTAAATGCTGTTTCAGTAATGTTAGTTTGGCCCCATCCACATCGTGTTGGTGAAAGTATGCATTTAATTATAAATAGTGATGTAGGAGAACCTAAGCTTTCCCAGAGAAAACACTGAGCCATATGTAAATTACATACTTTGTGTCTTGTGTGGGTTCTCCCATTTGTGATCGATTAAGTTGTATCTTCTGTAACAGAAATGTTTGTGATGTACATTATTGCAGTTCTTGTGGGTTTCTGTCTGGAAGCAGTGGGGTAGCCACTGGTACTGTCTCCTGGCAGTCTCTCAAAGTTAGTTTGTACAGTGTGTAATGCAGCTATTGCAGGACTTTGGGTAAAATGCCAGGACTGTACTTAGGGATTAGAGTCTACTCATATTAATAAATCATTCAAAATACAGGACGTCGTTGTTGGGTTTTTTGATTTTCAAGTAAATGCTGTGTTTTAATTATAGACAAGTATTTCTTAAAGGATCAAATTTTATTCTATAAGTTATTACTTTGATAAGCAATGAATAGACAATTAAATAACTTGAATCAGTTTTCTGAACCAGAGTTGGTATTAAATGTATACTTGAAAACAACCAGCAGAAACAATGAATCAGATACTGTTTGCAAGTTTTGCTCAAAGAACAAAAGCTAAACTTTCTGTAAACTGAAACACAGGGATCATTAGAATTACCTGTGGGTCTTGATGTTGTCCTGCCTCTGCAACACTGCCTCCCAACCGGGTATGATTTTGGGATATAGTCCCTGATTGCAGGCTGAAAGATTAAACTGCTATTAAAAAATAATTTAAAAAAAAAGAACAAAAACCAAAAGCCCCCAGTATTATTTGTGAGTCTGGTGTAATGTGGCTAAATCAGAAGTAAATGTATAATTAACCTCTTTTTTCATGATAAATTAACATTAATTTTCTCAGGATTAGTGGGAAATAGCATAATATAGAACAGGTTTAGCATTCAGGGTAAGTGTCACATGGGACCTTTAACACTCTTACAGGATTAGTGCAGCCAGTGATTCATGCTGTTACCATGCACACAGAAATAGTGTGCAGCTTCTGGCCATCAAAGAGGCTTTCCTAATTATCAGCTTCTACAAGTGAGCATAGAAAGATTAGAATATAAATATGAGGAAGAATGGCTTCAGAGTTCTTGAGGGAACACGATAAAATACACTCTTTCCCCAGCCAGTAGCTCAATTTTTGAAGGAAATTTTGCAGTATTGTTCGAGAATGCATCATTAGGAAGATAATTAATGAAAAGGTCTGTTGTTAGAGTCTGAGTGAGTGTGGTGTCTGTATGTTCGTCCCTCTTTTTTCTTTTACAAGGGCATTTCTTCCTTGTCTTATTAATCTGAGCATTCTTTATGCAAGGAAAATGATGAATAATTTTTGAAGACTGGGAAAGAAGAGTTGAACTTGAAAAGCACTGGTTGAAAGTGTACAGCTTTGATGATACTGAGAAAAAGGCCAGCTCTGTTTAGGTACTCAAATACAGACTCTGTGCTTAATTTTTTGAATCCAAGTACCCAGAAGCAGAATTCTTCTTCTTAAACACTTGAACCAAAATAGGAAATGAAAACACAGATGCTTTAGAAGCATCATTCTGGGAAGTCCTGTTAGTGGCCAGGAACTCCTCCCCCAGCTGTGATCTGTGTTTCTCTGCAGCCTGGCCCAGAAAACTGTGGTTCAAAAGTTAAGGGCAGATGTAATTTGCCCTGCCTGATGCTGCTCCCCAGAGGCTGCCCCCAGACAGCCACAGGGGCTCACCAGAGGTGATGTGCTGAAACATTCTGTACATCCTTGTGAACACAAGGATGGGTCTGAGGCCATAGATGAGAGAGAAATTTTCCAAGCAACCTATTCCACCTTCTTTTCTTGTTTTATCTTTATTGTAGATGCAACAACTTATTGCCCATAATACAGCAGCTCTGCTCAACTGGGGCTCCTTTGCACCTCCTCTGCTAAATATCAGCCCATGGAGGAGGCAACGTGGAACCACTTGAGCAATACCTGAGGAAGAAAACATGCTTAGAGCCAATACACTACTAATATATCAAATACAACATTTTACAGCCTGGTGAGCTCTGCTTCATAATTCAGGAAGAAAAAATTGTGGGGTTCATGACTTCTCAGTGAATGTAAGATTGTAGATAGTTTGGGCCATTAATCCATGTCAGGCACCAGTCATCTGCATGCTCCTGGACATATTCCCTTTTGCACACAGAGGTATTGTTCATACAGCTTTCAAGGGTTTAACAGATTAGTTCTGGGTTTTGTGGAAGTCCTACAAGTTTAGATGCTACTGTGTGGACTGCCATATGTCCATAAATCTCAGACATCTGGCAGCCCAGCTGGAAGTGGTGTGTACATGAGGTCTGGTACAGCCACAAACAGCAGACACTGGGAAGTGCTGGATTCCCTCCCTCCACATGTGCTGCACAGCTGACTTGTGCATGGAAGAGCCCTGAGCTGCTGGGCTGGTTCATTGCACATGGACATGAGTACCTGCAATTTGTCTTTGTGGGTTTTTTCTTTCTCTAGACCCTGATATTTTGTGCTGGGTGAATGCAAATGAATAATGTAAAAATATTTGATCCCATGTAGTGTGTCTGGGAGCTCAGGCCTTTGGAAGCAGTAGCCTTATTTCTGCTATCACAGATTGTAAATTCAGAGCACCTTTTGGATGTCAGTGCAGTTTTTCTAGGTTTGCATCTTAGAAGCCGAGATCAGCATGGGACCTGCTCAGTGGCACTCCTTTTTCCTTTTTCTTTGCTGGGCTGAATATTCATATTTACCAAGAAAACCAAGAAGGCTGAGCTTGAATGGGGTGTGTGTGTGTGTGTGTGTTAAAAACAAGCCTTTTAGTGCTTAATGTATATTGGAGAAATTGTTCAAGAACAATTTATTCATAGATTGTCTGTGCAATGCTTTCAATGACAGTTTCATCCTGGGTTATCAGCTGTTGCAAGTGCCAGTTGCACAAAGGCATATTTAACTTGTGAACTCGGTTTGCTTTATAGTCAGATTTTGCATTCATGAGCAGATACAATTTGCTTATTGTTTGGTACCCTTCCTTTCCTTTTATGTAAGTTCTTTGTCTTTTCTTGGACTCCCATACCTCTATTTCATGTCAAGCAAGAGTCTGATCACTGGACAAGATGTCTGTATGTGAAACAGAAATTGAGTGTAGGAAGGGGCAGCTGGGCTTCGTTGTCTTTTAAATTACAAAGTTAGATGGAAACCCAAAATGTTTAGCTCAGATGTTCTGCTTGAGAAAGGCTGTACAGAACTGCATCTTTCTAGGCAGTTTCTTTCTGAACCCTGCCCAGGACAAAACCTACAAATAAATATGAATGCTGGTAATAAGAGGATGTTTCAGATGAAAGCTAAGTAGTTGAGTGAGGTTTTGTGTGTAATTATCTGAAAACCCACAGGCACACCTGCACATGAATTTCAGCATTGTGTATGTGGATGTATAGGGTAAAGGTCTTCATTTTCATCTTGGAGTGCCAGGGAGATGGTTTTGTGTTGTAATTAAGTCTTCATAATATCAGGAAGAAATTGCTGTGCACCAATCTGAAAATTCATTGTGCAGCTAAATGCTCTTCTTTGCATAGAAACTGTTCTTAATTAATAATCTGTTTGATGGATTATTAGTGCCAGACTGGATTGGCATCTGCACTTTGGACATGATGTACCTGATTGTACTAGCAAGTTATAACAACATGTATCAACTGCTGTAATTATCATGTTGCCACTGTTTTCTGCAGATGTAAAGATACATAATTCAAGCTGACAAGCCCAAAGATTTTATTGGAATGACCTATGATACCCTAAGTCTCATTAATATACAGCCAAATGCACAATATCAATTAAGTATAAGATACAATCTCAGGCCTTCTTAACATTAGCAGCAGTTAAAATTAGTAGTGCAGCAGAAGTTCCTATAATTTTGTTTTCCTGCCATGTTGAAATGGAGAACTTTGCAGTATAAAAGATTTCTTAAAAATGTGTGGTTTTGAATAGTCTGTTCTTTTTTGTGTTTTCAATTCTGACATTAGTATGTAGTAGGAGTAAATAGCATTTAAAATGAAGCCATTGTTTATTCACAAATCAAATAAGCTACCGACAGCTGCCCTAGTGGCTTCCTCATTCACTTAAATTAATGCCTAAGGCCTTGGGGTGAATAGTCTTCTGGGGAGAATGTGGGCATTTATTTTCGATTTCCATTCAATGTTGGGTCTTTTAATGCCAAATCCTATTTAATGTGCACATGTTATGTTGAACTGTGTGCAAATTTATTCTATGGACAACTTGACAGAATTCATACTATTAAAGTCACATACAATTTGTACTCAAAAAATAAGGTCTTTTCTATTGAACAAACAGCATACAATTCTGTCCTTATTTTAGTTTAAGATCTGCATATCACTGAGAATAAGTCCTTCACAATAGTAGGTACTTTTTAACTAAGCTTGAGGTTTGATGTTTTGGATTTCTTCCAAGCCCTGTCCATTTAATCAGGATTTTACTGTGCCCTCAAGTGTTGAGACAGTGCTGTGATGGATACGGTTCAAGAACTTGAGGTGGGGGGGGTAGCTTTGCTAGGTTCAAGTATCCTTCTTTTTTAAATTTTTGTTTAAAAATTTTTTCCCCTAGTTGGGAACTGCTTAAATGTATTTGGACACTTACATTATGTCAGAGCAGCAAAATTAATCAGGCACTATGTCCGCACAGAGATTTACACTCTGTGACAAAAAGAAGATGAGGAGGTGTAAGAGTGATAATGATTCTCTAATGTTGTGGTCAGCCTTCTCCTGGGGAAGTGCAGTACAGTTCCAGTTCTGCTCCAAGAATTGCTTTTGCATTTACCAGAAATAATTGAATTGGATGACTGTCACAATCTCATTTTCTGTCCCGGCGCCGTGTTAAAATGACCACATTTTAACAGTGCACAGTTTATTAAGCAAATTCAAATAAATTCCAGTAGGCTTTAAGCTTCTTAGGTCTAAGAGAGAGAGAACATTTCCTTTGTGGATCTTGAGGGACATTGTTATCAACTAAATGGAAAGCTGCTTTGCCCATTAGCAGTGGGGTTATGGACGAGTGCAGAGGCTGAACTCGGAATGCAGTTTAGCAACATGAGAGAGGCAATCTGGCCATGACCAAAAGCCCAAGGTCTAACCTTAAACACTGGAAAACTTTGGAGCTGTAAATAAAGTGCTTATGGACTTGGTGGCTCTCTTCAGTAGCAGCTGGGACTTGGTGATTCTGGATTAAGTGCTGAATTTCCAGCTAAAAGCCAGCACAGATATGTTTGAAAGATTGCCGGAAAACTGGTTCTAGGTGGCTACTAAGAGAGAACTGCATTTGAAATTGAGTAAGAATCCAAGGGCCAAAAGTTTGACTTGACAGCACCTCCACGGAGATGTAATTTTCCTTTTTTGCATTTGTGAATTTTGCCAGCTTTTGTTTACAAGTTCCCAAGCCTAGATTTGACACAAACTTTTATGTGTTAATCTCTTAATCTCTAAAAGAAGATAAACTGCCTCTTTTGGCAGCTCTTTTGCTTCTTTGCACTTTCTTCCCTCTGTATTCTCAGATTTGCATACCCACTCCTGAAATGAAAGGTGAAGTGTCCTTCTAGGGTTATTTCTCTGCCTTCACACTTCTGCCTTCTCCTCAGCCCTTCTGGACCATAAAGATCACAACCCCTCTACTGCTTAATGTTCAATCTTGCTTTATTTTGTGGAGTTAGAAAGGAGGGGTCCCAGCCGCTGCAGACTCCTCTGGCTCCAATTCTGCAGTGTTTTTTTCCTTTAAAAAGTGAAGCTGGTGCTAACCTGTGCTTCAGTTGTGAGATTCCCCAGTTTACCGCAGCATGAAAATGGCATGACATTTGAAAGCTTTCCTGCAGCCCTGCATTGTTCTTAATAGCATCCATGTTGTGACAGGAGTGTTGTCAATTTTAGGGTTTTCTTCCACGTTAAAAGCTGTAAGCAGCAGCTGAGAGGTGGTTGTGTTCTTTCCTCTGTTATTTTTTGGGCTGGGGTTTTGATTTGTGTCAAACATCTCCACCCCAGCGGCTTCAGCAAGGCAATTCTGCATTTGCTTTACCTGCACTTTGCTTTTGGGAGGTTATTGTTGTAACTATAAGGGCTGGGAAGGAGTGGACAAATCTGTCAAGCCTGTGTTTGTGAAGATATGCATTTCAGTTGCTCTCGAGGTACTCAGAACAAAGTGATTTTCAGAGTTGCGATATTTCCCCAGCTACCACTAACTCAAGATGAGCTTGGTTTGTTGAATGTCTCTAGAAAAAACATTGTTTTTATTGAGAAGTATAACGTGAGGTAAGCTGGTATACCATTTTGCTCTCAATGTGCTTTTTATTTTCATAGAAGTTTATATTCTGAAAGAATTAATGGTTGCAATTCCCCTCTTGCAAAAGAGAGCTTCCAGCTCAGCCTTGTAGTAGCAGAATAGTCTGTGCTGGCTGGGATATTAATTGTTCTTGCTTGATTTTTAATATTTTTACGGTGTCCAGGGAAATGGTGAGAAGTAGGTGGTATATTGTAAAATTTTGTGCTTGTAAAAAAGGGGAGGAAAAGCCAAAATGATTTGAAATCTTCTTACATCTTTCATAAGTCATGTTTTCATACTCAGTATGCTACGTGTACAAAATTATCATGTAATATTTTTAGATATCTTCTAGGCAGTGCTTCTGCATATTGTATGAATACTTTTCTAAATTACTCATATTGTCTGATCTGTCACCTGTTCATTTCCACTTGTTTCTGGGCTGGGTCAGCATATGTTCACACATTTACTGCTTTCATCCCTTCTCTTCTGTTACTCCGTCCCAGAAAACTTTGTTCTTCGAAGTTTACTTCCTTTGTCAATGCATTTAAGGCCACCCTTTTCCACTCTTGAAAGTTACTTTGTCTGGAATGCAGAATTCCAGAGCATGGATGCAGAAAGTGTCACTTTAACAGGGTCAGTGAGATGTTACTGTTGTGCCCTGGTTTAGGGTGTTTGCTGCTGGAGACACTTCTTTGATGTTTTGTTTGTGAGCTGTGCCCTGCTGTCTGCATTTGCCTCTGCAGAGGCCCCTGTCAGGGGTGGAAATTTCCCCCTCATGGATGGAAATACCTTATGTCATCTCTCAACCAAAAATTATTTTGACCACCAACCTTCTGGTGGTTAAAGCTGATCTTTCCTTCTCTGGAGAACAGAGATGTTTCTGTCAAGTTTGCCAGCTAGGAGTGTTTCCTATCTTAGATTCAACAATCACAGTATTAAACAGCCTTTTATGGCAGTGAGAGAATAGAAAATACAAGTCAATGGCAGTGTTTTTACTGATAAAATCTGTAGAATTATTCTTGGCTTGGGTGAGGATCAGCTTAAACTCCAGGGCCTCAGTCAAACAAAGTACCTGCAGGTTGAATTCCAGCCCCACTGTTCCATCCTCTTGGGAGCCTGCATGCTTTGGATCTGGACATCAGTAAAGGAAATTACTTACAGCTATACATCTCAAATAAGAAGAATATTTACTTGCATTTAAAAGGCGTTTTCAGGGTGTGAAAAGATCAGGTTGCACTAGAGCTGGTCTCAGTGTCAGACCTGTAGTACCTCTGGAAGGTACAGCCCCTTTGTGACACCCACTCCAGCCCCCAGTAAGCTTAAGGAGGGTTAGACCAGATGGTCCTTCAAGGTCACTTCCAAATTGGGCTGTTTTGTTACCCCAGATGAATTCCAGAAGGAATTTGCCCAAACTTTCCTCTTCCTTGGCAGTTCCTTGTTTGTTCTCTGGGCTCAATAGGGATAGAATCCAGCTCTGTTTGGCCCTTGGCCTCCTGCCCCTTGGCAAGGTGGCCTCTGTGCCCCATGGGAGGGATGCAAAACCTCTCACAATGCTGCTCATGTGTTCTGGAACCAAACCCAGCACATCATGATACAGATCTTTATCAGCTCATTATAGCTGCTGAAATGTGAAATCTCACAATGGACTGGACTACAAAAGGAATAAGAAATTTGCATTAGCTCTTATCCCAACTACCCTCTTATTTGCATGCACAAGTGATAAATTCCATTTATTTTCTTGCCTGGGATATTGATTTTCTTTTAAAATTCCTCTTTCAGGATACATATCATATTCATTGCTCTTATATGCACCTGTTTAAACACAACACTAAGAACCCTTAGGCTTGATACAGAGAAAACAAATCCTTTGTGAATTTTTAATTAACCTGTCTATATGATTTGAACTGAATAAACAAAATTTACTGCATATATTTCGATTAACTGGCCTTTTATATTCTCACAGATCTAAGCAAAACCTTTCTGGGAGAAGACTCAATTAGCATTTTGATCTCTGCTTCACTTGAACAGTTCAGGCTTGTTTTTAAGAATGTAGTCTTTTGTCTGCAGATAAACACAGCATTAAAAATCTAACCTGTTATGTCAACTAAATTAAAATTGGACAGATTACCCTCACCCATCAGACGTCACCTGCAGAGCATGTTTTCTTCTTGCAGCCTGGGAAGTTCAGCTCCTAAGTGGCTGTGTGTGGTACCTCATTCTAGAAATACCACAAGGAAAGGGGTTTGTGGGTCCTTGGGTGCATGGACACAATCCAGACTAGGACACCACACCAAAGGAAGATGGGAGTGTATGTTAAACTACCCTTAGATAGGAGAAATCCCTTCCAGTCCTTACAGGTTTTTTTGGTTTTTTTTTTTGTGTCTCCTTTGTGAGGACATTGACACAAAAGAAGTCTCTAAGCAGATGAAAGCTGATAGGTGTTATTGGGAACACCTTTTCATCAGGGAAAAACTGGCTGGTACAGATCCATGCACTACGGGATGGAAATGAAAGTATGAATTTCTATAAACACAAACAGTGTGTGCTGCTGTTTTATACAGTGCTCTCCAAGATACAGTTATTCTTCCAACAGAGTGCAACACCTCATTGACTCAAGGGTAAATGTTGTTTTATAATGGCAGTGTCATTCATTGCAGTGTTCCTGTGTACACATGTAAACAGATCAATTCATTCTGGGGTTTAATTCGTCTTGTTCTCTCTGACATGTTACAATTTAAAAGCAGTACTTAAACAAATATGTCACATTGTAATATGATAATGGTCTTGATATCCAAGTTCCATTTTCAGACAAAATAGTGTTAAATCAGATGGCAAAACAATAAACACCAGTTGTTTCTCCTACAAAAGAAATGAATCCAGCAACATTCATTGACTTAGGTTAGTCTTTGGGTCTACAAATGAACATCCCACATCTACTTCAAATGTAGACAAAAGTCAGTTGACTAATTCTGCAAGCAGTTTATAAACATACTTTGATAGGTGTGTCCTTCTAAATCCTGTATCAAAGCAAATGTGTGTCAGACAGCATGACCTAACATAGCTCAGAGCAAACTAGCACATGCAGAACTCACACATGCATTTGCAAGAGAAATTCAGTGTCTTTGTTTGTACCTTGTCTGCCGCTCTCTGCCTTTCCATCCTGACCATAATGCTAAAGATGTTTACACTAGCAGTCCAAAGCACTTCCCCGATGCTGCTTGGAGCCCAAGAGCTTTTCACCTTTCCAAAAAAACCTACTGAGGTTTGCTTGTTTGTTTATTTTTGGGGCTTTTGAACTCAGTGTGAAGTGCACGTCGGCACACGTGAGTAAAAGTTGAATCTTGACGCCTTTTACCAGTTCAGAGTTCCTGGTAACCTTGAATGCCTTCAGAAGATGTTTTTTGGAGTAAAAATTTTCTTGAGTAAACTGAGACCTACATTTTGTAGGCCTCTGAAAACAAAGGCTGTTTTGTATGTGAAGTGTGTTTCAAATGCCTAAAACTCCTCCTGTTGTCCTTTGAGGCTCTTTCAGCCACTCCCTTGCCTGAGGTGTAGTTATCACGATGAGAATCTCTAAAGCAGTGCTTTGAGGTGGGGTTTTTTGGCCCAGGAGAGGCTGTTGTACTAATAGCTCAGGAACTGTGTCTGAGACTTCCAAACTCCTTGGCTGGTGTTAAGCTGCATTGCTTTTGTGAGCATCCTTTTTTTTGTGGCAGGGAGAACATCAGTGTGAGCATCCCCGTGGGGTTTCTGGTTCCTGTGGCTGTCGGTATCCAGCTCAGAGCTGTAAAACCTGCAGCCACTCTGCTGTGTAAACAGTGCTGCAGAGTGATTTCAGAACACTTCAGTTTATAACCTCCTTTGAAAACCAGCTCCCTTAATGACACTTAAACATGGGTTCCAGATGTGACAGTTAAATATATCCAACCCTTGGGAAATTAGCAGCGTTGTTTTTTTTTTTTTTTTTTTTTTTTTATTCATTACTAAGTGCCCTCTGCCATTTTTCACGCTCTCCCTCCAATTGTCTCTCAGTCTTCCTCTGTACTCCACATTACAGCAGAGGCTGCTGTGCTTTGGTACTTACATTCTCATGAGGGAATGGAGGAACAGCATTATCAGCTCACTTGCTGTAGCAGCTGAACAATGCAAAGTCTCAGGGCACTTAATCCTGGTTACAGGATGTTACTGGGCAGCAGTGTGTTGAGTTTCACATTCCACCGGATACCTTGTGTGTGTCTGTGTGGATGTCTCCATATGTTGATGCATTTATGCACAGCATGAACATGATCTGTTAAATGTCATTTTGGTAAAAACGTGCAGCTTTGGCCAATAAAGTTTTGAGGGTTGTTTGTTTGTTTGTTTGTTTCGTTCCAAGTCCAAGGATGGCTTAATTGAACGATCTTTTTTTTAAAAAAAGCATCTCTGTAGCCATGAGTTTTGATCATGGATGGAAATATCTTACATCATATCTCAGCCACAAAGTGGTTTGCCTTAGTTTTCAGAGTAGATTTGTTTGAAAGACTCTTCTTGAAAGTAACACATCATTCCAAGCTGGAATACTGAAGAGCATGCAAAGAGAATTTTAAAATAGTATTGCCATAGAAGAATATTAATGGCAAATAAGAATCTGATTAGCTCCTTGTGAATTGTTGCAGGATCCAAAGACACTGAAATAATTTTCCCAGATGCTAATGAATTTTACATATCTTTGTTTCACTTAGCATGCACTCAGTACTCTCAGTCTCTGGTTGATTGGGGCACTGACTGTTCCCCAGGTGCTGGAGCTGATAATTAAAGACCCACAGAGCAGACCTGATGCCACCAGACCTCTTGGCAGGGCTCTGCCCATCTCTGTGATGAACCTGTTGCTGTAATTTGGCTTCACACCCCTTGCCTGCAGATATCCTGCCCCCTACTCCTTCCTCCCTGTAGTTCTCTCACTACAGAGCACACCTGGAAGGAGCTCACCTTACTGGAGGCCTGTTCTACTCAAATATTTCATCTGTTTTTTCTGAAGCAGTCCTGGATTACATGCCATTGAGGTTGCTTCTATGCAATCCACCACAAAGCTGAATCTCATCAATCTCTCTTTGCTTTATTCTTTCATCTTTTTAAAGGTATACTTCAGGGAACCATATTTTAATAATAAAAGACATCACCATGTTTATAAAATTAAAGCAGATAGTGACCTGGCCATCTGTTAACATTGATAATATCCTTAGGACTCACCTTCAACAAATTCATGTTACCTTCTTGGTAAATTAAGATCCTATAACAGAATTAATCATTCGTGGTTGTTATTGACATATGCCTTTCTGCTTTCAAAGAGAACGTGTTAAAATAGTAACTAATTAAAAACAGTAGGCATAGGAGTAGCATAAATCTGTGTAGGACTAAATGCCTAGTGATCCATACCACTCTGAAATTCCTAAATGTACAGTGGCCTAAACCCAGTATATGTATTTTTTTAAAAAACTGTACAGTGGTCATTGATTTATAACACATTTAGAATTATAGCTCTTTCAGCAAAGTAGGCTTAAAAGTAGGCTTTGTCATGCTGTATAAAGTTGTGTATTAGTTTATGGATCATTGTTTCACTACTGGCAAGTGAAGTGTTCAGCCTTTCCAAGTTTGTTTCCTCAAAAAACTGTCATGGCCATTTTAAGAAGAAAATACTTAAATGGGGTAAGAGTTCATTTGAACTGTCCACATTTAAAAATAATTAACCTTGGCTTCTTCTGTAAATGTTACTGGAAACTCTGTTAGACTGGGAACATGGTTTTGACTGATGAATTACTAACTGGATGAAAATATAAATTTCAAACTTACTTTGGACATCATTCAAGACTGGTTGGAATTTCTTCTCTAAAATGCATGAAAGTGTTTTCTTAACAATTCATAAAGTTGCCTTAAAAGCTTTATTAAATTTTGGATTTAGGGATCTACAAAAAAAATCATTCTTCTAATATTTGAGACATTCTTTTAAGGCTTAGGACAATACCTATCTCTGTTTATTTGCAATGTTAACTAAGACCTTAGGATAAATCCCATTTTTGTATGGTATTCTGATTTTGTTCTTTTATATTGTACTATCCCTAAGCGGCCTCCTCTGCCCACAAAATCTCCATTTTTGTCCTCTAAACTCTTGTGCCCTGTCTTGCTTGTCATATTTTGTTTGCATCTCCAAGGCACAAAATTTACCCAGCTGTATGTTTACTAAAAATCTGTGGTAAAAAAAAAAGTATTTGTGTGTATAGTTATATTAACAAAAATAAGGGTTTTTTTCATAGTACATTCATGAGGGTTTTTCATTCAATTTCTGATTTTTTCAGATGTTACATAATCAGACAAAGCCTCACAACTCATTTTCCAAGCTAACACTGGTTGGATCTAGAAGAATGGTGTGAGATTTTAAATGAGGACATAAGATATTAGAAGAAAAATTTGAGAAATTTTTAGCAAAATGAAGAAAATAATTCAAATCCATTACATAATTTTGACTTACCCTAATGACCTGTAATTTCCTTTTTTCTGACATATGGCCCCATTACATGAATCACATTGACATTGTCATGATGAATTACATTCATTAAAAGGGTGCTTCTGTTATTCTAGTTAGTTTACAATTCAGTATTCATACTCTGTATCTAGTGATAGTGCTTTACAAAAAAATTTGAGTTTTATGGGGTTTTTTTGTTTTACCTTTGGCTGAGCTAAACCAGCTTTTGTTGAGATTTTACATTAATACACTGTGTTGTTTCAACAGCTAAATGGAGCCATTCTTGAATTAGACATATAACAGTGCATACTACAAAATATTTAAAATATATCAAATAGTACTAGATCAAGCACCATTTTCTTTTAATTGTCTGGTGCTTGTTTTCAGCTATTGTACTGGAAACTGATTTGCATAAATGTTTATTTCTGACTTTTGGAGGGCCAAGTTCATAAACCCAAGTTGGCTTTTATAGCCATTGTTTTTACCAAGTCCATAAAGCTTGGTAGATCTGTCCCAGTGAGTGATACAAGTTTGTATCCAGATGATTGCTGTGCCCTGTGATACCAGAGATGAGATATTTGTGACCTCTTACAGTCAGGCAGCCAAGCTTTAAAATTTTCCCAAGGCACCAGCTGACTTATTGCTGAATTGAGAAATTTAACTCATTTATTTCTTTCAAGATTTGGCCATTTGTTACTGTATTTTTATGACTGAAACATGACCTAATAAATATATTATTGAAAATAGCAATCATGACAAGTTTTTACAAGTTTTTCTGGTGATGTTTTTGTCCAAGTTTATTTTCCACTAAAAAGAACAAAAAACTCTTCAGATATAGAGTAATCCCTCTGTTCAGCCTCTTATGATTTATGCATGTGTTAGGAATTTAAGAATAGAAAAATTTCTGCAGTGAATCAGAGCAGCTGTCCATCTATCCCTGTCTGACAGCAATAAAAAGCCACTTTCCAGAACATTTTTTACCTTCTTCCTCTCCATTGAACTCACTGGAGCAAGATGGATGTGTATGTGACATGGTATCAAATTAGCTTTATGTTAGTAAAGGTATAGACAATGCTAATTAAGAAGTAAATCTTGAATTCTGCTCATAAATTCAATATTTGTGTTTGAGTAGAGGCTTCTCCATGGGCACTAGAACAGACTTCTTTCTCCATTTAAATATATAGATTTCTGTTATGCACTGCTTATACTGACAAAGAATAAATACTATCCTCATTTTCTCAGTGGGATGCTTAAGGAGCTGTAAATTAGATTCCTTGTTCTGTGTTTGCCTTTTCTGAAGATAGGAGAAGTCTATGAAATGAGACAGAATTTGACATCTCTTAGAAAAACAGTTACTCTGGATTTTTGGATCTAATTGCAAGCGGAGAATATAGTTCATCATATACACCAATTACATCAAGCTTTTTTCCCTCAAAATTCATGGGAAACTCCTAGGCTGAAAGTTGAGAAATAAGCATAGGCCATTGCTGCATGGTGACACTGAAGTGTTGGAAGTGATTCCTGCAGAAGGTATTATCTTCTGTCACTCTTTGGGAGAGTGATGGAAATGATCCACATATGAATCATATTTATTACATAACACTCGAGAGCCATTTGGGAACAAGGCTCCATTCTGCCAGGCTGTGCACAAACAGTGCTGCAAGATAAACCCTGTCCTGATGAACTTCCAGAGTAAATCACCAGGATAGGCAGAGGGACAAAGCATGCAGCAGTGAGGAGTGTGCTAACTGCAGGCACTGCTTTAGTTCTGTGGTTGATTTAATTTTACTGAATCTGCATGTTGGTGAACACTTGTTTTCTTCTCTTTCATGTCCACTATAGATATGTTTAATCGAGGAAAGGGAAGTAGAATGAAAAGAGAAGTGTGCCTGACATTGATAGAAATCCTGTTTGGAGAAATTGTTCAGGAACAGTTCATCCATGTGAAAATATGATCCTTGTAAGACTGCCAAGGTCATTGAGGCCTGTGGAGATCTGATGAGT
Organism: Chaetops frenatus; assembly: GCA_013400775.1. Classification (NCBI taxonomy): domain Eukaryota; kingdom Metazoa; phylum Chordata; class Aves; order Passeriformes; family Picathartidae; genus Chaetops; species Chaetops frenatus. The sequence continues at coordinate 218,537 of VZTR01017693.1, read as the reverse complement.
AAATGCTGGTCACGCCTGGAGGCAGCTTCAGCTTATGAACTCAATTCTTCAAAAAATGTAAAACAGTTTTACAGAAAAGAATGTTTGTCATTAGCCTGTCAAGGCTGTTTCCCCCTTGTTTCCTTGGTGCCCTTTTCAACAAGTCTTTGTCCCTTTATGTACCTGTCAGCTGCCCTGGGTGTGTAGGAACAGCAAAGTGTTGGTGCTGGTTTACATTCTGCTGGTTGGGAGGTACCTCAGCCTCCTCCTGGGGTGTGAAGATGTGCAGACAGAGCCCTTGTTGGTGGCAGGGCCTCTGCAGAGTTTTGCACCAGCCCATGGCTCTCAGGCTGCCCAGACTGATGGTTACACCCAGTAAATCACAGCAGTGTGGCCACCTCAGTGAGAGGGGCCATCCTGCTGTCTGCATGGCAATACCTGTCTGTTAAAATATTCACGTCTTCACAAAGAAAAAGCTCAGAGTCTTTAATGAGAACAGTACTGCTTATTAGAAAGATGCATCCTTTCATTGCTGGTCGTCCACCTAATTTGCCATCAACCATTAATGTATTCAGAATCAAATATACAAAATATTTGGTGCAACTTCAATGCACCTGCTCCTCTCCTAGACTCACTGGGTGCCTGCAAACAGTTCAAAAAGAGTTCATTTTGTTTGCCACAACTTTTGGAAACCCTTACTACGCTGGCTTTAGTGCAAATGTGTCTTCATTCTGTAGTATACCTTGATGTTTGAATTTGCACATGATTTAACATCCCTTCAGCATTCATATTTTCTTTGATCCCCTTGCTTATTAAAAAATGCAAATCTAAATTGTATCTTATTAATGTGCTTCTTTGTGCTAAAGCTGTGGGGGGCTAAAATCCCAGCTTTGGTAACGTATTTGGATTCTTAATGTGCAAAGTGCAAAGAGAGCTAGAATTCTGCAGGCCATATTTTCTAATCAACTGTTATGAAAGAGATTTTTTTATTGTGCTTCTGTTTCTTGCTCTCATGGAATTTACAGGAATAAAAAGAGTAATGACTTCATTGTTATACAAAAAATATTTTCAACCATGGATAGAGATCCTTAGTAATTTACTGTAATTTCTCAAAAATGACAGTGAGGAGTCTTGGATGAAATTTCAGAAAAATATGTATTTCAAATATAGGAAAGCCTTTTAGCTGGTTGAGTAGAAGTAAATACTAATTTTTTTTTTTTTTTTTTGTCATGGGCCTAGTACATGGATTTTGTAGTAGTAAACAGTGGTCACTCATTTTTCCAGTTAAATATAGTAGCTTTTAGGTACTGAGTACATCGTTTCACTATGGGGGGAAAAAAAAGCAAATGCTGTAAAATTACTGATGCATTTAAGGCCATTAAAGTGCTCCTTATATTTCCTTTTTGCACAACTTGACCTATTCCTGTGCCCTGGTAAAAGCTTTCTCTTCATGTTTAATGGCTTTTTTTCTTAGCGTTGCTGCTTCTGTCTGAATTGCTTCTTATGCATCTGCTTAACTTGTCGGGAATTTGGGTGGGTCATTGTTACTTGGGATTCAGCATTGCATGAACACATCATAACAAAATGTAAAGCACCATGTGAGGTTGGTTAAAAAGTAGGAAAATGTCAAACTTTGTTATAGTGCTGTGTTACTTCTTCCCAACTTTCTTTGCAGCAAGCTTTACGTACAAATTGAACTGTTTCAGAAGCAGTCTAGTCATTAATGAGTTTTGGAGAACTATTTGGATAAAGACAAACTAGAAAAGTTGGTTATTCTTTTTTTTTTTTTTTTTTTAAGAAAAGAGAAAAAATTACCTTGGAATTATTCTTAGGAAACAAATAATAATGGGAATATTTACCCAACTGCTATATTTGTTGAAGCAGCTAATCCTTGAGTTGTTTCTGCAGTTGGTGCAACTTTAGGACGTTCAAATTCACAGCAAATTGTTGTTTATGATAAACTGGGCTTCCTTTACTGTCCCATTCCTACTCTTGCTGCTTCTGAAGCCTGAGGGATACAGCTGTGAAATGGGAATGGCAGGTGTGGAGTGGATACCCTGGCCTTGAGCTTATTCTAAGCTTCTGCAAACTCAGAGGAGAAAACTCTTCTAAGAGCCATTCTAGCATACTAGTAGCCCTATTCTACATTAGTTTGCCTTGAAAAGAATTACTGATTAGAGAAGGACAAAGTGCTTCATCCAGGAACTAGATCTCCTCCGTTTGTAGCCAGGCTTTGCAGAGTTTCACACTCGGGGAATCATTTAATGGCTGTGGCCTCTCATCCGAAGGCCATAGATCACATCTGGTTCAGTATTCCCTGGTCCCAGCTCCTTTCAGCTCCCTACAACGCAGGGGCTGAAGGCTGAGCAGGCTGACACTTCTTCCAGGAGCCCTTCAGAGATGGACAGGGATGCTCCTGGCACTGTCCCTGCTCTGGCTTCCTGCGATTTTGTAGATGAATGGGCAATGCTGAGAGCGTGGGTTTGGAGCTCCCCAGGCCCTGGCTGACTGACAGCTCTGTGGGGGTAGGGCTGGGGGGAGATGACCAGTGCCTCTGCTCCACTTTTCACTGCTTTCCTGAACAGATAAAACGGCCCCTGTTTGTCAGGCTCAGCAAATTGTCATTGCTGAGGCCAGATGCTGTGGAAAAGCCCCTTGCTGAGCTGACTCTCAAGTGCACATTTTGGAAGTCCTTGCCTTCTGGATCCACAGCCATATAACTCTGAGATTCTGACTCAGGTCTTTGCTGTGGGCAGTGAGGGGTCTGCTTTGTGCTGTTCTGCTTCCCATTGTTTTGTCTCCACCTGGATTTTCTGTTTCTTTGGCTGCATCACATTCTCTGCAGCAGGAGCCTTGGCCACTGCTGCCCCAGCTCAAATGTGTTGACCAGGACAGAGATTAAGAGAGATTCCAGCTTCCTGCTCAGGAAAATAGGAAAGAAGGCAGGCAGTTTCATGCATTTGAGATTCAAGAGGTCCTTATTTTATTGCTCCTGGTGGTCGTGCACAAGTTTAGGAGGGTGATCATAACACCCTCATCCAATCATGGATTGTCCTAAAACGGAGCCTGTGTCCTCTTTTCAGTAAAGACACTTTGCTCAGAGCTTGGGGCTTTCAAGCTCTGGAGGTGTGAGTGCACATTTGAAGATCCTGGGTTTGCCATGGAAAGGTTTTGTTAACACGAATAGAGAAGCTCTCCATTTATGTGTTTGTTCATAAAGGTAACAACAGCAATAAAGTTCTGGTCAGCTTTATGATAATAATGGTCTGATTTATCAGATGCTTCTACTGCTTCTACTTCTCTGAAACACCGTGGTGAGACAAAGCTACCAGAAATCTGGTTTAACTTCCCAGCTGGGGTGAAAGTTTTCTTCCTTCTACAGAGTAGCAAAACCACCCCAGACAATGTGCCAATCCCTCTAGGCCTAACTCCTGTCTCTGTTTCCATTGGTGACCTGTGTGTATTGGAGGTGAAAGACAGATTTTTGACTTTGAGGACTACTTTCTCTGTTGATAAAAGACCATCTAAAACTGTTCAACATAGCTCAGCAAGAAATTTAGGAAGGCAGTTTAAAGCTATTTGACCTATAACATGTGATATGTCATCACATGATGTGGCATTAAAAAAATAATTCCTTTTTAATTTCAAGTTAAATTGTATCTTCAGTAAAAAGGAAGAAAAATATTCAGTAAATGTTAGGATTTTTTTTCCTTCTGATGGCCTGATTAAATTATTTTTAATGTACTTAATAAATCGAAGCTGTTGCTAAACCATTAACAATTTGAGAATTCATGGAAGGAAAAAGAGGCCCAAGGGGGCTGCTGAAAAACTAACACAGAATCTACTTTATTAAAAAAAAAAAATATATATGTATACACACATACCCCATCAATAAAACAGACCTAGAAAAAAGCCCAGGGAATTGTGATCCAGTTCCCAAACACAGTGCTAGGAAGCATGATAGAATAGGGTATTAAAAAAAATTGATTTTTAAGTATCTAGGGGATGTAAGGTGATAAGGAGGGTCAGTGTGGATTCATTAAGAACAAATGTCAAAGCAGTGTAATATCCTTTGTGACATAGTAATTGTCAGTTTTTCTGAATTGTAGTACGTGGTGTTTAGGTTAGATATTAGAGAAAAGAAATCTAACTTTAATGATAACTAGGCACTGTATGGAATACTGTGAAGGCTGTAGCATCCCCATCACTGGGATAGTGGGACAGATCATTTGCAAAGGATGGACGAGAGAGCCATTACAATTATCAGCCTTGAATTTGTCTGATCTTCCTAAAATTTCAATGCAGAAGTTTTGAACTGCATGGTAAAATACTTGACAATGAGGCCTAATTTATTCTCTAATTTATTTATTCATGTTTGTGGTAGGAAGGTACTGCACTCTTTTTTTCTGCCATTTCCTGTGCAAATCAACTGACATAGTTTTTTGTAATTCTGTGATGGCTCTTCATGACAGGGCAGGGCATTCTTTTCACATGTCTTTACAAATCAGCAAACCTCTGTGTCCTTATGGAACATGTTGGGCGAGAGTGAGTTGAGTGGGGCTGTGAGAGGCCTGATTAAATGGGTCAATTACAAGATAATTTACTGGTTTAATCCATTTTTAACTGGATTAAAAAAAAAAAAAAAAAAAAAAAGGAGAAAAAAGAGCCACCTCTGTTAGTACTGTACATTTCATTTTGTCCAACATATGACCTGAAGGCCCAAAAGTACAAAACTACAGTGTCACCAATTCCTGCAGTTGGGACTTTTGCTTTTATGTCCCTTTTACATTCATTCTGCAAGAGCAGAAAAAAATGAACTTTATTGTATGCAGCTGAAATATAAACCAAAACTTGGCTTTAATCTTCACTCTTTCACTTATCTCATTACTCTTGTGAAATAATGAGTGAATGCACCCCATTTTGCTTAAAGCAACAGATCTATATCCAGTTAATTTGTGGATAAATATGGGGTTTTGCTATTGATGTTTCTTGATCCACACAAAGTGGTTTTATTAATACTGAAACATTATTAATCAATAGATAGCTCTTTAAAAATACATCACTAAGACTAGCCAATTACCTTTAAGTATATATCAAAGGCAACAGAGCAATTTGAGTAACAATCATGGTCCATTAAAGAGTTCCACACATTTTAATTATAAATACATTTTTATCTTCAGTGAAACTTAGGAAATTTGAATTTCTCATTCTGGCCTCAAAACAGTTACAAAAAGCCACCAAACTGTTTCTTTAATTTTTCAGGTTTTGTTTAGGAAAGTACAAAAATGTGCTTAAATTCATCTTAGTCTCCTGAATTAAAACAACATAAACCGTGTATTAATTAACATTATTTGTAAAATACTCTGCTCTGTAAGGTCACAAAAGTAAGTGATAAGGATATTCATTGAAGGGTATGGTTCTCTTTGGTTTATAATGCTAATTAACTCTATTGACTTTCAGTGAAATGGAAATTCTCACCAAAGCACACAATCTATCTATAGACTCTCAGAAGTATATTCTTCATTCAAAGAATTTAGACTGTAATTCTGGGAAGCAAAAATTGTATTTTTTATATCTTGTTGAAAGTTTAAGTGCCCATTTTAAATATAAAACCTACTCTGCCCTATTTATGGAGTCACCACTGATGCTTCTGCTTTAGGAAAGGAATGTTATGGCTGGAGTAGTGTGTTGTGTTTTAAAATCAGATGGGAAGCTATATTTTCCTTTGAGATTATCATACCATTCTTCACATAAATATCCTTAGTTAAGAAGACTATTTCCCCTCTGGCTCCTCTCCCTGAGCAATTACCCAGCACAAGCAATCCTTGGAGAATAGCACGAGGTGTAGCTGATTGTCATTCCATGCAAGTGAAATCTTTAGGTGAACATTAGTCACTCTTTTAGACATGTTAGCTTGAAGTGGAAGCAGTCAATTACAGAGTAGAGGCTTTATGGCTACATTATTACCATCATACTATTAGATTTTCGTCAGCAGCGTTCTGTTTGATCGATCTGTGCCAAGACATTGATGGATAGTTTTGTTCTTAAAATGTCAAATATGCGGGACTTTTGTTCTTTATTTATTTACTGGTGCGCTGCTGTATTGTGGATATCTCGCTTTTCTACATCATTCTAGTTTCAACAGCTAATCATGATTCATTTTATTTGAAGTTGTGGTGTTGATTTCAGTAGCATTCTTAATCATTCTTTCTTATGCTCTTGAATTACAGAGGGAGCTGTGCTATTGTATTGGATGTGCACTTAGCTGGACATGGGAAGGTTTTCCCAGTGGTAGGAGAGCCTTGGAGAATAGGAGCAGCTGCTGATTGAGAAGTGTGTGTAATGAATTTGAGATTCTGTTCTCTCCTCAGTGCTTCCATGTGTACTGCTTTTGCTGGGTTTTGGGGCTCTATTTTATGTCCCTCTTATACATGGCAATAACATTAGAACATCACTAGCTTCAAGATGCAGGTTAAGGTTAGCTCTCAGGCTGTATATGAGTACTATTTTTAACTGAATATATGCATTTGTAAGTATATGTAAAAGTAGAATAATGTTGTTTACACTGATCAAGTATAGAAATAAACTCTTGTGGTTTTTATGAGGATGAAGAAACAAATAAAAACAAAGAGCAAATATATGTTGGGATGGTGTTGATGTGTTTCCATCAGGGCTAAGAAACTCCTCATCAGCCAGTTTGTGAGGGGCATTGACTCTAAAGTACTTCAACCATCCCTCAGCATTTTCCTAGCAGTGTTACTGAATCAATTCTTCAAGAGGAAGTAGAAAAAGACTGGGAAGGTGAAGATCACCGAAGTTTTCTGCTCAGTTTGCCAAGCATCAAGGTTTGTAGGCAGAAATTAGCAACACAAAGGTTCTGCAGCCATGGCCCCAGTGACCCAGTCAGAGCCACTCCATGAACCAGAGCTGTGTTTGTGCAAGGAGGGGCAGGAGCTGTGGTGGTCTCCATGTCCCCATGCCACAGAGTGACCAGTGGGCAGTGTCATGGGCCAGAGGAATGACACTGAACAACTCCTGGGAGCTGCACTGGCTGCACCCTCAGGAAGGGAAGGTGTTAATACATTAATAGCGTTAATACTAATGTTGTCTTGAAATGGGTTCTTCACTTACTGAAACATGTTAAACTTAATTTGCCCATTTGGAAGCCATACATCACTGGTCAATTACTATTTCAAACCCGTCCATTTAAGTCAATAGTGCACAAGCATTCTAGCAGGATGTGAGTTGGGATGTCAGATACGAATTCCTGGCAACAGTAAGACTTTTTACCTGATCAGGCAGGGGTATTAGTGTTGAAAAAAGAATGAAAAAAAAGTTATTTGGGTAAATATTATAATTTTGACTACAGCAGCATTAAACACTCTTGATTAATCTCTTATCCATGTCCCTCCTGTGCCTCTTGGACAGTGCTGCTGGTGCTGTATAGTTATTATTCTCCACTGCAGAACTGGCTCCAGTTCAGTAGTGTGCATGTGTGTGAAGTGACTCTGAATAAAATAGACTATTTAAATGTAAATAGTGTTGTCACTTTACTTAGTGAGACTCACTCCTTGCTAATTAGGAAGACATTCATTTGACTTATTTGAACACCAAAATAATTAATTTCGTTATAACGCTGCTTTTCTCTTTCAACTGTGTTTACTTTTGTCCTGTGTACCTGTGCATTCACATATTTGCAAACATGTAGGGAAAATAAAAACCAATATATTCTGTATGTATTTTACAGTTAAAAATGGAGCCAAGGAGAGTCTAAGCTGATGCCCAGTTCACTATAACACTTAATCAAATGCTTAGTTGATTTAAATGCATTTCAAAGACAGGATAAATTCAGGCATAAAACTTGGATTCAAAGTTTTTTGAAGCAAATGGAATTCAAAATATCATGTTCAGTGAGTGTCAATCTGGGCACTAAATGACAGCAGAAGCATAGGGGCAGCACCTCGAAAAAGTAACACAAATGCTGTGTAGTTAACAAGTCAAAGAAATTTTATTTTCTCTTCCCCTTTTTTCAGAAGAACCACATTCTTACATTTGAAAAAAAAGAGATATTGGCTGTTTATAGGAACTAAAGAAAGGTAACCAGACTAGCTTAGAAGGAGAACAGGGGAAAACCAAGAACACGGAAGACAAAACTGAAAGTACTTTGTCTATTGCCACATGTTGTACATGGCATAAATGAAAGTGACAGGTAATTTAGATTAGACAGTAGGCAGCGGTCTAATTGTTAGTGTGGTGTAATTTATGAAATATCATAATGATCTCAAGTTAACAAACCCCCAGTTGCACCGTAGGTAAGTGACATCTATCACACACAGCTGCCTCACCTGCATTTTGTACTGCTTTGTCTTCTGGGCTCACAGTGGGATGGGGACCATCATAATCATTATTAAATCTCCAGGGCAATATCATTGAAGTTACTTATTTCCAGAGGATCTTGTTTCCCTTGGTCCATTAAGTCCCTCTGCCTCAGGGCACACATCTCCTTGGTCACTGGCTCTGGGGCTCAGCAGTGAGACTTCAGATGGAGTCAGCAGCAGCACGGTGACTGAAGGCCACATAACCAAATCCATGAACGGACAAGTTACCACTGCTGCCCTCTTCACATTGTGGTGAATTTATTTGTATTCAACAGGATTTCACTGGGACCAACTGATAGAGAAAAGAACAGCTGGTGGTGGATTAATGGAATGAGGCTCCTATTGTTTGGTCGATAGGCCAGATAATTGCCCCGAATGGTTTTCACTGGCAGCAGGGAAAGGGGGGGGGGGGGGGGGGGTGAGTTGGTGCCTCCCCAGCTGCTGTGGGTTTTGCTGTTCTCTGTCTCTATTGCTCTCTCCAGGGCCGTGATGGCACCCCCTGCCCCACCCCTGCTGCTGCTGTCACTAATTGAGCATCTGCCCCTTGTCTGTCACTGCTGCTTTCACTGTGGTCTTAGCCTCTCCTTTCACTTGTGCGGGTGGACTTCTGTCATGACCATTGAGACATCTGTGAACCTCCCATCTAGGAAAGGTGGAGCTTTCCTCTTGTTATTCTGGAGAAAGGACCTTTCCCTTTCTCTGCCTTTAACTGTTCCCTGAGTTACCCCATCAGCTGCTCTTGTCACACTGGATTCACAACCACTTCTCCAGGCCAATGTCCTCTCTTCGTTTCCTTCTGAAAGAGTAATACTGCAGAATAAGCAGGATGATTTTTCTACTAAGGTTTTATATACTTTGACTTTTTTTTCAGGTTATAGCCATCAGGAGCAAGCTGCTGTCAAAGATAAGCTAATATATACTCCTGCAGTAGGCAGTCAGTGTGTGTAAACCATCCCTACCTACACTGGTATTGCTTGAGGCTGGAGTGAGCTATGCTTCAGCAACTCTTGAATTAACAGGTTTTGTCTGTCTGTAGCAATCTCCTGAGTACAACTCGTACAGAAACCCTNTTTTTTTTTTTTTTTTGTTTTTTGTTTTTTGTTTTTTGTTTTTTGTTTTTTATCTGAGAATAAATAGCACAATTTTAGATATCTTGAAAATGTGATTTAGTTTGTGAAGAAAGAATATCAGGGGGACTAACTTAAAGAGAAGTAGAGTGATGGGAGAAGGAGAGTCTTCAAGAAATTAAAAAGCCACTGTTAAGAGGAAAGGAGTAAATTTAGGAAGAAAACTAGAATTAAATTGGAGAAAGTGCTAGATTACATACCATGAAAAAAATTTAATGGGATGCATTGGGAATACTGGATAGCTGTAGAGGCTGTGGAGTTACTGAAAAACCTTGAGATTTTGAGATCAGATATGAATATTTGCTTTATCGCATATAAGACCTTGTATTTCTAGAATTTCCTTCCTGCCCTGACAAGGTCTCCTCTTTTGTCATCTCTTTTCTTCTGCTTCAGTCTAAATGCTGCAAAATTTTGGGGGCTTTGGGCAGACTTAGTTGAGAAGCACAGAAAAATACAGCTCTGTTGACAAAGTAATTCTTGGCATGTAGTTAAACATTAAAATATGTGTTGGAAATTAAGAACTATTAAACCTCAAAGCAGACACTGTCTTTACATTGGATAGCAAATATTATGGCTGAGACTGAGATAGGACAAGATGCAAAAAAGTAATTAGCCAAATATTTTGCATAACTAAAAATATATAGTAAGTTTATTACGTAGCTCTAAAAATCCTTGCTATTATTTCAAAATCCAGTTAAAGTTCTGAAGTTCTTCTGAAAAAGGTTTGGATGTTTTACTTGAGCCTTTGTGAAAGTTCTTTTAAGTTTTTTCCTCCTTCCATCAGACTTAGTGTTCATATCACACTGAGCTGAAGTGTCTTAGGATCAGCCTTAAGTCAGGCAAAAACATTTGGGTTTTTTTCCTCATGCTCGTTAATTAATGTACAGTAGCTATCTTGTGAAATGACACATGAAGCCAAATAGTACTGAAACATTCAAATACATATATATGTGTGTATACAAATGCGTCTGTATGCATCTATGTGGGGCCATTTTAAAGTAAAAATATTCTGTGCTGTAATTGCAGAACTCCTCTGATTCTGGTCCACCAACGTAAAGAAAGCAAAATCTCCTGTTGAATTTGAGTTTCACCAACTGTAAGATAGTGTGACTACAAAAAACCAAGCCAAAAACCAAGCCAGAAACCATTGCTTGTCTGAAATCTGTGGTTATTTCAGGTTTCAGTGTCATAGCTAAGAGCGTATCTGGCCCCTTCTTTCCTGTAGCTGGCGTGGCTTCAGGAATAAAGCAGTTGTGAGTGAGCAGAGAAGAGACTTTGGAATTTCCTGCACTCCTGCTGTGGAGATTCAAACACTAAGTTTAAATAATGAATGAAGCTAAGATTATTATAATTGATCATTGGATGATTTATATGGAGTAATTATAACTAGGTTGAGAAAGAATTTTCGAAAGCTAGTTTCCTGGTAGCCAGAGCCATTAAATAACAGTGTGCTGCCAAAACAAAAATTAGGTGGGAACATAGCCACAGAGTTCAGAATGTCTGTCCTCCACCTGATTTACAGCTACCCTGATGATGACAGTATCAGTGGTATTTTCCTGTTAAGGACAGCAAGAGCTGTTTCAATTGTTTTTCTTATCTTTCTAACAGAACTCCACATTGTTTTAAGTGTAGTCAAGCATAATAACTGGAAAACTGTAAAAATCTAATGCATAACAAAACGAAAAGGTGTAAGAGGTTGAAAAGGTTAATTAAAAGTGTAATGATTGCATTTACTGAGACAGTCCAATTAATCACTTTATTCCAGTGGTCATGTGATACAGAAACCATTGCTCCAGAAAACTGATTCCTGGTGCTGGGATAGATGGTCTGTGTTCATTTAAATGTGTATTTTTCTACAAATGGAAAGTTAACTTTTTATTTTAAGCTGCTTTTATTTATTTGAAACTATTTAAGTAGTAGCTAATGTTTAACCCTATTTCCTCACATAATACACTGCTCCAGGCATGCTCCCTCTGAAAAGGATGGGAGCATTGCCCCCTTGATACTTGCAGTCTTACAGCCTCACGGGAGGTTTGCTTACAGCTTAATGGGCTTGTAGGTATAGAAGAAATGAAGCACTAGAAATACATCATTATGTAATGTGATCTCTCTGAAACAGTGTATACGACCAACAAAGTGAATTCTCAAGTGTCAACAAGCACAGCTAAATGTGATTTTTACCATGTCAACTGGAAAAAAAAGGAAAAAAGAACCTCGAAGGATCAATTACAAGGGTCATAACCTTGTATTATCTGATTTGCTGTAATATTCACACAAGCTTTATTGGAATGGAACATAAATTTGAAAAATAGTGAGATTAGAAAGGACTGCAGTGCTAGAGCAAAGAGCTAGAAGCTTTCTCCTGGTTTATTTTGCTGGGGCAGCACTTTAGAGGGAGCCCATTATAAGCAGGAGAATAGTAGTTATGTTAACATGGTAATTAATCAAGTCTGAGGAAAAGAGGAAACAAGTTGTGAATTCAATTCTGTAGTAATAAAAAGAAATGCTGGAAGTTGCCCTGTAAATTGGCATGACTTTGGCAAAACAGTCCCTCACTGTGTCTTGAGAACTTGCATGCAGTAAATCACTTCTCATGGCAACCGTGTAGGTTTGAATGTTTTCACAGTTTTATTCCCTATTTCCATGTCTACTGGTTCTTTCCTAATTCTGTTGACTTAGTATCTAGCTAATAATAAAATACGGAACTGTGTAAAATGAGAGCATATGCAGAAGCACATTTGCACTCTATTTTTAAGGGGAAATTAATTAGAAGAACTCAGCTGAAACTGTGGTGATAGCCTTCCACATCACAAACTCAGCCTCTCACTCAGTACAGAGCATGAATTGTGTATGGAATGACTGAATCCTTCACAAAAAAAAATGTATGCTGTACATGGCCCCAGTCATGCATAATCCATCCCCAGTGTTAGTGCAGTGCAGATAGGTTAAAATTATCTTTACACCCTAAAACTCTTCAGGGTAAAACTGGAATCATTGGTGCAGTAATGTGAGAAACAGTGACTGGATCAGTTTGCAACTACTGTAGTTTCTTTGTTTAGCAGTCTCTGACGTTATTAATGCGTTTCTGCCTCCTAAGTGAAGTATTTTGGACAGAAGTAACAGTAGCTTTAAAGAGCCAAATTCATAACTTAAATTATTGAAAATTCAGAAGAGTTCCAGTGAACAAAATATATTTAACTGTGCTGGCATGAGTATAACATACAACTGCTGTCCTCAGTGCCACATGGAAAATTAGGGAGTCTGGCATAACCTGTCGTTAGATTTGTAACAGAAATAAAAGGTGATAGATCAGGATATTTGTGAGTGAAGACAGAATTTCAGCAGTGTATACCACAGTGCTGTTAGCACTGGGGAGCAGGCTTTCCTCTCCCTCTCTGCCCTCGTGGAACTAAGATTTAAACCAGATCACTGTAGGTTTATAAGACTTTCCTCTTCCATAACCTGTAAGTCGAGCAGATGTCCCTCAGCCAAGCACAGGGCTCAACCACCTTGGAGTTCTCTGCTCAGCCTTTCCCTATTCATCCCCAGTAAAGAATTAAAGTATTAAAGGAAATTGTAAGATACAACTTTCCCCCTTCTTACTCAATTCATATCCAGCATAGGAGTTGCAATTTCACTGCAACCTTTATTTGCAGTGTCTGTGAAATGCAGCAGGTAACAGTCAACTAAAGCAGGATCTAAGTCTAAATACAGACAAGAGCCCTGTCGAGTATTAGAGCCCAGATCCAGCAGTAAACTTGGGCAATAAAAAATGCAATATTTAGAGAATGTGGCCCCATTAGTAGAATTAAACTTCCAGGAACAGACCTAGGGAGAAATCTATCCACCTGAAAGTCAGAAGCCTCTGCTTTGAGGTGATATCTAAGAACCTTAGCAAGATGCTCAGAATCTTTATAAAGTACACTGAGAGAATTGCTTTAATAACAAGCAAGCAAAAAAGGAACAAGAAACTCTTTATTGTGAGGGTGATGAGGCACTGAAACGGACTGCAGATGCCTCTTGCCTGGAAATGTTCAAGGCCAGGCTGGATAAAGTTTGAGCAACCTGGTCTGGTGAAAGTGTCTAGAAATACAGAAAGTGAGCTTTGTTGGAGACTTTGGACCTGAGGAAGCAGACTCCCAGCCTCAGGCAGGTGCATCTGTCCACAGAGCAGTCAGTGTGTGTGCTCCTGGCAGCAGACAGCCACTAATTTAATGGGCACCCACCCAGCACAGGATGTTGAGGTGATTGGGGCACTAAGGGAGTGATCAGAACAGTCCTTGAGGAGGTGGGATGTCTTTGCTTTCTGCTTATCCCTGCAGGATTTCAGAAAGCCTGAGAGGGTACCCTGTAGGTTTGGCAGTAGCTTGCTCTGGAAGGAAGGGAAGGAGATGTGGTATAGAAGGGGTTCTGTATTTTTGGAAGGGATTAGAAGTAGGGAGTACAAGTGGGATCATGCCTCTGCAGGCGTACAGTCTTCTTCAGGGAAGGTTTCCAGTCACTGCTCTTGCAAGAGAAGTAACTCTCTTTCCTGGGTGCCGGCCAGGACCCAGCAATCTGCCTCCCAGGGAGAGCTCTCCTTCCTGGGCTGAAGCATCTTGCTCCCTCTTTGTTTTGCAATATGCACCATTTCCTTGTTGAGAACACTCCTCAGTGAGATGGTTTGAGAGCCCTTCTGGGAAATGAGAACAGTGTTTCTGAGTCTCTCATGTCATGGAAGGCATTGAACCAAAGTCTGCAAGATCTTGGCTGATGATTCACCAGTGGAGTCTCATAAAAACAAAGGCCAGGGTGTGTTGGGAAAGACTTCAGACACAGCAGTTGTGCATAGCACAGTAGCTGAACACTTCCAAACAAAACATGGTAGATGAACACTTCCAAATCATACTTGCTGGTTCTCACTAAGCAATGTGCTTGTTCCAATCTCTAAATGGCTTGGACAGGAGACAGTATTTACCCCCTCAAGTAAATTATGGGGGTATTCAGAAAGGAATTCTAGAGACCTAGGCGATTTGTGTGATCAAAGACTTAATGACTAACCAGGAATGTAAAATGGTCCAGCTTTGGTCTTAAGAAGCTAAAGTCTCATTTTGGGCAGTTTTATTTGTTTGGATCTTTTTGTTGCTGTAGCTTTGGTTGTACCTATCCCAGGTATCAGTCTCGTCCTTGTCACCGGCTGCTATCCACTGTAATTTCAATGTGCACCTTGGTGTATGTGGTAGTGCTCTGAAAGCCCTGGCGATGGCTGATACTGTATTAGCTTTAATTTAAAAATGAAGTCACCTGCTTAAGAGTATGGAAAAGGTTTGAAATAGGCCAGTTGTGCTCTAAATGCTGAGCAGAAGAGAACTTCAGAATTGTGTATCAGTCCCAGGATTTTTTGAGGGATGACTCATTTTTTTTCTTTGCCATTTGGGATTAGAAATAATGTGTCCAGGAAAAATGTAGTTTATTTTAATCCATTAAAATGCAGATGACAATATTTGCTATGCTTTTCTTATTTTTTAATCTGCTCTTCTTACAAAGCAAAAGTACCTTGGTGAACCCCACAGCAGCACTTTTGTTTAAGTGGGATCATGGCTTTCATCTTAATTTTGGTCAGTTTTTGTTTCCTATATGCCATATTCTGCACCTGTGTTGGAGTAGACCCGTACCCATATGGTCACCTCTATCACTTTTCAGTTTTGCCTTCCATCACATTAACATTTATTGCTCTCTTTACAGCATTCCCTTCACTATATCCACTAGAAAACCTACTAATGCTAATTACTTCCAAATAGTAATGGTAATTTTAATGACAACCTCAGTAAATTGCTTTTTGTGTGCTGTAAGAAAATTGAAAACTGTGTCCATTTTGCTGCTTAGTAAGAATCTTATAGAACAACTGATATTCCTTGTGCTCTTTCTGTCTAGTGGGAGCACAAATAAGAAGCTCCCAGTACCCATTGAGAATCCCTTCTTGAGCACCATGGGGTGGGTTAACAGGAGTTGAGGAGACACAGTAGGTGCAGAAATTAAGTAGAAATGGAGGTGCAAAGAAAAGGAAAGATTAAGGTGGAGAGACTGTGAAAGAGGGTGAAGCATGAGGAAGATCCAGCATGGTAGAGGAAGCCCTGTTAAAACTCTAGGAGCACCTCTGGATGAAAGACTGGAGTTTTGGCTGCCTTCCTTCTGTGGTCTGTGGGAGATGAGTCCAGGACTGCTGCAGCTGTGGCAGCGTTGGGCCAGGGTAGGGGGATGCAGGATGTAACAAACATCCAGGTGCCTGCACTGCAGTACAAGGACAGCTTTTTCAACGGGAAAATTGACCAGAAAACGTGTCACACTTGTTACATGTGCAGTAGAGAGCTGGGGGTGCAGGTAAAGGCAAGTCAGTGACAGTACCCAGTGGTTCTGCCCTGAGTGTGTGTGGTGTGCAGCGCTCGCCTGGTGGGAGGGTGGGTTTAGGCATTCCAACACTGCTGTTTTCCCACCAAAGCACAGCTCCTGGGCTCTGCCTGCACCCCACCAGGGCAGCACCCCCAGCTGCTGGATGGAGGCTCCTGCTTGGAGGCAGCAGCATCCTGGTGGTTGCAGCTCAGCTCTCGTGGGCCCCGTGCTTTGCTCACAGCCATGAGGTATCACCGATCACCTGCCTGGAAGGGACTTCCCATGGGCTCTGGGGAGATTTGGCAAGAGAGGAGGGGCTGTGTGGTTTGGCAAAGGATTCCAGAATGGGCCCAGGCAAAGCAGATTGGGAGAGGGGAAGCTGTGGGTTGGGAAATGGTGGAGTGAAGAAATGGTTACTTGTCCCAGGCTCCTGCCCTGACTGCCCCCAATCCATATCCTAATGCCCCAAGAGAGGGGAAAACTGAAAAAGGATCTCCTTGCACAAACCTTTCCCAAAGGATTCTGGCATGAAAAGTAGCTCTGGATAAGGTCCATTTGCTTTTAAAGTAGTCAGTACCTGGTAAGAGCCAAACTCCTGCCTGTTTTAATAATTTAAGCTTTGCAGAACAGAAGCTGGGTGAAATTTTGACCTTATAAATTACTGCTGCATAAGTAATCCTCAGGAACACTCCCAGTATTGTTAACTGTTTGTAGTTACCACAGGATTTAGGAATAACTATGTTGCCCTTTTGCAATAAAAAGAAAGCATTAAATGTGTTCCAGATTGTCAATTTTGCATTAAAATATTATTTAAAAGCTTAAGAGAAGTTGGTATCAATGAGAAGAGTTGGTTTAGACAGTCTGGTTTAATTCAGATGCAGTTGATGCACCTCTTCGACATTTAGTCTTGGTTTTAAAAGGTAAAAATAATTGGTATAATGTTATGGCACGTGTGCCAGAAACAATAGGTAGAGACATATGTATCAAACCAGAAGAGGCAAGGGGCACATTACAGCCAGGGCTGGTTTAAAAAACAAAACCTCCCCCAAAACCAGTCTGTATTCAGAGCTGACATGTAGGGGAATGTGAGTCTTGGGCAGATATAAATTGAATGACAGATATGAATATGCATAACTGCCATTTGTGAACACTTTGCACCTAATTCAACTTTCACCCAAGATAACTTTCACTGCTGTTTGCACTGTAAGTGACTTGGCTTATGTTCTGCCTTTTAAAAAAAGATTGATTAGCCTGTCCCTTTTGGTTTTTGAGGTGCTCGTATTCACAGTGCTTTTTAATTCTGTAGCAGCATATATCCATACAGTAAGCTGAAGTCTGTTCATATTGCAATAGCCCATTCAGAGCTGTTCCACAGAATTCTGTTTTAAAGAGAGGAATTTAGCAGTTGACTCCCAGGCACAAATAACCATGTAATTACTCTGCAATCACATAGTAATTAGCATATACTATTCATATATTGCATAATTATATGCCCTGCAGATTACATAGTAATTATATTTGTACTAAACATATAATTCTATATACTGTATAAAAAAACTTTGAGAGTTCATAGTTAATATCATAGTTGTATGCTAATATAGTACAACATTTTATAGGAAAATGGTACAATTTTATGAGAGGGTTGTATTTTGGGCATCTCATCTCTTCTGCATCTGGTGTTGCCTAATATTCTGTAGGCTGCTATTATAAGAAATGTTTGCCTCTTAATTTATAGTCAAATATTGCATGTTTACAATTCTGTAATTTGTGAAGATAAGATGCAAAAAGTTGCTGTTTTATTGTGCAAGCAGCTGAGATTGGGAAGGACTTGGAGTGTGGTTGTTAAAAGTACAAAGGTTAAATGTACATACCCACTGAACACAGCTACAGCACACTGCTAGAGTGAAACACAAATCTAATGCTCCTTAGCTTTGTGTTATTTCTGGGTAGGTGAGATGCATGGGACAGTTGCAGGTGATCTATTTGAGTAATGGGAAGTGTGTGCAAGCAGCCAATGCCCATCTTGGGCACAGTGTGTTCCAAAAAATGCAGCACCCCAGTGCAGCATCTCAGCCAAGCTGCCTTGTGTTTTCCTGCCTTGGAAAAACAGAAAAGGTTGATGCCCTAATCTGGAAGTGGGAGGCAGAGGGGTAGGAGAATGGAGATTAGTGGCATTGAATTGCTGAAGAACCTTTGGCTGAGTTTCTGGGTAAAGGTAAAAGATCTAGGAAAAAAGGCTTTTTTTAAGAGCAACTTAGAGCTTTGGATCGTTTAAAATGTTTTATCTTTGGCCAGCCCCCCCAAGAGGTTGCAGCAGATTTTAGATATTTGCAAAATGTTTTGTTCAGCTTGCAAATTCTGCAGCAGTGGGAAATTAATGTATTTTCTTGGATCTGTGATGTTTGCACTCCTAATATCCAAAGCAGCATTATGAGTATTCTTAATTGAATTTTGCAATCTAATGCCAGTTGCCTTAGTTTTCATGCAAAGCATCTATTGGGTTTTAATTTCTGGATAATGTATTGTAAAATTAAACGTGGAATTATAGCCTTAATTTACACCTGAATTTAATTTTTCCTATAATTTCTTGAAGTGTATACATGTATATGTGTGTGTGTGTGAAAAAGGGACCTATTCCTTGTTTTAAAAGATTTCTTTCACAGTCACTTTTTAATTTTATGTCAGCTTCTTCAAAGCTTGTAAAGGTCATTAAATTTCCAGGGTTCAGGTGGCATCTGTAGATCCTATGACAGTGTTTTACCTAAGCATGGAGCTTCCAGGCCTCGTGGGTGGCCTTAGAGAGCTCCCAGTCATGGGGCTGCACCTGATTTCCTTCCTATCTGGGTGGGCTGTTCTCAGACCTCAAAAAATGTAGTAACGGGCATGTGTATTTTACTTTCTGCACAGTACACAGATTACTTTTAAGTGTTGTCACCTGAGGTAGACAGGGCATGTCATTTAACTTGTTCAAGGGAAAAAAATGGGAAATGTCAGAGCTTTACAAAACCAGAGTTAGAAGCCCATGTTCTCACTGTGTTCTTGTGCCAGACGAATACTTTCCAATTTGCCAGGGATTTTAAGAGTTGCTCAGTGAGACCAAGTCTTACCCAATTTTCACCCTGTGTGTCTGCTACGAAGAAGATGAAGTGCAGCCTGCCCAGAGTGTCATTTGTTTGCCAGCATTCTGCCCTCACCTCATGCATGTGCTCTTGTTCACCTGTTACACCATCACCCATAGGAACAGGAGGACTGGTCCCAGTTTCTGGCACTGAAAGCTGTGTATGTAACCAATACGTGTACTCAGGGTCTGGTTAACAGCAAAATAACCACGGAGCACGGGCTAAATGCGACGCGTCTCTCACTGCTGTTGTGTTGTTTTTTCTAGTGGAGCCAGTACTTTCAAAGGGGAACAATTGCTTGGATGCAGCCAAAGCTTGTAACCTAAATGATACCTGCAAGAGGTTCAGATCTGCTTACATAACCCCCTGCACCAGCAGCACGTCTAATGAAATCTGTAACAAGCGGAAGTGTCATAAGGCCCTCCGGCTATTTTTTGACAAGGTCCCCCCAAAGCACAGCTACGGGATGCTCTTCTGCTCCTGTCGAGACGTAGCCTGTACAGAGAGGAGACGGCAGACTATTGTTCCTGTGTGTTCATATGAGGACAGGGAGAAACCAAACTGCCTGAATTTACAAGAGTCCTGCAAGAAGAATTACATCTGCAGGTAAGATGGCACACGGCAGGGGAGTGATTAATGAGGTACCAGAGAGAACTTTTTGGTGCTGATGGATTTGCCAGGACTAAGGGTCAGAGATACCCACTAAGGAAAAGGATGAGTCAGGGAAAAAAGCAAATGCCTCTGACATCCTTAACAGAGTAACAAAAGCCCTCATTTGCTTACAGTGTGTGCCTTGTCCAAAACTGTTAGTAGCTACTCCCTCGCCTTATGGAGGAGTCTTTAAACCCCCAGTTTAATTTTTTACAGATTTTTGTTGGAAATGTTGTGTGTCTCTATGAAATGATGTCTCAGTCTGTTTTTTATGTCCCATTAGTGACCAGGTAAAAATAGAATTTTTCTTTATAATAAGATTTATTTTCATTCTATATGTGAGTACTTGTAATTGGGAGTGCAGTTCATGTTGGACTTTATAAATAGTCAAAATGCACAGACTGCTCATGTGTTTTTAATTCATTGGAAAAAAGGAGTCCACATTGTAGACAGAATCCCACTATCTTCAGAGAGCTGGTTTAGCCTTGAAATTTTTTTATCTGCCTTCCCCTGAGGAGAGTGCAGGGCTGATGCAACTGGGGGGGTCATTGATTGACTGACCTAATTCCCAGCCTCTTTCCCTGTGTGTTCAGGCAGGCCAGGGCTCTGCCCCATGGGACAAACTGGGTCCTTTCCCCTCATGGGGTCCCTGCAGGTTGTCACACAGAGCTTATCCAGTGGCAACAGGTCCTCCTCTGCCCTCGGGAAATGCTTTGCTCCTGCTTAGCATTGTGTATGTTTATATTACAGCATTGTTGTGCTAATGTCATATTTACGAAGTCGTGCAGGAGAATCCTGCTCATTTCTAATGTGTAAATTTCTTGTAGATTATCCAATTCTGTGAATTAGCAAACAAGGGGGATAAACACTATTGTAAAATGTCAAGGACACTGAAGATATGATCTAAATCTTAATAAGTACTTATACTTACTTATGCCTAGTAAAATATTTACTTTGAAGTTTGTTTATGAGATTTCCACTGCTGGTCTTAAGCTTTTCGCAGTAGCACTTCAGATGTGCCTGGGTGTTGTTCAGAGGTGAGCAGTGCCCTGCCCTCCATGGCTTTGGGGGAATCTGTTTCCTGCTGACCATAACAGGAGCAGATTTAAATCAGAGCAGTCTGACTTGCCCTCAGCACCTCCATTCCTGATGCTGTTGCACTCTATGAAAGCTGGGTATGTGTAGCCTTGAAACAATCCATTTTCTATTTCCATGTTGTTCCATTCGTATTTCTGCTTATATGCATTGCCTTCCCTATACACAGGTCCTGTTAATTAGTAGAGTTACCGTGTATTTTACTGTGTTTTCTGCCAAACTGTCAGTGTGTTACAGTGCCAGTGAAATTGGAGAGAGGATTTTACAGAGAGACTTCTCCCTGTTATTTGGATTGTAGTGTTCTGGAATGAACTTGTTAAATTAATGTCATTACTTCTCTCATAACTGTCTTTTTCTTTGGTCAGCTTTGATCTAATGATGTCTCAGCAGTTAAGTTTTTAATGGCATTTTGTTTCATTTAACTTCATGAGTCTGGTGTTGTTCTTTCTCCATTGCAGTGTTGCAGAGGAAAGCTTGGTAAAGCCTCTGCCTGAAGTTGCAGCCAGCACTGGGATCAAAATGGATTTATTTCTAAATGAACAGTGGCTTCTCCTGCTTGAGAACGTCAAAATTAGAAAGTTTTGGCTCTTCCAAGGCTCAGTGAGGCCTGGCTGTGAGGGCGAGGGGCAGCTCTGGCACAAGGGGATGGGTGGGCAAATGGCTGCAGGGTCTGGGGCAGAGCCAGTGTGGGCAGCACTGGGGTCCTGTGGAGGGAAAGCAAGCTTGATGTGTTGCTGTGAGTCACCTCACGCTGGTGTCACAACCTCCTGGCCTCTCTAAACTGCTGCTGGTTTAATTCCTTCCCTCACTGCTGTCATGGAGAGGAGGAATTGGCACCAAAGCCATCCCAGCCTATCAGACAGTGAAGGACATTTTGTCTCTGTGACTTGTTGTGCACCTAAAGGAAATTGGTGAGATTTGTTCCCCTGGTCTTGCAGGAAAACAGGGACTTGGGCAGGGCAGGAATGAAATGGGAGGTCTCCTCCTTGCTATTGAAACTATTGGCACTGATAAATATCAGTCCCTATAGTAATTCCAGGTATATTTAGAATAATTAAAAGCATTAGTCCGTAGGTGTGTAATTCTAACTTCTATTTCGTTTTGAAATCAGGAAGAGTATCTAAATGGCAGAATAATTTGAAAATATGTTCTGCCTACTGTGAAACCAGATAATTTAGAAACTGTTATTTGCATGCCTATTACACCTATTAAAGCCTTTTCATAATGCTAGATTAGACTAGGGGTAGAAGTTCTAAAGATTTTCTGAAAATATGTTCATAAAATGCTTTATGAATGCTGCTTACTCAGAAGTGCAAGATTTGAATATGCCTGTACTCTGTATAAAATATCAGCTGGGCCTGTGTAAAGTATTTAAACATTGAGTTTTGAATGCTCTTTAAAAGCTTTATCTTGGTATATATATTACCAACTCTGTTCTTGAAACAGAGTTAAAAGCAGGGAAGCAATCTGGCCATATTGCAGGTACCACTAACAGAGATGGCAGGATGCTTTGCTTTTTTAATAATTTTTTATTCAATTCATTAATCTACCTGTTACATAAGAAATTCTCAATCGAGGGAAAAATCAGTGTCAGGAAATGCAAATAAGTTCTGACTTGTGTAAACAGTCCTCATTTTTAACTTCATCAGAAGGCTGAATGGTTCACTTCCAGTATCATTTGTCTGCTGCCTCTGCTTGTATCCCAGTCCATATCCATATAAAACAATTATAGTCTCTCAGGCATGTCTGTCAATGCTCAGTGAAAAGAAGAGCAAAAAATCCAAGAAGAAGCCATTAGAGTTCTGTTGTGAGCATAAACAAATCTTCTAAGTCAATGTACCATCGAAAACTTTCACCACTGATGTCCTGGAATAGCACAAACCTCTGAGGAACTTCATGATCTGATCACTTCAGCCAACAATTAATCTTCAGAAAGTTGACTGGCATGTTATAAGAATATCATCCTGCTGTAAATGCAGGGCAGAGTGCTTGATATTTGCCACTATCACATTTGACAGTACTGCAAATACTATTTTGCTTGAGTAACGAAAGTGTGAGTCATTAGTTTGGTCTTTTTAATAATCTGTGTTTTGAATTTGCATACTTGGGTTTTTTCCTGGATATGTTCAGAAGACACTGACCAGAATAATAATTATACAGACACATTATTTATTAAAATAATGCTATCAATCCATTCATGTGCTGCAAAGATCAGAAAAGGAAGGGCAGCATTTTTTTTGCTAATAAAAGAAACTGGTAAGAGCATGTTTCTTGTTCTCTATAATAATTATACTCAAAATGACTGGTCAGATCATTGAGACTTACTTTAGAAGCTTAAATAGCCAGAAAGTAGTTTTTAACTGATTTCAGAAGACAGTTGTCTTCTTAATTATTTGCCTGTAGTTCTGCAAGAAGAACATGTTGCTGTCTGCAGCTGTTTGACATTGAGAAAAAAATTAAAATGCTGCATAACATGTTTAAATAACTTCTTGTGGGATATCCGAAGGATAATAATGAAATAGCCAATTAGGTTCCAGTAGATGGGTCATCTCCTTTAAAATACAGTGAAAAAATGTGTGTTCAGAGAGCCAAATCTTTACAAATGTGCTTTCATTGGTGTGTTCTTACCTCTTGACTAGTTTCTGGCCACCTGTCCTACCCAATCTTAATTTAGTTGCAAGCACCCCGTTCAGTTCTGTGTGAGAGATGTCTGCTTCTGCAGGTGTCAGAGCACTGTGTGCAGATATGCAAACATTGCTGTCTGTGCAGAGAAGAGTTCATCCACTGGAAAAGTCAGAGCAGGAGCTCAGCTGCTTGCTGCATTTCCTGAAAACACCAGAAACTTGCCAAGGAAATAATTTTCCTTCATGATATTCTGCTGAACCCTTTTAATGATAACTTACCTTGGAAAGGGAGTGGCTGTGTCTGTGCTCCTTTTCCATAGGGCATGTGAAAAATCTGCAGGTGCTTTACACCTGTAAGCTGTTGGTAAAATTGGCTGCTCTGTGTGAGGCTTGTGGACTGTTCCTGCAGCAAGTGCCACTGCTGACTGCACACCCTGCACCCTCGTGGCTCAGCAGGAGAGATACCTCTGTGGAGAAATGTTATAAATGTGCAGGGAATCTGCTTCAGGATGAGGGAGCAGCATCTTGTGTTAGGAGGGAGCCATCCTCAGTTACAGCATTAACAGGGAGCAGTGCACTGGAGGGATGTGAGGGAGGAGATGGAAGAGGGGAAGAGGAAATTTGCCCTTTTCTTCACATTTTCTAGTCCTTGTACTTCTCTTTCATTTTTCTCACTTTTTTTCCCCCTTACTTTTCTTTTCCTCCTGCCTCTTCCCCTTGCTTAGTCTCCTTTCATCTCCTCTTTCCAGAACTTCCTGCAATTATCTGACTTTCACTGCCTCTCTGACACGTTTGAATTCTATTACAGTCACTTATGGTGCCTCCTCACCTGCTTCTCTGCATGTTGTGCTTTTCCTCCCTCAATATCCTGCCATGGTCCAATGACCATCTGTAATTCAGCAAATGAGAGGGAAAACAGAGGTGCTGCCTCCCTTTCTGAGCCTTGTAGCTAGCTTTGGTGACAATTCAGTCAGTCAGATAAAAGCCTGAGAGCTCACTCTCAGCCTGACTCCAGTTTTGCATGTTAAAAGGGCACTTAGTATGTATTTTCATGAAGGACACAGTAGCATTATCCAGTTCTGGATAACAGAGCTGGGTTGGAGTCCCCCTGGGGCATTTATATCAATTTGGGAGCATCCTGGCAGCTCCTTGAGATGATGGGTTTGCTGTGGTTATGCAAAACCAGGACAACAGCATAGATTCTGTAATGCCATTAAGGACATTAGAAAAAGGACATTCTTGATTTCTAGAGAAGTGCAGGGTGTCTCTGCATTTTGTGTTTGGAGACTGAGTCAGGGAGTGGGTGCAAAACCTCTCGTGCCTGACTCACCCTGCAGTAGGTGTGGGATGCTTGCAGTGTAGCAGGGTGAGCCTGAGCTCTCTGCACCTGCACCCGGGAGAGCTCCTGTGTCTCTAGAATACCAAGTGGGACAGAAAAAAATGGTAAATCTGCCTTTTGGCCCATCCCCACAAGCTCACTTCACATAGCCTGCATTTGAAGAGTGATTTTTATATGTATATATATATATAAACATGTAAATGTATGCCTATATGTCTATATTACATTTATTTAAGTGAAAAAAAAGAGACAAAACGGGTATTCATTCATTTTAATGAACTAATAGTGAAGCATGGTGACAGTTCAGAAAATTCAAAAAATAGGGTCTGAGGGTAGGTGGAAAAGATGCTAGTGTGCTCTGCAGAGGAAACTTGATGGTGTAGTGGAATATGTGTGTGGGGAATTGCTAGCCTGGAAAAAAATATTAATGCAGTCTCTGCAAAATAAGCAAAAACCTTTCAAGAAAGGCAAAGTAAAGATAGAAAATGCTGCAATGTTATATTACTTTCTTCCCTTTCAGTCCTTTACATGATTCATTACTTTGATGTCTTCTGTTAGCAGAGTAAATATATGTAATATTGCTCTCCCCTCCCCCTTAGAAACAAAGGTAATTTTGAATTTCTTCCATCTGAATAAAACTCAAAATGAACCAAACAGTTCCTCCTTATAGGATATCCATAAATCCCTTTGGAACAAAAAAAATCCAAACATCCAGCAAAACAAAACTACTTTGTCCCTTTTGAAATGTGGTTGGATCTCATTCTGCAGTGCCAAGATCTGCTTGGCTGGCCCTCATTTATACTCTCTCTGTTCAGCATAAGAGGGGCTGGAAGATTAAAATCTTGCTGGGTGATTGACATTTCTCCCAAAGCAGGAGAGCCACAAGGATACAGTCATTAGAAAAATGGCTCAGCTTTGGTCCTGCACCCAACTTTCCCTTGGCTTTGTGCTGTACCAGTGAAGAGTTCATGCTCCAAGGAGCAGTAATGAGGCAGTGTTTCACACTCAGGTCCCTTGTCAGGCAAGCTCAAACTCTCCAGGCAGCATCCCTGCAGTCAGGTAGATCCTCTGCTGGCCAGGTTAAAAACGACCTGTGGCACTGAATATTCCATATTGCCTGTTGACAGGGCTGAGGAAGTGAAAGTGGGACTGAAGTGTGCACGTGTGAACAGAAAACAGTCACAAAATAAACTTGGATGCCAATGATTCAGGTTTTATAGGCTGTATTTAGATACCCTGCCTCCATGTCAGTCACTTTCTAGTCAAAATGACTCAATGAGCCTGAGTGAGGTGCTTGTCACCTCTGCATTTCAGCTCTATGAACCTGGGGGCATTTGCATTATCTAAATGTGGTCCTTCATAGAACCAGAGTCCTTTAGGTTGGAGAAAACCATTAAGGTCATCAGGTCCAGTCATAAACCTAGCACTGCCAAGCCCAGCACTAAACCATGTCCCCCAGTCCCACATCTACAGGTCTGCTAACTATTTCCAGGGTTGGTGGCTCCAGCACTTCCCTGGGCAGCTGTTCCAATGCTTGAAAACTCATTCCATGAAGAAAAGTTTCCTAATACCCAATCTAAAGCTTTTCTGGCACAATTTGGGGCCATTTCCTCTCATCCTGTCACTTGTTATTTGGAAGAAGACCTTGCTAGGTAGTTGTAGAGAATGATAAGGTCTCCCGAGTGTTCATTTTGTCTGAAAAACCTTATTTTGTTAATTTAAGTGGGAAAGAAAAGCTGTCTGTATAATTTAAGAAATAAGAAGACTACAGATTAGGAACATGAGCCAGGGAGGGGAGTTACAGCAGGGCTAATGTGACCCATTTGTTTTGTTGATTTATCAGGGGGGGAGAGATTAAACTAAATATGTTAATTAAGCAGTATCACACATGTTTAGTCAAAAATATTGAAATCCAGGACAGTTAAATTTGGCATTACACTTTAATAGAGATTGAAATCTGATGCTGCTCATGTCCTTACAGTTAAGCAAGCACTTAATTGCTCTGCTGGATGGGATTCCACTAAGAGTACTGCTACTGCTTTTTTGAATTGTTAGTTGAGAGATTTCTGTAGAGAAGAGTTTAGCATCCACTGGTTTGCATGAGTAGTTTCCACCTCCTGATCTATTANTAGTGGAATATGTGTGTGGGGAATTGCTAGCCTGGAAAAAAATATTAATGCAGTCTCTGCAAAATAAGCAAAAACCTTTCAAGAAAGGCAAAGTAAAGATAGAAAATGCTGCAATGTTATATTACTTTCTTCCCTTTCAGTCCTTTACATGATTCATTACTTTGATGTCTTCTGTTAGCAGAGTAAATATATGTAATATTGCTCTCCCCTCCCCCTTAGAAACAAAGGTAATTTTGAATTTCTTCCATCTGAATAAAACTCAAAATGAACCAAACAGTTCCTCCTTATAGGATATCCATAAATCCCTTTGGAACAAAAAAAATCCAAACATCCAGCAAAACAAAACTACTTTGTCCCTTTTGAAATGTGGTTGGATCTCATTCTGCAGTGCCAAGATCTGCTTGGCTGGCCCTCATTTATACTCTCTCTGTTCAGCATAAGAGGGGCTGGAAGATGAAAATCTTGCTGGGTGATTGACATTTCTCCCAAAGCAGGAGAGCCACAAGGATACAGTCATTAGAAAAATGGCTCAGCTTTGGTCCTGCACCCAACTTTCCCTTGGCTTTGTGCTGTACCAGTGAAGAGTTCATGCTCCAAGGAGCAGTAATGAGGCAGTGTTTCACACTCAGGTCCCTTGTCAGGCAAGCTCAAACTCTCCAGGCAGCATCCCTGCAGTCAGGTAGATCCTCTGCTGGCCAGGTTAAAAACGACCTGTGGCACTGAATATTCCATATTGCCTGTTGACAGGGCTGAGGAAGTGAAAGTGGGACTGAAGTGTGCACGTGTGAACAGAAAACAGTCACAAAATAAACTTGGATGCCAATGATTCAGGTTTTATAGGCTGTATTTAGATACCCTGCCTCCATGTCAGTCACTTTCTAGTCAAAATGACTCAATGAGCCTGAGTGAGGTGCTTGTCACCTCTGCATTTCAGCTCTATGAACCTGGGGGCATTTGCATTATCTAAATGTGGTCCTTCATAGAACCAGAGTCCTTTAGGTTGGAGAAAACCATTAAGGTCATCAGGTCCAGTCATAAACCTAGCACTGCCAAGCCCAGCACTAAACCATGTCCCCCAGTCCCACATCTACAGGTCTGCTAACTATTTCCAGGGTTGGTGGCTCCAGCACTTCCCTGGGCAGCTGTTCCAATGCTTGAAAACTCATTCCATGAAGAAAAGTTTCCTAATACCCAATCTAAAGCTTTTCTGGCACAATTTGGGGCCATTTCCTCTCATCCTGTCACTTGTTATTTGGAAGAAGACCTTGCTAGGTAGTTGTAGAGAATGATAAGGTCTCCCGAGTGTTCATTTTGTCTGAAAAACCTTATTTTGTTAATTTAAGTGGGAAAGAAAAGCTGTCTGTATAATTTAAGAAATAAGAAGACTACAGATTAGGAACATGAGCCAGGGAGGGGAGTTACAGCAGGGCTAATGTGACCCATTTGTTTTGTTGATTTATCAGGGGGGGAGAGATTAAACTAAATATGTTAATTAAGCAGTATCACACATGTTTAGTCAAAAATATTGAAATCCAGGACAGTTAAATTTGGCATTACACTTTAATAGAGATTGAAATCTGATGCTGCTCATGTCCTTACAGTTAAGCAAGCACTTAATTGCTCTGCTGGATGGGATTCCACTAAGAGTACTGCTACTGCTGATTTTTTGAATTGTTAGTTGAGAAATTTCTGTAGAGAAGAGTTTAGCATCCACTGGTTTGCATGAGTAGTTTCCACCTCCTGATCTATTAGATGTGGTGAAGAGAAGATCTGTTGTGTAGACCCAGTCACGTTTGGCTAACTTGCTGTTCCTGGGACAAAGAAAGGCTGTATAAATCACACAATAGGTTTTTCTTTAATAAATCAAAAATTTTTTTCATTTACCTCAAACCATGTATATGCTGCAGGCAAGGAGCTGCTCTGTGTTTAATGTAAATAACAGATCTATTCTATCAAGTCCATTCCCAGTGTACTTCCTCTGACATCAGTGACTTCAGTGGATTTATTCCAGGGGTGAATTTGGCTCTTCCTGTTCTGTGTAGGTAAATCTTCAGGCAGTGCTAATTAGGAGAATGTCAACTGATTTTACCATTCCATTATGCTGGATTCTGTAAAGGTTATTTATATCATCCTACATCAGGGCCCAGTGAGAGAATATTTCTGGTGGCAGTTCATCTATTAAAATAGCTGCAAGAAAATGTAAGCACTGGAGCTAAAAATAAAACTTTGTTTCTCAACAGAGCGAGAGACAGCCACATGCATATTTTCAAATTTTAGCATTCTCATGTTTACTGAATAGAAATTGCATTGCTTTCATAATGTTAATAAACACTTCCATGTTACTGGAGTTGCTCCTGTGAAGTGGAAGCCAGGTGTAAATGTACCAGTGTCTGCAAAGGCTTCTCAGCAGAGGTCGTGGTTGTTTCCTCTGCTTTAATGATCTTCTGGCTTTGAAACAAGTGATGCAGAAGGGCTTCTCTGATGTGTATTTACTGTTGATGATACATTTTCTGTGTGAGCTGAGTGTGACCCTTGTCTGAGATTGTTAATAGATGACCTTACATGAAAATACAATGTTTGTGCTTACATTATGTTTTTTCAAGCACATTCTGTAAACCATTAAAGCACACACAACTCAGAACTCTGTTAAATTCAAGCTGTATTATTTGAATGTTTAGTTGACTTTCTTTTGTTCCAGTCCAAGCATAAATCACAGTGGTTGTCCTCTCAGTTATGATGCTCCCTTTGCCAATTAGCCAGTATGAAATGCTGGAGGTACATCTCAGTAACTGGCCATCATGCAGCATTGCAAAATATTTTTCAGAATGGACAGTTCATTTCAGAACAACCTCTGTAAATGTCTGGGTGTATCACAGGCTGTCAACTCTCGGCCTAATATTTTTTTCTCAGCCTCGTGTGTTCACATTTTTTTGAGAGTGGAGTCAAAAAAAGTGCTCTTGAGACAGCACATCATCCTTAACTGGTAAAAATGGTTTGTTTTCCAATCTTACACTACAAATCAGTGCTTTCTGTACTATCATTATATATCCACATTACTTCTAAAAGCAAGTAAAACATGATGAATAAGATCAATGCTCTCTTGTTTTGCTGCTGCCAGAACTTCTCCAATTGCTGTTTGGTGGAGCTGTTTTGTGCATGAAAAAAATGGGATCACATTAAAGAGACTCTACTCTGCTTTTATCTTCTGTATTTCTGATTTTATATTTGTTGTCTTACTCCAAGGTCAGAGCCAGATTTAGAGTAGCTGCAGGATGGGTTTCAGCCATGCTGGCTGCCTGCAGAGCCTGCTCAGTTGAGTGCAAGCACACACTGGACATCCTTTCTTTCCTTGAGCCACCCCTCTGACAAAGGGACATGGAGTTGTTTCCTTCAGGAATGTTACCACACATACCACTGAGAGCTTTTCTTATGCAAAGAGCATCCCTGCATAACCTCAGGAAACCTGATGTTCCAGTACATCTACCAAGAGAAACTTTTCTGGTAAAGGGAGAACTTGTATTGGACTTTTTAGATTATTTTCCATCTCCAGACTCCCATCAGTTTCATGCTTGAGCTAGTAATAGTCTATTATAGTTTATTCAAGTGGTTACAGGGGATATTATTGCCATGGATGTCTTTCTCAGGTACTTGGAACCACATCCTTTCAGTGTGCACTCACAATAGAGCTGTTAATAAACACTGAAGCGTCCAGCAGCACGCTCAAGGACTTGCAGTGGCACTGCTTTCCCTTGCCTTGCTTTTTGAGAGTGACAGTGATTTTCTTAGGTTACCAGCCTGTAATTCAAAGACTATTCTGCTTGCCCAGCTAATGAAGTGAGAACAACTCTCTCCATAATGCAGTAGTTCTTTCCTGAGTAACTTCCTGTCAGGACACACTGAGGCTTGGGCATCTTTAAAAATGCCTGTCATTTTTATTTAGAAGCTTCAAATTAAACAGTATAAAGGAAATGAAACAAAAATGTATAGTTGGAAAGCAGCTGGTGGATTTGTTCATGTTATTGGAGAGCTTTGGTACACAGACAGGTAGACTAAATAGAAATTTTACCAGCATCCCCTGATAAAATGACAGGCTGACAATTCAGCCTGTCATTTTGTAGAGGACTCTGACAGAAGAGTTTTCTTTGCAGCTGAGAGGACAGAAACACATTATGAATGCTTAAGGTCGATGCAAGGAAACAGAGCCCTGCAAAACATATTTAATATAGGTTTGATTTCCTGTGGAATGTTTTCCAGATGTTCTCTCAAACAGGCCTCTAAAAAATGATGTGAGGTGGTTTTTTTTTTGCAGAGAAAATTCTGTTTTGTGTCACAGCATCTGAGAATCACTGTTCTAATTCTTTATTGCATTACCTTGTTCTCAGGATTTTCACCATATTTTTCAAAATTGGTTTTATTACACAAAAGGTCAGTCGTATATAAATATTTATATAACCCAATTTCAAATAAATCATACTTGTTTAGAATCACATTTGAGCTTAGTAGTTTCCCTTAAACCCAAAGGAGACCTAATATATTAAATTAAAATTACTCTTATGCATGATCTTGAGTCACTTAGGGGATTTAATTAACATTGATAAACTATGACATTAGTGTTTTGTTAAGTCCTTTTGATTTTCTGTAGCAGATACTGTGTAAAAAGATCTAACTGGTCTTTAGCAGATGACATGAGCAAAGGGAAAGGATAATATTAACAGGAAATTATATAGAATTTATTTTGCTTTCCACAAAGTGCAGTAAAAGAACATGGGTGTAGGGTATTAATTTGCTAATAGAAGAATAGAAAGAATACAGTATTTGTACTTTTAATTTTAAAATACAGATATGCAGAGGTGGAAATGCTTTTCATTTTGCATGGCTGAATTTCAAGGAGTTAGACCTCCATTTTCTGGTGTATTAGATGTCCAGGATGTCCTGGTAAACAAGAAGCCTGAGCAGTAACATAAATGCTGGCAAATGTGGTGGGGCCCTGGTCCAGACAGTGAGCTGGGCTGAGTGTGGATGCTCTGGAGGGAGCAGCCCTGGTGGGCTTGGTGCCTGTGCCTGATGCTCTGAGCAGGCACTCCTGCTGATAGAAGGCACCTCAGTGAATCTTGTGTGGTCCCTGGTGTTTGTTCCTGTGTCTAGTTATCCCACAATCCAAACAGGCTGCCTCTCTATAATTGGGGATTGTCCATATTTTGCTTCCAGATGAACAACACAGTTTTGAGAGGCAAGTTGAATCTGGAATCAAATATTTGCTTGGGTTTAGACTGCCAGTTATTTAAAATAACAAAAGAGCAGCAAAACCAGATAAAAAACAGATGCTTTCAGTTAGTAGCTGGTATTTGGGGTCTAAAATCCTATAATAGTTTCTGCCATTGTTGGAAAAGATTTGGATCAGCTCTTGTGAGGCAAATGGTTTGCCATCAGAAATGTACTTTTTTACCCTTCCTACTCCCCAAAAAGTACAAATGCTGAGCTGGGTGTCAGGGGGATGGGGGCTTCATGGGGACTCCAGGGACAGGCAGGACAGAACCTTTTGGGCTGGGCACCACCCCAGCTCGGGAGCAGGGCAGTCCTGGGCATGGGGACAGGATGGGACAGCAGCCCCTGGGCAGACCTGGCTCAGTGGGGGCCCATGGCTGGGTAGGGCAGGACTGGGCAGGAACATCAGTGCCCTCAGGGCCTGGACACTCTCATTGTTTGAGAAGGAGGGAAGCAACCAAACACAAACCAGCCTTTTGCTGGGAAAATATAGTGGGGTTGCTGTTAAACAAATACACAGAAAAGTGACCTCTCAAATAAAAATGTCAAAATTTGTCATTGCTCACAGGTGCTCAGCAGTGTGTAGATAGCTAAGGAGGTGTGAGATGTATAAAATGACACAGCTCTAGTGTCCTTTAATGAAAAAAAGATGGATCAAAGCTACTTTACTATATACAGGAGAGTCATCTGTCGTTATGGAGTTCTTCTGAGGCTTTTTTCATCCCACTGGCTGATAAGAGTTGCTTATGTGGCCTTTGCCTCATTTGCTCCCTGTTTGTGAAAGAAAGAGAAAATGCAATGCTGCTCCAACAATGAAGCCATTAGTTTGGCCACATACCAAGCCCTCTTTGCCACTCGTGCACCCCAGAGGAGCAGCAGCACCCCAGCCATACGGGAGCTATTTGTAGCCAGAGCAGGACACTGCAGTTGACCCCCACAGAAGAAGAACAAGTATTTTGACTTGTTGTTTTTTCTGTAATGGTGCCATTTATCACTGTGACACACATTCATTGACTTAGTCTGGCTTTTTTCAGTGTGGGATTTATACCTCTTTTCTGTTTTGAATATTGATGCAGCACTTCCCTTACGTGCCTGCACTGCCAAATGGTGTCTAGACACTGGAGCAGCTCTGACTAATTAGTGTAGTCACCCCAGTCTCTCAGCTCTGGCATTTATGTACTCTTTATGTTACTGCTATAAATAGGTCCTTAAACACCAGCAGCAGTGTAAGGAGGGGTGGCAGTGAGCGTGTCCAGAGCTCACCTGACATCCCTGAGGTGTGGCACAGGACAGCTCCATCACTGCCTGCGTTCCTCACAGGGCCAGAGGTGTAACCACTCTCCTGGACATCACAACCCACGTGTGGGCAGCCAGCAGGAGACCAGGGTTCAGTGTCCTGGGTGGCAACAGGGCATGAAAGAAGGACATGGTTTCACCACAATTGAGAGAACAGCAGAAGCCCCCAAAAGAGAGGCCCCATTTATTATGGATACACAATTTTATAGGGTTTGCAAAGTGAGAGAGGATTGAAGATGAAATCCCACCTCTCAACCAGACTGGTGAAGTGCTCAGTCCATCAGATTCCCTTCTCCAAGAAGGAATGTAAACAAAGCTGGTGTTTTTAGTACAATGTGTGAGAAAATCTGACTCGAGAGTATAAACTTTTCAGAAGGCTTTCAAAACCAGGGCGACAGTCCTGCTTGGTCAGAACATCACCAGTGCCAAGGCAAGGTTTCTCTCCTTGTGTACCAACAGTACAGTCAGAGAGAAAAAAACAAGAGACATCAACACTTGCCATCCCAGTGATGTGGGTGCTTCCTGAGGAGGAATCTGCTTCAGAGAGTTGCTTTCTGATAGGTCATGATTTGCACCCAATCCAAACTAAAAATTGTAAAAATTTTCTGCAACTTTACAATTTGCATCATTCTTTTAAACATTGCTGCACCAATGCTAAAGCTGAGTTGACCAGCCTTAAAGAAGGAGAACTGATAAATATCAAAGATAACTTCAGGACATCAAAGAACTTCCACAAAACCTTGAGAACAAAAAGTAGAGAAAACCTAATCAATGCTGCCTATGCAACAGGCTGTGCTAATATAAAATTAAATTGCTTCAAAAATTATATGCAGATTCAATGCAATACTGCTATTAAAAAGCTTATTTGTAAGCAAAATGTGAAAGTTTTGAATGATCCAACTGAGTATTTGAAGAGTCACTATCATAAGGAGAGCAAATTAACTTCGCTTCCTTTGTATTTTTAACTGTTACAAATTATTTTCCTGGTGCTAATACAAAGCATTAGAGAATAGCAGGTTTGGGATTCTTTTCTCTTCTTTTCAGAAAGGCTGTTTGTTGTTTGAGCAGATTTTCTTTGAATTTGCCAATGGGATTATTCTCAATTTTCAAGCTAGTTGTATACAAAATATTTAAAGTAAGTTTTCCAGAACATCTGCAGGTTTTCCAGGGCTAAGATAGGACTACTTTATTTGTAGGGTTTCTATCCCACAAAGAAATGATTTTTTTTTTTTAATTTTTTCATCTTCCTTGGAGGAAGATTTCTGGGTATTACCTGGTAGTATTTACGCAAGGAAAGGGGAAGAAATCATAAATTCTGCTGTGCATGATGAGGACTCTGTGACAGAAAAAGAAATTAATAGTTCCTTTTAAATGTTGTCCTGCTACATGGTATGAACAATATAAAACTGCCTGCCTGTCTCTCTCCTGCAGTGAGATAGATCTGTGTGCATTGCACATGTAAAACTGGGCAAACCTGAAGGTATGTGTGGCCAGCTCTGTTTGTTCTCTGGATAACAAAACTGCTCAGTCATGACTTAGAAACCCTCAAGTTGCCACCTACACGTTGCCTCCTGCTGAAGGGGCACCTAGTTAACACAGATTGCTCAGGTTCCACATCCCTAAAAGGATTGTCTCTTTTACCCAAACTGTTCTTAATATTCATGTGCAACACTTCAGGTTTAATGGTTCTCACTAGGCTAATTTGTCTCTCTCTCTGGATAAATAGCAGTACCACTGTTTTGGTGTTCACTGATGAGCACACTTCCATCACTTCCAGTCTACTGGAAATGTTTGGGGGTAGATCTTCAGTGGGTGTTAATCAGCAGATCTTCACTGGAAAGTATTGGAGTATTTTATGGCAGATGGAGCTCTGTCTCTGATTTTATTTTCTGCCCTTAACTTTATCTCCCGTGCAAATGAATCCACATAAGGATCAGGTGTAGTTAACAGCTCAGGAGAGGCTGAGAGCTTGGATTGTGTGAAGTTTGGATGACTCACTAGGGAAGGGGTGTATGATAATGTCCAGTAATGCTCAGACCAGAGCTATCTGAACTAAATTTGACTTAGGAAAACTTAAATATGCAATGTTGTCACATCATTACTTTTTATGACTGCAAAAATTCTTCAGAAATACACATGGAAGTCAAGGTATATGCAAAAGAGATGAGCAGAGCTATTTTTAGCATCCTTTAGGGTTTACAACAAATAAGTTCTTTAAGCAGGCTGGGTAGTAAATGGCTGGTTTTATTCCATAGTTATCAGTTCTTAAAAACATTTAGAGAAGAGGAATGTATGAAATGATCTCTGGACCAATGCACCTAAATAACCTAAGGGAGAACTGGACATTTCAGAATGATTAAATGATTGCAAGAAGTGTTTCCAGGATTATCAAGATGCTGATTGTATAATTCCATTGCCAAAAAGATTTATTTGTGGTCACAAAAATAATGAAATTTAGGTCTGAGGAGCTATTTTGTTTGAGAAATGCAAGAATGCAGTACGTACAGAAGGCTTGCCCTTTCTACCATGGCAGAGGTTTTTCATACCAGATAGATGTAATAGGCTCTGTTCTGTTCTAAACCTGACTTCTTCCAGGTATTAGTAGAGTTAGAAAAATCCTTGGAAACTGTCAAATGTCTTTGCTCCCAATTGATCCAAAAGCTGGATTCGAGCCACTATCTTAATTACTGAGAGAGGAATCACTGCAGTGACAGAAGGCTTCCTTGCCCAGATTTTCTTCATGGGGCTGCTATTTATCTCTTTCCATACCTTGAGACCCATTTCTTCTCAGCCTGTCCCCTAGTAGGTACAGTATATATTCACCAGCTGAGTGGGATTTTATGTAAATTTAGAAATATATGTATACGTACATCTGTATGTATCTGTATGTATGAAGGATTGGTGGAGAGGTTGACTTTTTAAAGCTATTAAAGATAACTGGGTACAGATTTCCATCTCAAGGTTAAGTGGTTAAATAAGGCAAGAGAGGGAGTGAAAAGCTTAGGGTTGACTGTGGCTTGAAGGCAACCATGGATTTGCTGGTGTCAGTACAGTTAGCGAGAGATGGAACTAAAATAAGAATGAGAACAGCTCTCATAAATTCAGGTATAACTTGTATGGAGTTTATTTATAGGATGCTTTCTCAAACTAAGCCTCTGAACCTTTTGATGTTTGCCCATCGTTACTTTCAGGCCAGTTAATGATGTGTATCCAGTCCCATTCTGGGGTAGGTAAGACAATAAAGCAAACAAAGATAATTAGTCTCTGGAGCATGTAAACAAATACAGTAAATCACTTGCAAATCACTTGTTTCTTCTAACTTTTGCGGGGTTGCTGCAAAATTGAAAAAGAGCATTTATATTCCAAATCTGCATAATGCTGGAGCAGTGATGAAAATTCATAGATTATACTATTCTGATTTTGAGAGGGCTTTGCAAAGATTAGGCATCTGATCCTGAAACATTACTGTGGGTTGCCAGATGCAAAAGAACATTTTCATACGTATTTCACAGAAGACAAGATTGAAGTAGGAAGGTGATTTTTTTCTTTTTTCATGTAGATAAAGGTCTAAATAACACTTTGTAAATAAACAAAAGTCACTACTCCAAGATTATAAGGCTAAGATGGGCAGGGGAGCAACTGTAGGATGTTTGATGTTCACCCACCTCATCAAT
Organism: Chaetops frenatus; assembly: GCA_013400775.1. Taxonomy (NCBI): domain Eukaryota; kingdom Metazoa; phylum Chordata; class Aves; order Passeriformes; family Picathartidae; genus Chaetops; species Chaetops frenatus. Next base: position 181,492 of record VZTR01017693.1, on the reverse strand, counting down.
GCCTCACAAATTTCACAGACCTGAATGAGAGCTTTATGTGGCCTTTAAATCACAAATAATCAGAAGAGATCCTGTCTGTTAGTCCTTTTATTTTCCAACATGGTTGTAATCAGTTGATCACAATTCAGTTCACTCCTGGTCTTAAAGCACCTCCTGTATGTAATCAATGCTCTCCCCCCTTGGTCATGGGTTGGCTGAGGCAGGTGAAGATAACGTGGCCCCTCAGCAGCAGAACTCGATGCAGAACATGCTTTCCTTTCATCTCAGCCCTGCACTCAATACTCTAGAGTTTGGATAAATGCACATTTCACGAGAACAAATAGATTCTCAGTGCTGTGGCTCTGGGGGGTGAGGAGACGGTGCCAGCTGCTGCTGCAGGCCAGGCCAGAGCAGGGCTGAGCCCCCTCTGGAAATGTGGGGCACTACCAGAGCAGGTCCTGCTTCAGGTCTTGCATTAAGAGCCTTGCTTGCTCTGTGAGCACACACATACAGTTCTGTGTAATCAGTAAAACAGCAGAAAGTGTGTTCTGAATCTTCAGGATAAAAGACTCCAGTTACAGTTCAGATCCAGGCAAAATGACTCCTCATATGATAAAATCAGTCTTTGTCTTTTTTTCCTGGCATGAAAATGCAGAACATTTCTTTTAGTAAAGAGCAGGCATTTCCCTGTTGTTCTGTTCCTTTTTACTGTTTTCTTGCACTTTTTTTGTTCTGACTTCAAAAATAGATTCTGGAAAGAGATGCATCTTAGAAAGAGACTCTCAATGGTTGAAATGCATCCAATATGCATTTAAGTTACAGAATATTAAGCCTTGTCCAAAAATAGAGAATGTAAAAGGTAAGAATGCCTTCAGGCTTGATTTTTAAAGATTTGCATTTTTCTTCCTGTTGCAGATCTCGCCTTGCAGATTTCTTCACAAACTGCCAGCCTGAGTCACGCTCTGTTAGTAGCTGTCTGAAGGAGAACTATGCTGACTGCCTGCTTGCTTACTCGGGGCTCATTGGTAAGAGGGCAGGGAAGGGTGAGGGCTTGCTCATGAGAAAAAAAAAACCCCAAACTTCATTTTGAAGGCCTATGTGAAATGAAAACTGGAATATAATAGTGCATGATACCATACTAGGCCAGTTTCTCCAGCTACATGTATCGGCCCTGTTTTGCCTTACAGAGATTCTTGGGGTGAGTTTGTACTTTATGAGAAAATTAAGGGTGGAGGATGAGTAGAGAAAGGTGCTTGAATTTGAAACAAATGCTAGCTTAAAAAGTAAAGCTTATTAAGAGGGCTGAATGTAGTCAGGGCAGAGGAGTAGGACGTTAACAAGTGGAAGTTCAGCTTCCTTGATACTGCAGCTGTCATCACAAGTTTGGGTAAACACCTTCAGAGAAAGGTCCCTATGAATCTGAGTTATAAAACACTAGATCAATCCAGCCTTTTATCAATTCCAGCTGCTATTCTTTCCATGATATCCTTCTGCCCACTCTAAATGTTTTCAGAGATGCCTGTCAGTGAGATGAGCTGAAACCAAATTTATCTTCCGAAATCATCTTCCCTCCCCAGCACAGATGTTTTTGTTTGCTGTCACCTTCCCGAGTGTCAGGAGGCAGCAGGATGCCTTTATGGGAGCCAGGTGCCACACTCAGTGCTTGGTTCCTGAAAGAGAGACATCATGTCAAGAAGCTGAACGTGTTGAAGAAATGTTGGGCAATAAATAATAAGTGAATGTCAAAACTCTGAAACAAACAAATTTGAAAGGCCACCAGATAAGATGTTTTTAAGCTCACAGCCTGCACCTGCTGCAGTGCAGCAATATCCCCTTCTGTTGGGCATGAAGGTGCCAGCTGAGGCCCTGAAGCTGATCTTGCTGCTAAATAAATGTCTCTGGAGATAAGATCGAAATGAAAATATTTCTAAAACAGGTTGGGTTTGCTGAAAAATGACTGAAAGCTATACTCGGTGGCTTATTGTTACCATTCTTATTACTCTAGCAGCTAACAAGTGAGGTAAAGTCCATGTGGCAATGGGTAAAATGAGATGTGATGGCTTCAAAGGATATTCTTCTACCACTGAAGAGATTAAGACAGCATGCAAAGGGTAGAACATCTGAACAGTTATGACAGACTGTCATTTGACTCTGAAACAGAGAATTGAATAGCCTTGAAATCTGATCCTGGCAATGAGATTAAGAAGTCTGGCTGCTGGCAAGGAGTAACTGTTACTAATAGATACTTCTGGGTAAGAGCTGCCAAGTTCTTGCTGGACCTGGCGGATTTTGCTGGCAGTTTTGTTGGTTTCATTGTTCAGTTTAACCCCAAAGATCACCCAGTTCCTCTTGTGAGGTGTTTTTGTGTTACTGGGGATGACCATGCTGCAAAACGCTGTCACACCTCAGAAATGTGGAATGGGTGCCTCAGGAGTTCAAATCAAAAGGAGATCTCGTTTTCAAAGGGAAAAATACACATTTTTCTTCCTTCTTGCTAGCCCCTAGAGACATGCAAAAGAGGAACTGACTGGTGTTACAAGAGTTTTTGCTTTTTCTATTAATTCTTTTAAACCAAGAAATTACTGAAACGTTTCTATTGCTGAAGCAATAAATCCCTGCTTCTGATATCAGTCTGATATGAAAGTGGAGTAAGGCAGAAATCAGATGTATAATCTTTCAAATGTCTGCTTAATAGATATAAAAGAAGAAAAAGAGTTAAACTGTGGATAAGAAGCTGCTGCAGATCCATTCGTTCATCAGAGCTTCAGGATCTCCATTTAATTCAGATAAAATATTGTTCATTAAAACAAAATATTATTTCATTTAGCCATTTCATTAAATGTAGCAAAAATTGCACCTCCACAGTGTTTGTCCAGGAAATTGAGGCTTCTCTATGGAAGGTACAATGGATGTGAGTCTGTTCTCATATACAGGGATGTAAATAAGAGTTAACTTCACTGAAATTAGTGGAATCCCACCTAAAATTAATGACTTAAATGGAAATAGAGCCAGTCATAGTTTTTGTATAAGGTGCTTTATCAACAAAATAGAGAACAGTCTGTAGAGGCTGCTTTAATGTTTGCATCAGGGAGTTATGTATAAAATTTTAAAGATATGTATGCTTTACAGGAAGTTGGAAAACCTCAATTAATTGCTTTAGGCTCCTTGTTGTAGTATAGGGATAAATTAATATTTTTTTAATTAACAGAAAAATATAAAAAATATTAATGTAAAAGGAGGCTGTGGATAGCCACATTTGAGTCAGTGCTTTGGCTGCAGCCTGGTAAAGCCATCTGGACCTTCTGCACTCCCACATCAATTAAATGTTGCTCTAAGTGCTGACTTCAAGATCTGCTTTAGCATTCACTTCCTGACACATTTTCCCTTGTCTCGAGCAAAATCCATCCAAGTTCCCTGGTATTCCCAGGAATCCCATGAGGGTTTGTGTGAATAAGCTGGGGCTGCTTTGGGTCAAAGAAGCTTCAACAGCTTGCCCCTTCTCCTAGACTCACCATCCATCTCCTCATTCTTAATTCACCCTCATCTGAGCAACCTCTTGGCTGTCTTCAGGCCAACTCTGCTTTTGTGTAAAATGTGGAGGTGTGACTGCTGACTTTTGAGTCCATCCCAGAGCAGTTTGATATCTAGAGCTCAGAAAACCAAGCATGTCCTATTTTACTGCCAGCCACCGTGCTTTCTCTGATCCCTTAGCGTCCATCAGCAAAATTTCCAAGATGCCAGCTCGTGGGGAAGGGGGGAAGGGAAAGGCACACACATTGCAGGGAAAAAGAAAACCCACCCCAGGAAAGCAAGCATATAATCTGCTTGAGTTCACATCTGCCCCCAGGTTTAAATGACAGACTGATTTTCTACTAGCTGCTCTTTCAGCCACTCTGTTTCTGCTGGATGCACAGTTTGTGTGCTGTGTACACACTTTCCTTGTCCTGTCTTTCCTGTATTCATCAACCCTAATTGTACCTCGGTATCTGTTACACTTTCAACCCCTGTCTTAACCATTTTAATTACCTTATTACCTCTTTGTGATAAGAACGTCTTACCTCAGTGACCTTTTTCATTTCCTCAGTATCTTTCTGTATTTTTAACCCTTCACTAAGCATTTGCTAATTAGAATTTTTTTTCAGCCTACTCCTTTCTTTCCATTTGCAAAATCGTCTTGATTTTTTCTTTCTCACACTTCTTTGCAGATCATGTTGCAAGGCTGAAATAGTGATCTGAGCCAACAAATGGATGAAGGAGAGACATTTTAATGTGTTTTACTTTAATTTAACATCATTTCTCTTCTTATTTATCTACTGTCCAGTTTTCATTAACAATGCAAATTATATTTGCCTGTTTTACTAAATTCTCTATCTCCACTTAATGAATTTTGAACCATGCTGTTTACTCATGTACTAATCTCATGTAGAATTTGAGCAATTATTAGTGCAACTATCTGCTAAAAGCTGCAGGAAGCCAAAGGCATGGGATTATAGTCAAATTTAAGAACATCCCAAAACAAGAGAAAAGATGCTTTTTGTGAATTTTCACAATGGGATCACATTCATTTTCACATAGATTACTGTCTTTCTCAGGCCAGCCCTAGTGCCTGTCACATATGAGGCAGTTTGCATGTTGATTTGCTCATTTCCCAGCACTGCCTGGTGACTGAAAGGCTATTAGGCATCACTCTGTGATTTGTGTTATTTCTAATGTTCCTTTTTTAGCTTGATGTTTGATAGCCCTTTCCCGTCTGTTATTGCAGACTGTTGGACCCTGGACCTATGGACCAAATTTTCTCTCCTAGTGTACACTTTGGGTCTCTAACATTTGTCCTTCATCTATTCCATCTTCTTAATGACTACTTTGATGTCAGTTTTGAGGAGATGTGATCACATTTCCTCACGATATATGACCTGTCCTAGAATTGAAGATTATCAAATGAGGAACATGTTCCCCTGAAGCAGCTGGCAGCTGTTCAGGTCTGGAATACCTTCACCTTTTTATTTAATTTTTCCTTTTTGATCAGACAAATAAAAATAAAGATTCAAACTTCTCAATCCTTAGGAAAGTTTCAAATACCTGACCTGCTGGGGTGATGCTTTCAGTGAGACTGGCTTGACTGCTCAATATGCAGCAGTTTCCTGATCCAGATGAGTGATGCACTGTTGCTGTACATCTTTTAGGACACAAAATGCCTTGTTTGGTTTCATTTCATTCTTGGTTGCCTTGAGCTGACATATAAACGGGAGAATATTTCCCCAAGAATTTGCAACAGAGTTAGAATGACCCTGTGGTTGGAAAGCTGTTGACAATGTTTAGGAAATAATCACTTCACTGAAGAAGTAGTGAGACAGCAGGATTAATAATAATTTACTACCTGCGGAGAATCTGCTCTACCTTTTCATGCATTCTGACTTTTGCTGTGTTCATCACCATAACCCACTCTGCTGCCAGGTCCCTCATGAGCACCCTGGGGTTAACACTGCTTCAAGACATAGTTGGGCTCCCCTCAGCATGACCAGCATTCTCCCCACTCATGCATTCCAGAATTGTTTTTTCTGTCTGGCTGCAGACTCGAGGAGGAAGCACAGGTCTGGGTACCTGGTTTCAGCCATTTATTGGCAGCTAGAATTAAAATGAGAAAAAAACGTAAGCGAGGAAAGAAAATCAGATTTTGAAGTGCAGCTCTAAGGACACAGTCCACGTGTGTTTGATTTGGCAGCAAAGCCCTTCAAAGAGGTGCTCACCTTCTCCCAACCCATCCCTCCCTCTGCCATGGTTTTCTACCTGTCAGTCCTGCTGATGCAGCTCTCTGTGAGAACCCTTTTTAGAGGGAAGAAATGTGTCTTTAACGTGTGAGTCATGTTACAGTCCCTAAAGTGATTGCATTCAAACCACAGAGGGTGTGAAATACGGCACAGGGCTGGGTGTCAGAGGGTTGAGGGGAGCCAGGAGCTGTTAAATCCGCGGGTCAGAGCCCTGCTGTGGGGCTGTGTTGTGAATCCTGCCCTGAAAACACGGCTTCCCGAGGGCTGTTTGCCATCCTAGGGTGGCAGGAATGTTTCAGTGCAAAGGTTGCTCACAGTGCTGTGCTTCACTCTGGTGACAGGCACCGTGATGACACCAAACTACATCGACTCCAGCAGCCTCAGCGTGGCCCCGTGGTGCGACTGCAGCAACAGTGGCAACGACATAGATGAATGCCTGAAATTCCTGAATTTCTTCCAGGACAACATATGCCTTAGTGAGTACAAAATTAGATGGTTTTTTATGTGTTTTAGGGTGTTTTCTGGAATTCCTTTACTGCTTAAAGTGTGTTACGACACATCAAGGCCATCACTTTGTGCTTGGTTGAGTGTGGTTCTGTTCTAGGTGTAAAAATTAAAAGAATGAGCAAATATGCCTGATATTGTGGTTTATGGCCAAGACTGCAAACATGAGAAGCTCTTGGAAAAAAACCCAAAACCCAAAGTTGTATGGTATTGAAATATGTTTATATCACAGGTCATATTTGGAGCCTAACAGTCAGGCAGCATCTTTACCATGGAATTGCAACACCTGAGGGGTTTCTGTATAATTTAAGAACTTCATATAAAAAAGTCATGTATTTTAGGATATGAAAGATTTGCCGTAAGTAAGTATAAATTGGATGGTGCTTGCAATTTACAGCCAACTTCATTTTTTTAGGATATTTGATCTCAGATGCCTGGTTTTAACACAAGCCTGGATAGTAACTATTGTAAAGACTTTGTTAAATTATTGATCTTTTTTTTCCGTCAGACTCACTTCCAAATTAGGGACTATTATAAATTTCAGAATGGCTCAGTGGAGTCAATTTTGGCAGGTTCTCTTTTCAAATTTCCTGTCTGCCTGGAGCAGCATAATTGGATGATGTGGAGTGTGCATCAGAGTTTTAATTTCAGATAAATGAGGAGACCAAAAGAGCTTGGCTTCCCTAGTCTAGCAGAACAGAAGTTGAAAGGATACGTGATTGTCCTCTGAAATTGCATTGGAGGGGCAAGCCCAGGGAGAGGAAGGGATTACTTCACCTGCAGGACAACGTTGGCATATGATCAGAAAGGCAGATATTGGCCATACATATTTAGGCTCGAAATTGGAAAACTTTTAACCATCAGACTAATGTTAAGAAATAGGCTTCCAGGAAGAGTTTTGAGGGTAGAAGTGGTTTTAAAAGTCATATTTCATCAGCTTATGCAAAGAAGCAGACATGGTTGCTTTTCTCAGAAACAGTAAATTAACTCAGTGATCCAGACTGGCCCGTCCAGCCCTACAGACTTGAGCTGATGCTAATGCAGGGTTCAGTATTTCAGTAGAGGGTCTGAAAATCCCCATTGGTAGCTTCTCAACAGGCAGCACTGCAATGAAGGCACAGGGAGTTCTGTGCACAAAAACCTGAGTTGCCCTGTGATATGCTACTTATGAAGCTTTGGAAGAACGAATCAATTACTCAAGATCATTTCACAAAAGAGAAGTAGAAAAGAGTTCAAACTATGATGGGGTAAAATTTCACAATATGCCATCAGACCTTCTTCAAGCCTAATGGGGATTGCCATTTATATCTATTGCAAAACCTCAGATTTTATTCATTTGTGAATGTCTTAATTTCTAGAGTGTTACAGGTTCCTTTTAGAACATAAAGACAGAGCGATTCCTTGTCCTTTATTTTCCCATCAGTACAAAAGCATTAATGAAGACAATTCAAAGGCATTGGAGGTTACTGTAATAAAAATTATGTCATCCAAGCTGCAAGATATGCCTTCTTCAGGAAGAAATTAAGGGTGTTTCTGGATTTTATGCAAAATTTTGTCTATCACATAGAAGGGGAATTAAAAAAAAAACCCATTATTTTCATTAGTGGACCTTCCACTGCCTGGAGAAAATGTCATTAAAATCCTTCCCACTTCTTTTACACAAGACAGAAGCTTCTTTTTCCATGGTAGGAAGAAATCAGGAATTTTTGTCTGTTTTTTAGTATATTTCCCCTTCAAAAGGGAAAATAAAACTATTATTTGGGACATTTACAATACTCATCTAGTTGAAGTTGCTCATTGCAGGAGGTTGGATTAGAAGACCTTGAAAGGTTCCTTCAACCCAAACAATTCTGTGATTCTCTCATAGAATCCTAGAATATCTTAAGTTGGAAGAGACTCGTAAGGATCATCAAGTATGATTGTATGAAATAATTGAAGAAGACTAATTGTAAAGGCTACTTGTTACTTTGAAAACTGGAAGGATTGCAGGTATTTCTGTGACCTTTCTTGCGACAGTGGAAACAAGGAGTTACTGTGAATTTAGGAAATACTGCTTTTTATATTGCCTTTTTCAGGGAAACACAAGAAAACTTATCATATCCCTCTTCCCACTTTGTCTCCATTAATGCAGCTCATTCTGGTACTTTTTATGAGTTCTTCTCTTTGCATGTTGGAGTTCTAAGAACTAATATCAGAAGAAAATACATCTTTTTCAGAAGAAAATAACATGTAAATTATTTTATAAGGCAAGGAATGCCACTGAGAAGAAGTGTTAATAACTTTCAAATATTAGTCCCCAGTGAAATTGTTTGATTTCTTGTACAAAGAATTTGAAATAAGAAATCCCCAAATCCTTGTTGAATCCCCAAAGACCTGATTAAGAACTGTTTTTCTATTTGTTTATAAAAAACTCCAACCAATTTACTCTTGCTATAAACACACTCTTTAATCCTGTGAAACTGTGATAAGCTTTTTAACTTTTATATTCTAAAGTTTTAGCTTAACCATGTTTCCCTAACCCAATTATGCAGATTTTGATTGAAAATGGTAAGGAAAAGATTGCCTCAGTTAAACTATTTTGTAGTTATAGGCATATTAGTTTTACTACAACAAGCTGTAGAAATAAATATTTATCCCCTTCTCTGTTTTTAGTTTGCTCTGTAACATCACCTTCCTGAATTAGGACATGACATTCAAACTGTTTTAAATCTTGAAAGTAAATTTCTGAGTTTTTTGAATGCCAACAAATTTGATTATGGTAAGTCCTAAAGCTTCTGTCAAGAATTACTGGAAACATTACAAAGACAAGGCTGCACCAAATAATTATGTGACCCCAGATTTTCAGTTCATGTTTCTGATAGGTTGAAAAACAAGACAAATTTTTCAGCATAAAATTGAGTTTCTATAAATACACATTTTAAATGTAATAATAATAATAGTGGCAATAAAAAACAACTCAGTTCTGCTTTTTGCCTTTTCTTTCTAGAAATAGAAAATTGCCTGTAATTTATTTTCACAGAAAATGCAATTCAGGCCTTTGGCAATGGCACTGATGTGAATGTCTGGCAGCCCATCTTACCAGTACAGACCACTACAGCCACAACTACAACAGCTTCCAGACTTAAAAACACAGGGCCAGAGACCACCAACAATGAAATACCCTCCCACAATGATTCACCAGCATGTGCAAACCTGCAGGTAAGAGAGTTTTGTACTTGTTGTTGTGCATAAATGTATGTTTTTCATAGATACCTGCAGAGTAGTCTGCCACTGCCTAAGTAGATGCCTGCCTAAATTGGAATATCTGTTTATTCCCATGGTGTAGTTACAAGCTGCATATACTGGGAGCTATCAGACACTTATTTTAAATCAGAAACTTGCATATCTCAAAGTGGACTTCACTGCCTCACTGACTCAGAAACAGGGGATGGTATTTAATTTCTTATCACAGGTTTGAATATGAATGTGGCACTCTCCAAATCCTGCCAGGATATGTCAGATTAAATTAATCCCTTGAGTACTCCTAATTCAGAGGGAACCCTTAATGTGAGCTAGCATGTCCTGCTGTCTTCTTTCTTATGTTATTGGCATTAAACTCAAGAAGGTTTTCTGGCTGAGTAAGTCTGCATATTAGAGAACATGTGGTGCTACACACTACATGGTGAAGAAGTGGGACAAAGATAAAACTGTTTTGAATCAGGTATTCTCTTGAACTGGGGTCGAGGTCATGATGTGATTTTGGCCAATGGCTGTAGTGATTTTCTGTGACACTTAAATTATGCTATTGATAGTGGATCATTGATTCTGGATTTAGAGGCTCATCACTTGCTGAAGACAGTTTGTGCAGCTCTTTGAGAGATTGAAGGACTTGGGCAGGAGACAACAGCAAAATGAAGGCAGGAAATAGGTAGCAGGAAATGTAAAATGAAAACATCCTTAGGCCAGATTAGAATCGGGTTATAAAAATTTCTGGTGGTTTAAATGCAAAATTGGGTCAGGCAGGGATAGATCAGCTTGTCCTGTTTATTTTTGTCTTTACAGAAGGAAAACTGCTATGTGACACAAATGTAAGTGTCCAAGCTTTATGGTCTCAGCTGATATTAAGATTAATTTTTCTGTATTTCTGGTTTCCACTGTTATAAAATTGATTTTTCAGTTCCCTATGAAAAGATTCATTTTGTTTTCTTCATATGAAACAGTATCAAAGTTTCCATGTGCACTGAACCAGAAATATTTTATTTCTCAGAAATATGTTTTGCTTCCTAATTTTTCCTGCACTACCGTCTCTCCTTCATCCTTTTCCAGTTCCTGCATATATTTTGCATTGGAAAATTGTATCTGAATAACATTAGGGACATGACAGAGTCACAAAGTATAGGGGGTTAATGATAGATGGTGCAGAATTTAGGTCCTTCTGTTTTAATTCTTTTTTTCATATCTGTGCATTCATTATTATTTAAGCTTTGTAAGTTATTGATATAAGAAATAATTGAAGGCATGTATTGCTATTTTCAATAGTCATTTAACCAAATAGAATATGCTGAAAGAAATGCAGCCTTTTAAACCCAAAACTTGGAATATCTTGCGTTTAGAACAAGACCTTGATGGGATATTATTGAGTCACTTCATGTTATATTAAAAACTTGTGTTATGGGAGAGATCACATTTTCCTTCAGTGCTTGTACAGCCCCCTGTAGATTAAGGCCTCCAGATGCTACCAAAGTACACATCATAAATAAAGAACTGAAGAAATGGCAAGTGATCACAAATCCCATTGGATTCACTTCAATTTGGAAATGTTCCTTAAGCCTGAATAGATGTTCCTGTGTTTTGAAAATGACTTAAATTCTCCCCCGTCCTTCCTCCTGTTACTCTGGCATTTTGAAGTCACATCCCACATGAGTTTATCAGCTCTGGTTTAAAGCTATGCTATGACTTCAAGTGTACCCCCTGACGTACTTGGCACAAGAAGTAAAGGTCTGTAGGGAAAATAGGTTCCTTTAAATAAATGATCTCTGCTGTTTGGTAGAGACTATAGATGAAGTCTGCTCTAAAAGGTCACTGAAGTTATGTGAACCAAGCACTTTTACTCCTGTGAAGTACAATATTCTGTGCCTACCAATTCCTTCTGTCAGAACTTAAACACAAAGAACAAAGCTGTAATATTTTAATGCACTTTTCAAAAAGTAACTTATGAACAGAGCCAAAACAAGCCCACAATTTTTAAAAAAGGAACCTATGTTTTTTGGACGGTATGGTGCCACTTTGCATGTGAGACTTAAACCCTAATGCAAATTCTATAAAAGAACTGGTGTTCATATTGCACTTTGAAAGGGGTATTCATTCTAAGGCTCTCCTCCCATGAAAATATGGCTTTGTAGTATTTTCAAAACATGAACTAGTGCAGCCAAAAGCTTTTTTATATGCTTAGCAGCTGAGCTGAAAGGTTTCTAAAAGGCAATATAGCCTAAACGCTGTGAAAAGTCAAATTACAAGCATCAGTCTCAGCACAAAAAGACAGTGGCAGAGAGGGGCTAAGGAAATGGTCATTGAGATGCAACAGGGCTGCATATTCTAGTTAGGGGGTTTAAAAACACAGAGAAGGAAGAAAGAGCAGGAAGTGATTGATTAGTATAAATTGCCATTGAAATAAATACAGCAAGGGAAGAAAGAGCAGGAAGTGATTGATTAGAATAATATGCCACAGAAATGAGCAAACTCCAACCTCCCAGGGCTGTAAAATACAGGGCACTAACCCAATCCACCAAGAGCATCACTGGCTGAGCAATTTTTGAAACATTTCTTTCTGACTTATTCAGAATGGTCATACAAAGAACAAGAGCACACTGGTGGGTTTGTTGCTGTGCCATGTTCTCCTGCACAAGCAAACCTGGGAATCAGAAAGGTGGTGAATGCTTAAAAAAAAATCTGAGATACTCTTTGTTAACCTGTGCTCAGTATTTATTTCAAAAACAGGTTGAAGATTTGGACTTTAAAGTAATGTTTGTTGTAGTGATGCTGTTTAGAAGTTGTTCTTTATTTTAACTTACTGTTGCTATGGGAATTTGCAGTTCATCCTATTATGGGCTATTTCAAATTGATACAGCAACATTTTTATTTCTGATATCTTCTTACTTTATGTTTACAAATGCATGGATTATGTAATATACTCCTTTTTTCTGTCCCTCAATTAAATCAGCATTCTCACTTTGCCAAGAAGGTGCTTAATTTTGTCAAGAATCCTCTAAACCCTTTTTACAAAACTGCCTTTAACAAAATTTGCTAAACAGTGAGAGTAAATAGTAGCTAGTTTTTATATGAAATGCTAAATTTAAGTATATTTGAAGTGCTTGACTTCAACTTGATCTTTCAAAAGATCCTCAGCACCACTTGAAAATAACATAAAATATTGTGAAGAAAAAGGAAGATGAATCCCAACAGCATGTTCCTTATAGAGGCAGATTTTGTTAAGTAATTGCCAACCCTATTTTTTTTCTCATAGCTTCACTCCAGTGTTTCCTATTTAACTGACATATATGTTAATCCATTATTTTCAGTCATAACTTGCATTCAGTATGCCAGTCAAAAATGGTTCTGGTCTCTCAGCCTCCTCTTCTACCCCCACTGCCTGAACCATCGTGTTGGATTATTTGAAAGGGACAAAAGAATGAGTTTGGATGTGTACTCACACCATGTATTCTTCAAAAAAAAGGCTACCTCTGCATTTAGGAGAGGTGGATAGACCTGAAGGATGATAATGAAATTAACCTCAAGTGATGGATTAGACCAGTTATTCCTGGGTCATCGTAGAGATAAATAAAAAACTAAGACTTTCACACTGGGTTTTCTGCAGTATTTTAAAGGATGTGTTGCTAAAGAAAAAAATAGTGGAAGTCAAGATGGTTAAGGACATTTAAGTAAATGTATGCATCAAACTCTTGCTAGCTAGCTCTATACTTTGTTTTCTCACATTTATTATATTTTGCTCTTGCTTTGGATTTTCAGCATTCAAAGAGAATATAAGGGTTTTGTGCTTTTGAAGAATGTAGCAATGGACAGATATAATTGGGATACACGGCCCTTTGGACTGAAGATAAGTCCAGTATGTAAATGCTGTTGTGCTCTCAGTGGCAATATTTAAAAACTATGAGACAGAAGTTGAAATTATCAAACATTTTGTGGGGAAGAGGGGAAAAGAGAAGTCTGGATACCTAAATATGTCAATTCTTTCCATTTGCGTGTAAGATTAGTGAGTGTTTATAGCAGATGTGAGTCATAATGCAAGCTGTTCTTCCCCAAATTCACGTAATGCTTGTAATTAAAAAAAAATACTTATAATGGTGAATCTTAGGACAAAAACAGGAGAGAGGGCTCACAGTACTCTGAGGAGAGCAGGACTTCAGTGTGACTCAGACTGACAGTGACTGTGCTTTTCCCAGGTAGGTCTGTCTGTGCAGACCTTCTGTGCAGGGAGCTGCTCATCTGGGGGTTTAAGTACCCTCTGTAATTGCTTAATGTTCCTTCCCATGTGCTAAATATCGTTATTCTAAAGCATTGTGTAGATGTTTGGAGAGGGTTAAAAGCTGCAGTGTAGCATTCTGAGGATCAGGACACAGCAGGTGTGGATCTCCATGGGCTGGTGATTGGGTGGTGGGTGAACACAGGCAGGAAGCCCAGGCAGTGTGTAGGTGAGGGAATGGCACAACTGCTGAGGAGGTGCACTTGGGTAGAGACAAAGAAAACTCGTCTTATCCCCTGAGCACCAATATTAACTCACCCATACACCTGGCACCCTCTTTTCCCATCCCTTCCCAAAGCCTGTGAACTTTCTTTTTCTTTTTGTGATAAACAAACGCTGATCTTTCAAGTGCCCTGCCTGCTCTGTCCCTTGGAAAAGTCATGCTTGCAGCTCTTCCTCTGGGCATTGCAGCTCCACAGAAAGATACACTCTGGGGCAAAAGATGGACAACGATATAAAACTCTCAATGCTGTTCCAAACCCAAAAGAAAAGAGAAAAAATAAAAAAGACTTAATGTTTTCTATGAAAAGATTTAAATCTACCACCTGTATTTCTAGGATTAGCTGACATAATGGGGTCAGCCTGCTGGTAAAAGTGATTTAGAGAACACCTATTGGCAGCTTTTCTGCTAAAAAAGCAATTTCTTTAATTTGCTTTAGTGGCAATTCCCTCGTACCTAAAGAAGTCTTGAGTGCTTTGTGTGTACAGATTAAAATCTCATGGCCAGAGATAATTTAAAGTTTCATCTTTAATCTTATACTTCTAATTTGGGGAGCACTAAATGAAATTCTGTTTGGCCACAACAGATACTGCTTTGTCCATTGATTTCATTGACATTGATTTCAGTGAGGTTAATCCCTGTTTCCTTCAGCACCATGCTGGAGTGAGGGTTCCCTGAGACTGTAGTCATTTACTGCTTGAATCTTGCAAGATCCAGAGGAGCTGGGGGGACCATAATGTTGGAGTTTTCAGTCTGTGTGGAAATGCTGGGGTTGTTAGGCAGGAAAGGAGCCCCAGCCCCCCTGCCTTGCTGTGCAAACAGGCTGGTTTGCAGGGGATGTGCACATAGAACACGTGTGTGTTCATGGTATGGTCAGGTAGGTGCTCCCCCTCAGAGCAAGACTGAGCTTTTCACCATCTTTGCCTAAGAATTCCAGGACTACCACACAAGATAGGTTGTTTTCAAGCTTGTTGAAATCCTGCTGAAGTTAAAGATGTGGTTCATACAGCTGATGAATTTCTACGTACAGGGAGTCCTTTGCCTCTCATTTGAACAGAGGGGAGCAGTGTGAGGATGTAACCAAGGATCAAACCCAGGTATCAGTGTCAGTGTTGCTATGAGACATCAGCCATCTACAGTCAGGAGAAAATTGTTCTCATTTGCCAGGCTTGGTTGAACTTCTGAGTTGAGCATCAGGCCCCTGTAAAAGATCAGTCATGATTTGTGGAGTGAAATACAGGCTAAAACTTTACAACAGGAAAGTCATCACATCTCTGGTGTTATCACCAGTTATTACACTGCTTATCACTCAGTCTCTTTGGCATGGAGATCTCTTTATAAGACTGGACCTTATATTTAATGATCAACACTCTGATTTTTAATGTTTGAAGTTGGGTTGTAATAAACTCCTGTTACTGAAAGACAGTGACATGGTTTATGTTACAGATTAGAATTACAGTTTAAACTGTGGGGTTTTTTGATTAGCATGCTTCTCATGAGACCAAAAATATTGTGCATGTATACTGCTGAAGAGTGTAATACTTTGTAATTATTTCATCAATGATAAAATATTTTATGGATCATTTAAAAAAAAGTTTTAATAGTCTGAGCATCTTTAGTGTATTATAATAATACACAGCACTTTATAGCAGACTGTAAAACTCCAGACTACAGTTTTAGGAATTGTGCAATTTTGTTTTATAGTTTAATAATTGTTCAATTGAAAATGAGTTGAGGTTACTAAAAACCAATTTAATGACTTACAAAAATACCTTTTTATGAAAAGACATTACACACCTTTACAGAAAATTGAAATTTCTGTGGACAGATTATAGTTTTTATTCTGAAAAAGAATTTTGCAAATTATTGCTACTAAAAGCAGATTTGCATTTGCAGTGTTCCCCCAAGCCACAGTTGTTTCTATGTTTCACATGAGTATCCTCTTATAAGAATACCACGAAAATACAAAGTGATAGAATAAACCAGAATCACAAAATTGGATCACATCAGATAAGCCAAACCAAACTATTCATAGACTTTGTTATTACTTTATGTGGTTCTTCATCATATTAAATGTATTCCTAATGTCAGCCAACTCCAGTTCTCAAATACCTAGTCCATCATGTATTTCTCTTTTAAAACAGATAGCTCACTACAGTCTGCAAAAAACAGCCATAAAAGGGAGTACAGTATTATAAATTAATTTTAAGGCATAACTACTACCAATAAAAATTCTAGGTCATTGCATGGCAATGGTACATGTTTAATCATATTGTCTTTGGAAGCAGAGTTCAGAATATATTGTGCCTTTATGGGACCTGACAAAGTGCTTTGTTTAAGACATATTGTTTGCTATTAGCAAATATTAGGTTTTAGTCATGACTCTGCTCCTCTCTGTACTTGCTGGAGTGAAAGAAGCTCTGGTTATGCCAGCAGGCTGGCCCTGTTACCAAGCAAGAGCAGGCAAAAGTGATTGTGTCACCAGGTTTCTGATGGAACAGAAATCAAGAGTAGCCTTGAAATCAAGAGTAGAAGCCTCGAAATCTTGATTTTTCTTTTTTTAACAAGCTTTCAAGGTGTCCTTATAAACACTGATATCCCATCATACTAGTTTTCCAGAAACTCCTAATGAAAAGGTACTCTTGGCCTTAAAAACCCAATGAATTGCTGTTAACTTCAGTGCAACTATCACCTTATAGTGAAAACCACACTGTGTATTTGAGTACTTTAGAAACAGTAAATACTTCACTATTATAAACTGTGTTAATGCACTAGATTATCCCCCAAAAAATATATTGACAGAAATTCATGAGGAAAATGAAAAAGACTAGTGCTATATCAGATAATGAATAAAATTGTCAATAGAGAGATGTTTCTTTCTAAGGTATGAAAATAGCTCAGCAGTTGCCAGAATAGATCAAATTTAACAAATAAACTCGTTATCAGTTCTGCCATTTTTTTTTTGCAAAGAATTGTTTTTTCCTAGGCAAGCAGAAGGATTTCACAAGACTTCTATAATTGAAATGCACTTTTAAACACTTTTATTGAAGTGATATTGACAGTTTTGTTTTGTAGCATGATGGCTTAGGACAAGTGACAGTGTGGAGCCTGAATAATTCTGGATAGTGAAGCATTTCAGTCACAGATGCATAGAGTGTTAAGAATTAGCTGCCTTCTCTGTCTTGGAGGGGGATGGTGCAGAGGGGGTGGGAATTTAGGGAAACTGTAGCAATCTGTTGTACAACCTCCTGGTTCTCTGGAAGGGAAGGCTCAGGGACAGAGAGGGACCCCGATGAGTTGTGCACAGTCCTGGTGCAGGGTCAAGGGGTTCCCCTCATCCCTAGTTATATTCTCTGAAATCCTCAGAGCTACGAGAAATGGTCCTAGATCCTGGAGTTGGGGTGTGGGGCTGCCTGCCCCAGAGTCTTTTCCCAAAAGTGTTGTTCCCTGGTATTTCTGTGAGTCCTTGGGTGTCTGAGTGGGTAGAGAAGAGCTCACAGGTGGGAACTGCGTTCACATTGTGCTGTAATTTTCTCATTTACTGTCACCTTTGGTGGCTCTTGAACTCTTGCAGACACCACTGGACACTTTCTTAATGACCAGCAGGTTGTTTCCATAGCTAAGCTATCTATTTCTTGGAGCACAGCAAACCTGTGCTCTTTTTTGGGACAAGTGGTTGATCACATTTTGTCTAATCCTACAGAAAAGTATTGATTAGAGTTGATCATCTTATGCTCACTGGCATATCTACACCATCTCTGAAACCTCACTTCCAGTTAGCCATTAGTCTTTATTAGATCCTCTTCCTGTCTGTTTTTGTTTGGGTTTTTTAAATTTGTTTTTGTTGCATTTCCTTTTTGTATAGTTTTTGTTTGTTTGTTTTCTTTCCTTTGGGTTGTTTTGTCCTTTCTTCTTGCAGATCCATTCTGTAATGTTTGGACACTCAATTGCCTCATAGACTTAATCTGCTATGAAATTTATTTATATTATTTTTCTGCATTCCCTCTCATGATTTAATGGCTAAATGCAGATTCAGGGGAAAGAAAACCCACCAAAATCTTCACCAGACTGAGCTGGAGGGATGTTGGGCCTGTGTGGTCCTGGAGTAGTCTCCATGCCATCAGTGACTGGGCTGCCCTAGAAGGCACAGTGGGGAAGGGCTAAGAGGGGTTGTGGCTGTACTGGGGTGCAACTGAGACTGGAGTAAATCTGCATTTACATTGCTTTGGGTAAAATGTCTGAATCAACCCTGCTTCCTTATCCTTGATTAAGGAGGATACATTGCCTTCCTCTGCCAACAGCAAACCCAAGTACCTGAAGTATGTTTATGCAAATAAAAATAGTTTGATTTTAAAGAGGCAATCACACGACCTAATCAAATTCTGCTTTATTTATACACCTGTAAAAAGAGAATAACTCCAGAGTTGCAAATATTGCAATTATCCTTAAGTGTACATTGTAATTATCCATTACCCCTTACATATATGCACATCATGCTTTGATATTTCTCTGTAACCCAGAAAGTAACATTTTTAAAAAAGAAACTACACAGACTCTGTTGCCATGTGGCAGATATGATCAAAATCATTTCAGGAATAATAAAGAAGACTTTTTAGGAATAGTTTATTCTGTGTTACCACCAGCAAATGAAATATAGAAAAGCCCAGTGGAAATTAGAATGCAATAATAAGTAATCATTCTAACCCACACATTGCTGACGAGGCAGCATAGCTGCAAGAATGGTATAATGTTATAGAGAATATATAAGAATGGTATAAAGAGCTAAAATTTGGAACCTTTTCCATAGCATTCATTAATTTTTCAAGTAATCAAACCAAGTTTATAGGACAGAAAATGAAACACAATCTTTTAACCAAATTGTCTAATCTATACTCTTAATAAAAAAAACCATTAATAATAACAAAACAGCTAAACATAAATTTTTGTTCTGTTTTTACTCTGCCTGCTCATTTTACTTACAGTCTTCACTGTACATTAGTAATCAAATACTGGGAATAAATCACAACCTTTATCTTCTGCTTACTCTTTATCCCCATGACTCCTAATCAGCTGTCTTACCTGAATAATCGATCATTATGTTGCCTCAAACCATCTACTCCACAGCATTTTCCAATTTGCTGTTGAGTAGCAGAACATGAGACACTGTCGCCCATTTCAGATCCTTGCCATCAAAATCAATAGGAGTTCAAAATGTTTATTTTAGTCAGTACTTGGGAGGAGAGCCTGACTATTTCACACCAAATCCTGTTCCCAATCAGTGAACTTGGCCTCATAATCCCACCTCAGGTTAAGCCCTGCTGTGTGCTTAGCTCTTTTATGAGTCACAGGTAAACAGACCGATGTGCATAATGGAATATTTTTCATAGGTTCACTCAGCATGTTTCCTAAAGAATTACAGGATTATCCTCCCTCATGTCATTCTTAAAACACAATTAGGTATTCAGGCAGTAATTTATTGAAAACTACATTTACATGGTGCTATAGTTTTCCAGGTTGACATTTTCAGAAGCCTCAAGGAACCTCTGATTCAAGGCAAGTTACACATTACCACATGACCCTAAACATTTGGATGTTCTGAATTCATGCTCAGATTTGAAATGTGTGCATTTGAATTTGTTATGTGTGTGGCAGGTAACACATGTACCAGGCAGGCTCTAAAAAGTAACCTGCAGCCCTAAGTACTGAATTTGTGCAGAGAGTTGGATAAGTGAGCATTCAAATCAGGTGTGCACAGACAAAAGCAAAGCAGTTACAAGAATCTGCGAAAACCCATTCCTAAATTTGTGCCTGCACAAATGTAGAAAAAGGTGGTTTGATCAGAACTGTTGTGATGACCAGTGTTCAGTATGGTTTACACAATGGCTTACCTCCTGTAGGAAATGTAGGGCATTAACAGTTGTGTGTATCTGGACTGCTCTATAATGATTTCTGTGTTGGAGTGCTCTTCTGCACACCTCAGTCACAAATGCACTACAATTGTCTGGTTCTCAGGACAAATTTAGGGGCCTGTTCCTACAGCTTCAGAATCCAAATGCAAATTCAGTAGAAAATAATTATCCCTTTGTTCATAGTGGTTTTGAACTTGCAACTATTTGCAGAATCCTGCTCTCATCAAGATTTTGCCCAACCCCTGTTAATTTTGATTAAGATTTCCTGATTATTCCATAGGACTCACTCACAGTTATATGCAGAGAAGAAATTCAGATTGTCATAGGCACAACTAACAGGTTAAGATAAAAAACACGCTCTGTCTATACCCAGAGAACAGCTTAATGAGGATACATAGGAATAATTAATTAGGCAGAGGCTGTTCACCTTCAGGCTGGTGGCTCATGTTATATTTAGTATCAGAGCAGCTCTTTGGTAAATGCCCTCAGTGAGAGAGAGAGCTCTGCTCTCTGGGAGCTGAACCTGGTCCATGTCACAGGGACAGCCCCTAAAATGCAAGTTGTGCTGGCTTATGTCCCTGTAACAGGGGACTGGACCCTGGTGTTTCATGGACATTTAAAGAGAGCAACGGGCAAAGCTTCAGCTCCACATAATCCCCGTGCCAGCAAGACACATCTGCTCATCTGTGCTCTGCAAGTCCTCATTCATCATCTGCTGCCCTTTGTTCTGTGCAGAGCCTGCTGGAGAGCAGTTCCACTCATCTGTGCACAGCATCTCAGCTATGGGATGTCTCGTGCTGCTCAAGTGGTCACTGAGTGGGAGCAGCACAGTGATATCCCAAATCCCTTTGAAGGATGCTGTTCTCAAACAGTAGAGAGGCTTAGCCTGTGTTGACCACTGAATAAGGAATCTCTTAAGCCCATTTAATTCACTTCTGACTGGGACAGCTCAGTAGTGCAGTCTCAGCACTGGTGTCCATACAATAACATATGCTAATATCCCGTGGGCACTGTCTGCATCACACCCATCCCTTGTTTCTGGCAATGCTGTCACCCTTGTGACTTCCCACCCTCTGCTCTGTAGGTAGGAGTAACACAAGAAGCTGCTCTGGTTGGCAAAGACAGAGTTGTATTTTTTTTTTTACCACTTCCTCTCTAGATCCTTGATGACAATATATTGACACTGAAACTTTCTAGGAAGACAAAGCTGATGGTAGTGAGGATTAGATGCATTTGAGCAGGCAGATCACAGGAAACCATGCCTCACTTCGTCTGTTTCCTACTTGCTTCAGCTCAGTCCAGAACTATTAATAAAACCATTATGCACTTAGGGAAATATTTTCTGGCAACCATCATCAATCAAGATTTTGTTCAGATAGCACTCTGATGATGCTTTTCTAGGTGAAATGTTCTAATCTCTCTCTTGAGTTCCACCAAAAGATATTAAAATTTGGTAGCACAGGGCACGTTCAAGATTTTTCTTTTTGGGTTTGCAGTAGATTTAGAGATACCTGAGGATAGAGTAGGATTGTCCCTTTTTAAAACAGCAGCTCATCTCACAGAAAGGGAAGTGAAGGGCATAGGAAAACATCCTGTGTGCTTTGCAACATTATAAACCTATAGCCCATTAATTCCTCAGTCTCTTTGATGAAGTGCACTGCCTGAGGTACAAATTAGTGCCACTTTTGTGCATTGAATCTGTCCTCTTAGGAGAAGAACTGCTTCAGGACCACCTCCTCATTTCAAAAATACTACAGAATAGTTGTCAGTATTGACCTGAGCTAGATTAAACAAGCTACCTTGGAATCTAAGTCTGTATGTCCTATTAATAATCCCCTGAACTATCCAGTGTACCACAATATAATTCTTCAAGAAGTAGGCAAACTAGTCACAATTAAGCTTCTAAAGCTTCTTCCAGTTTAGTATGGAAACTTTTCAAAATATATTAAAGTGATGTTGATCTGCATTACTGACATTATTAGCATTATCAGTTTTTATTTTCCAGCTTATTAAATGTAAACATAAATGTAAGCCTTCTGTCCTTCTGTGAAGAATTTGTGGGATTAAACAAAGAAGGATTATATCCTGTGAATATAATTTTGCATAATCTGATAATTATTTGCATAATCTGGTCATTATAGGCGCAGTTTTGTTTTAGTAGGGTTATAATTGTTAAACATCTAAAATTCACAGCAATTCTGTCTAAGAAATTGTTTCAATGATGGAAAAAACCATCCATACTTCTCAAATTTGAGGCCATATATGCAGATGATATTAGGAAGTTAATTTGATTTTCAGTTGGTACTGCCTGGCAAATGGAGGAATTCCGTTGGCGTGGTGGGATCAAGGCAGTAAAGAATAAGGCACCTTTCTAATAATGTCATGATTCTGCAGAGATCTCTCACAAGAGTTTCTCTGCTTTTCTGAATAGCTTCATTAATGACAGTGTGGCTGTTTGTGAGAGCATCGTTCATGTGTAAATCAGGGATATGAGGAAGGCCACTCTAATCCATTAAAGTGTGGTCCACTGTAGGATAGCCCATTAAAGAGAATTACTGTCAGGGTTTCACTGATAGTATTTCTGAGAAGGGGTGATTTTTCTCTCCTTCACTCACTTCAGCAAGGGGAGAATGAATGTTGGGTGCTACATCAAAGTCTCTTGCAAGTATTGAGTTTTAAGATCCATTTTGCAGGGGCCCTTTAATAACATTTAGGAAACTGACAGGACAAACCAAGGCCTAGCTTAGCTAATGGAGATTTGTGGACAAGACCAATTGGATATTTCTTTTTTTCAGTCATGACTTAAATCTGTTGAAAAATTTGCATGTCTTAGAAAATAAAATGCCAGTAATCCAAATTTTATGATACTAATTCACTTTTAGAAATTAAAATACTATCAGAATTTATTAAACGGGAATGCTAGCAGTGATTTTGAACATCTTTCTACAGACTTTTACAGGCTTTTATTCTAATGAAAATAAAAATAGGTTATCATAGACATTGCTAGCAGCTATGCTTAAAGTTGACGTTGTCTTACATTTCATATTTAAAAAAATCCAAAATGTTAATTATTTGGGTGAAAACTTTCACATTATATGTGTGTGGTTCTAGCTGAAGTCTTGAGGAGTAGCTGCCTATCAAAGCCACAATATACCATAACCTAGGATTTTTTTCAAATACTCACCTTGCTAGATTTGATTCCACTATTTTAAAAAGGTTTTCTATACTTTTATTCTAAATGGTATTGTCAGAGCCAGAAAGGAACTGAGACAAGTACTGCAGCAAGTTCACTACAATTTGCAGCCCTGCCAGTTCTGAGGATACATCTGTGCACCTGCAAAATTCAGCTACAGGATTAGAGAAGGGAGAGAACGCTTTAATTTTTTATTTCAGTGGCACTTTCTGGAGAGCAGATTGTGCCAAAAATGCAAAATTCACTAATTAATCCAAATCACAGCTGTTCAAGAGTGGATTATTTTAAAAGAAAAGATCTAGCCTCTGCATCATGCCATGATTTAGTGGGACTTGCATACACCACCACACAACTGTGTGTAAATTAATATGGGCTTGAAATGTGCAAACGAAACAGAGGCAGGGAGGGCATGGCTCTGGGCTGCTCAGCTCACTGCTTTCTTTTACCTTTCTGTGCAAGGTTACCTCACTGTTGCTTTATTTGAAGCCTTTGCTTTTGCCTCTCTGTAATTGCAGCAAGAGTCACTTTTTACCTGAAGTGTTTTCACCCTTTTAAGGCTTTCTGTGTTATTTTTCTCTGTGTAACCATGCCAGTACTCACAATACACACGTGCATACACGCATTGTTAATGGAAAAGTCCTGAACATTTTTAGGCACTTAACAAAAAGCAGATGTTCACGATCATTCCCTTGCCTTCCCTTTTAGAATTTACGAGGGAGTGCAGTGCTCAGAAAAGCAGCAGTACTAGCAGTGGCTCAGGGTTGGCGTGGCACCAGGGGAAGCTTCCTGTCGTGCTGAGTGCCCAGGGCACTGTGCAGACAGCCTGGTGTTCAGGCAGGCTTGCCTGCTCTTCCCTCGCAGCTGCAGGACCAGCGAGCAGCACCCCTGGTCCTGCTGCCGAGCCCAGGGGCAGAGCCTGCCCTTGTTTGCTCCGTGCCCTCCACTCCCCACAGCTCCGAGCTGGGAGCCTGCGGAGGCCGCGGGATGCGCTGAGCGTCCCTGCTGAGCTGCCCCCCTGCAGCTCTGCTTCTGCCTGGGGAGGCTCCCTCAGCAGGGCCCTGGCTGCACTGTCCTGGTGGGATTGATTGCAGTGCAGGAGCCCCCAGCGAGCAGCAGGCACAGGGAATTCTGCCTGTCCTGGAGCACCTGGGCAGCAGCCCCTGCCCGGGCACACCTGCAGGTGTTGCTGCCCTGGAGCAGCCCTGCAGCCACACAGGGGTGTGCTGCCTCCTCTCAGGGCTCCTGAGCATGGGCAGGCCTGTGCTGCTCAGGCTGAGCTGCTGTAGTCCCACTGCAGCCTGGCTGAGAGCTGCTCAGGAGTATTCCCACCACACTCCAGTGCACCACAGCCCAGCCTAATCCAGGAGGCAGCAACTTCACCTGCTGCCAAGCTGAGCAGCTTTGGGTATTTGGACACACGAGGCCACATGCTCCAGTCTGAAGAAGGGTTGTGGGATCTCTAGTGCTTCAATTAGTTAGCTTTCTTCCAAATTAAAAGCTGAGTATATCTTTTAACTGGGATGCAATGGTTTTGTGTTCCTGCTGCTTTTTTTCACGTGCTGCTCAGTGTGCAGCAGCCAGATGCTACCTGTACCTGCTACCCATGGCACTGGGTTGACATCCAGGGTGAATCAATAGGGAAATGCATTTTAATAATAAAATCCAAAACAACTCGATTTTGGATTACATGGATGTTTAGTTTTATAACTAGAAAAAAAACCCAACAACCTAGGCAGCCTGAGATGTTGAGATATTAACCTAATAAAACTTATTCAGTCTCTGCTTTTTAGTATTCTGTTTCCTCCCTTGCCCTTCTTAATGCAAAAATATTTGCTTGTGGCAAATCCATAAAAAGACCATATTAGGAGAATTGCATAATATTCCCTAAAAATAGGAAGGAAGAATCTGGGACCATAGAAATTCATTTTACTCAGCTAAATGAACGACTGAACACAAAAACAAAATTGTTAGCAAGTTGTGGTACTGCCATGAAAGGTAAGTCAGCTCAGTTGTCTTGGCTGAGTGTCATATTTTGTGCTGTGCTCACTGGGAAACTAATTGCTTGAAATAAATATTTGAAGATCTCTGTGTCTGGTCCTTGTAAGCTGTTTGATCAGTTTGGTGTTTCTGATAGGATCTGTTTTTTATAAAACCTTTAAGATTGCTGTTAGGCAATTTTTGTGCCATGGTATCCCAGCCATATAAGTGCAGTGAGAGATGGAGCTTAATGAGGTCTCATGTTTATTAACATAAGGATCTGGGAATGGTCCAGCAATAATTAATATCATATAGGTCATCTTTCCTTCCTTCTGCACTCTTTTCAGCTCCTTTTGGGAGGATTATTTCCAGTTCTTATCCCTTCCATCAAATATTTAGCAATTTGCAGATTTGAAGGGAGTTTTTCCTCTGTCCATATCAGACTTCATCAACACTTCAGCCCATTTCTTAGATTTCTGAAGTGGTGTCTGCTGCTAGGTGTGTTTCCATCTGCATCTATCAGGAGACCCAAGTGTCTGTTAGACCAGAGCTGATTAGAGTCATTGTTCCTCTGTGGTCTGGGAAGGAGATGCTGTTCCCAGCCCACCTGGCCTTGTCCAGAGGGACTGGGCAGTGCTCCCTCATGGGTGGCTGCAGAACTGGAGAGCTGGATTTAGCACAACAAGGACCTACCTTTGTTCCACCTCCTCTTCCAGAGGATTTCTCTAGACTGCTCTTGGGTGAAGACTTCTTTTCAACCACTCTCCTCCTGGGGGAAGTCACAAAAATAATCTCAGGAGGCCCACCATCCCTTTTTCTCCTTCCTGGCCAGAAAACAAACCTCCCTGCTTTAAGGTTGCTCTCTGTTTCTTGTTTCGTCTTTGAGGACATGTTTAAGTCCTCAAATCCAGCAAGAATTTATTAATATTGAGGGATAAGGGCGATACTGTAAAAAGCCCCTCAGTGTGTGTTTTCCCAGTGCATATTTGGGCACAAGGGGATGCTTGGTTTACTTTGTTTAATGTCTCTCAGATGCAAAACTTGTGATTTGTTCCTTTCTGTGCTGTTATCTGTGTAGCTCTGGAGCATAGTGCCAGTAATGTCTTCATGATGCTTGTTTTTGGAAGATGCTTTCTTCTCTCCACAAAGTGCCATGACAGAACTGTAGTGCTTTTATGCAGAATGATAATTTCATGCCCTAAGCTTGTATCTTGAGGGTTGGTTCAGCAGAGACGGAAAATAAAAAAAGAAGCAGAAGAAAGATCTGGCTGCTTTGTTATAGGACAGTGCAGAGCTGATTGTTTTTATAGCTTAAATAGCTCTGCACTCTGGCTGGGTGGTGTGGGTTTCAGAATTACCCCATGCTGAACTGGATCCTTGTTTCAGTGGCCTATGTCTCTGACTCACACTTTTCTCATCTTCCCTGTTGAAAGTAATTATACTCCAGTGTGGCACAGTACTCCTGTGCTAATAAGAAAATACTATTGACAGTTGTGATAGATGCACCATCCACTTAGTGAGCACAGAAGAGTTAAACTGATTGCATTTTTACAGTCTCTGTATTTCTCTGCTTATTGTTTGTGTCCTGCTGTTGGGAAAAACAGGTTAGTTGCATAGTAAATCTCTCTAATCAACACAGGAGAAAAACAAAAAGAACAAACACCCTCATTTGTTATAGCTAGTTTAGAATTTTGGTCATCTGAAGGATATATTTGGGGAGATTTGTCCCTCTTCTTCAGAAAGGCTCGTTAATATGGGCATAACTAACCAGGATCTCAGGAGAGGACAATTGCTCACTCATTAAAATCAGCTGTATAAACAGCCTACCTAGCACAAATCTGTCCTAATGATGCTTCTGATGCCTCTCTCTGTCCAAGCAATGTGTTCCATAAAGCTCATAAAGCCCAAAGTGTGTAGCTAAAGAAAGGGGCTGGGTTGTGAATTTGGGTGCTCACTCTGTGTTTGCATTCAGATCCAATGCATTCAGCTCCCTTTGCATCTTTCCCTTCCCTCCCTCACATTAAAGCTCACCTCCATTTCAACACATGCCCAGTCAGAACTTTTCCTTGCTTTGAGTTACAGAAATTCATGCTGTAGTGAACATATGAAAATACTGCTGGGTGACAAGCCATAAATGTGTGTACTGACTCCTGGTGAGACTCTGCTGCAGTGTTTAATGCATTTATTAACCATGCAGTGCTGTGATTTGCAAAAGCTGGATGCATAATTGCAAAATAGAATTTATGGGCATGAATTCAGGGCTATGTTGTCTGCAGAGGGTGGATCCAGAGGGATTTGGGAGATGAAAAGTAGGGAGTTACTTTAGGAGGATCTTATGATAATTGTTAGGTGCAGGGAGAGAGAAGACTAATTAGGGACATACAGTTTAACAATTTAGAATGCATTGGGATCAGAAGGCAACATGGAGGTCTGCACAGTCTTCTGAAGGAGAAATATCTCTATAAACAAAATTCTTTCTCTTTTCAGAAAATCACTATTGGTCCTGATGTAACTTTCTTTCTAGGAAAGAAATAATTAAAATTTTGTTTCTCATAAAGAGAATTTTTTTTTTGGACGTAGAGTTGGTTTTTCTACCAGCCCGTGACCAAGTCCAATATTTTAGTTCTAATATTGAAAAAAAAAAACCCAAGGGTTTTGAGACCAAAGCAAAGCTTGTATGTGACTAACAGACACGATACTGAAGCTCATCAGGAGGTGCTTAAATACAATTATCACTAAATATCATCTGTTGCTTGTGCTGCTGCAGTGAGAAGATTCTCTGGGAAGGCAGGTGTTCATTTTTAGAAAACACAAAAGCTTAAGTGAGTTCCAGCCTGTTGGCTGTATGGATGCAGCTTTGTCAGAGTAACTCACATTAATGAATTACAGTTCCCTGCAAAGCTGGAGTGTCAACCCATCTTATGCAACTTTGCTTTCCAGTCTGAGATATGTCACAGATCAGTGTGTAAGTCATCAGCAAATGCTATTTTTGCTCAGTAGAGAAGAACTCAGACGTTTTTCTTAGCCACTTATTTTCAACTGATTTTCTTTCACTGTTTTCTTTTTAAATTACTACTTTTATCAGCCCAGCCCTGCTTGTTTTTTATTTAATGATGGAATCCCCATAGATATTTTTGTCACCAGAAAACAGCTTTAAATTAAAATTTTAAAAGAATGCAAATTTCAATACCGACAACTTAGCCATTTGTGTGTGCTCTTTTACTCCTGTGGAGATAGGTACTTCTAGAACATTTGAAAACACCTTCTTGCCTGCTTGGTAAGCAAGCTGGATACCTGAGATGGGATTGGCAGTGAATCTTTGGCATCTTGCATAATGAACAACTCTCAATTCCCAAATTAACTGATGCTGCAGTTATTCCAGAATTGTCTGCAGGTGTACATGATGGACACTCATTTCTCTTGTTTAAATTTTTAGGGTAATGGAAGATGTTAGAAAGTAAATATCTGACAGCAGAGGATATCCTCTTTAATTCAAATGCATGTCCTCCAGTCTGGGTGTATCTCCACCAGGACTATCAGTATAACCTCCAAACCCTGATTTTTTAAATCTCTGGTAAGGTGCACTCCCTGTAGCACAAACAAAGAGCTGTGCTGCATGTAGAGCTGTTTCTGCCCAAGAGCAGGGCAGGAGGAATTTTCCCCTTCAGTTGTAAGTAAAGGACATTCACTTTCTGTAGCACTCTCTTCAACATGTAGGTTTGGGTTTTTTATCCCATTACTTGTGATTTAGTGAGGCACTGTTGTATTCCAGTAGTGCAGCTTATGCCAGTATTTCCATTATAACCCATTCTCACAGGTTTATAACTCAACACTAAAAATGTACTCTTCCAATTTGAAACTTGGCATATAATGTCTCATCTCATCCTCAAAATGGCACTTTTTTCTTTTCCTTTGCCTTCCTCCCAATAAGAGGTTGCATTTTTGTTGTATTTTTTAAATAGAAGATACTGTCCTTTCTGTTTTGATAAGGGAAAAGCCTGTCTGATTATTAAAATTGCTCTTCAGTGCTAAGAGAGGAGGACATTATAATAGAGGATGCATGTGAATAAGTGGTGTTGATGTTACAGAATCTATGATAAGTATGTGGATGCAGAGAAATACCACCTTCCAAATGAAAACCAGGGAATGCTTATCAAAATGATTGAAAAGGGGTTTTTAATGTTGATTTATTTCTAGCTGTTGATTTTTGTTGATATGTTTTAGCTGCTGCACTCTGTAGTTTTCCAGGCTGAATGAAGTAAAGGAAGACTTTACTGCATAGAGGCAAAATAATGATGTTTTTTCTCTTTACTCATTTGATAAACACAGTACAAAAGGAATATAAATTCTAACTTTAGTGTTGAGACCAACTACCAGGTGTAGACCTGTAGTTAACACAGTGCTGTGAATCCAGAGCAGGTGTAAGCAGCAAAGCACAGTGTTTCCAATAAACAGACACTTGTGGGAATAGGAAAGTTAACAGTGAATGACAAACTAAGAAATACAAAGCTTGTATGATCTGTAGAGTTTACACTGTCAGGATCTGAACCTCTGATCCAGAGGCTTTATATGAAGCCTCACATTCCAATTCAAGGTAGTATGGGTGTTATGGACATAAGAAAATCAGGATTTAAATCTGGTTTCTCCTTTATCTGTCTCCTTGGAGCCAGCCATTTAGGAGTTGAAAGATACCCAGTTGCCTTTAAAAGAAGTTCCCTGTCCACTACAAACATGGCAGGAAGGCTTCGCCCTGATGCTTCTTTTGGCTGCAAATTTACTTCTAGGCATTTCTTTTTCCATTTAGACTGTTAAATTTATGCTTACCATAACCACTTTAATGGTACTAATTAGTGGAAGGGGAATGTAAGAAGGAAATTTTACGGTGGGTGTTTATTAATGAAGTGAGCTATTATTTTGTCATATATATGAAAACTATCAACAGATATTCAGTATGTATTCTTATTATAGCTAAACTGCCTTTCTATTAAATCCCAGCTGTTTCAGTTGTCTGTAGTAAGTTTATATATCATCAAAAGCAGCGAGCATGTGTTTCCTAATAAGAAGAAAGGTTCCTACATTTGAAATCTCAAATCAGTAATTAGGTCGAAGACTATTTTGTATCCGTTGGCAGAACCAGTGGCTCTCAGATATGAAATGAAGTAGCTGTATGGGGAACTGAATCTTTTGAGGGCATAAATTCAGATTGCTCAGCACTTTCTCACATCAGCTTTAGCCCAGGCCATCACTGCCTAAAACAGTGAGATTCTGCAGTGTAAAATGACTGCAGCACTGTGAGATTCAGATCTTTGTTTTTTGCAGGAAATAAGTTGCAGGTCCAACAAAACTTCCAGGTGGAAGCATCAGATGAGCCCAGTGCAGTCAGTAGTTTTGTAAACCCAAGTCTTCTCTTAAAAGAATGGATTTACTTTAGCACAGCCACCTTCTGTAAAAGGGTGCTGGGATTGTTTCTGGAATATACAAAGAAAGAACTGATGTTGAGAATCACTGAAGTGCTCGAGTGAGCCCCAGCACTGTTTATTGAGAGCACCTTCCACACCATGGGGATTAGTACTGCTCTTGTAGAAAAGCAGAAAATGCCCAACCCTGACTTGTTTGCTTCAGAAATGGGAATATTAAACACCTCCTGCTGCTGGACAGAGTGCAGGCTGCTGCTTCCATTTTGGATAATGTCACCTGAAAACCCTCCTTGCTTGAGTCAGTGTTCTTTTTGCAGCTTTGTAGAAGAGATTCTCTGGCAGCCATGAAATATATTAAAATAATACTTGTATTTTTATCATAATAGTTGGCAAAACTGCGAGAATCATTAAGGATAAAATACTCCTGTGTTGTATATTTTCCTAAAACTGAGGCATATCATAGATTACTGTTAATATGCAGTGGTATTATGGTAATTATCAACTGTCATATTTCATTTCTTCTCATGAACATCCAGCACCATTTTTAAGGGGCCACAGAAGATAACATGTTCTCTGCAGCTGATGGCACTCGTCATTGTAATTACTAAGTACCCTTAGTTGACTGTTTGAAATTTTGCTGTAAATTCAAATGAGAATGTGAATGTTATTGGAAAACATGCAGTAACATTTGGAGTTTATTTGCTAATCATTTGCAAATCACTGTCAAAATTATAGGATTATGACAACGATGCAAATTTATCTAAGTGCTTTGTGCTGCTGTATGTATAAATTGTACAGGGAATAAAATTTGTATTTGTTCATAGGCACAGAAGAAGCGAAAATCCAATGAATCTGTAGATACAGAGCTCTGTCTTAATGAGGTAAGTGTGGATCTTGGATATTTCACAGCACTGGTGCCTCCCCATAAGAAGACAGATTCCAAGTCAAGATTATCATGGGCTACCTCATACCTGTCAGTTTTGTTAGTT
The DNA here is from genome assembly GCA_013400775.1 of Chaetops frenatus. Classification (NCBI taxonomy): domain Eukaryota; kingdom Metazoa; phylum Chordata; class Aves; order Passeriformes; family Picathartidae; genus Chaetops; species Chaetops frenatus. The sequence continues at coordinate 150,017 of VZTR01017693.1, read as the reverse complement.
TGGATATCATAATGCACTAAAGAATGATCTCACTTAGAAGTCAGAGCTGGGCTCTGCTGATTTGACATTTCAGTAGCTGTATAGTACATGTTTAGGGAGATCCCATAGTAAACACTATTGCACCTAGCAAGGATACTTACTTAATAATCTGAACCCATGGATTAAGCTTTATTTATTGTTATCCAGAAATAACTTGTCAAACAAAGTTGTTCTCCTGACCGTCCAGAAAATGCAGTTTCTCAGGGAGTCCTGCTTTTGCTGTTATAAAATAAACTGGCATGATAAACACAGATCCCTAAAAAAAATACATTTTTATGTATGGAAGCATTGCTAGAGGAGGAATTTTTTAAGACTCTTCTCTTTTATGAAGTGTGCCGTAGTGGTGTTAACTAATTTCAAAATATTGTCATTGTGACATCGGTTTTAATGCCTTTTTTATCACTCAGTTCATGAGATTGATGTACTGGAATCAGTGGAGGGTGGGACATGGACAAGCAAAAGATGAACTTCAGGATGTAAATTGAAATGCTTTGCAATGAAAAGGTTGTGATGGTGACCAAGGCAGGTGTTGTGTCTTGCAGAACGCTCTCGGGAAGGACAACACAGCAGGAGTCTCCACCAGTCACATATCTGCAGAGAACTCCCTGGCCCTTCCTGCCAGCTTCTACCTAAGCACACAGCTCACCCTGATGGCACTTGCACTCTCACTCTCTTTGTCCCTAAGCTCATCAGTCGTCTTGTAGCTGCATTACAAAAGGACGTGTTAAAAAAAAAAAAAAAAAAGGCCAAAAAAAAAAAAAGGTTAAAAAAAAAAATCTGTTTGCTGTCCTCTGTTGTTTATCTGGAATTCCAGGTCTGGGAGCTAAGCTGAGGCACTCCTGCTAGAACAGTCTCAGTTAGCTGGAATTTTTTTTCTTTTTTTTAATTTCTCTCTAAAAAAAAGCTTCTTGTGATATTTAGAGGCTTTGTGAAATACTTGGTGCAGTGCTACATTCCAAACCCAAAAGGCTTTTGGGCATGCAGTGTTTTAAAGAGACAGTGTGTAAATTTGCCTGTAAAGCGACCTGGTTGGATTATTTTAATTATTATTATTTTAATTCTGGCTTTTACCTGAGAAAGAAGATGAAGGTTTTCTTAGGATCTTGTTTATCTCATTGAATGGTTTTGGTTTTCAAATGATTGAACTTCAGACTATCAAGGATGCCAGGCTTTTGTCTAATGGTGAATGTTCTCCCAGAGAGTGGACTTTATGAAACTTCTCCATTTGATAAATCGCTACTGATGTTAAACCCTTCCGTGTGTTAGCATTTTCCTCTCTAAATGTTTATGTACTGAAAGTGATTCTGCGTTCCCTGCTGAGAAGCCATTATAATCCACATACAGGTACAATGTATGTCTTTCAGTTAAATTCTCATAAAAATAGAGTGTGGCGTAGAACCTTCTAACAGTACATTTATCTTTTAATTATAATCATCTAGCCTTAACAAGAGTGAAGATTCTTTAAATTAGCAAGAAGCAGCCGTTGTGAAAGCTTGGTAAAGATACATTTCTTTAAATATGAGGAACAAATTTTGCTACAGAGTTTCAGCTGTACAGTCTATGGTCTCCTATGCTTCCATTGTGATAATATAGTGCAGTTACTATACTCTTTGTTTAATAAAAAATGACATACACTTTATTTGCTCTGCTGAAACATCATCATCTGTTTATACATACCTGGTAATGTCAGATCAAAAAGCTACAGGAACTTCATGCCTTACTTCTCTTATCAAAACATTGTAGAGGGACAAGAGGTAGTAGGATATCATTTAAACTGTATTTTATTTCTTCGAACTGCTAAAATCAACACGAAAGGATGGTTGATCCAGTTTTGAGGCAGCATCATGCACATGTACCCATGTGGCAGGCTTTTCTCTCCCTGGTAGTTCCTACCACAGACCTTGGCATTGCTGACATGATGAACTGTTTGCAACACCAGCTCCATAAATCATTTTAATGGTTTGGATGGCAATATTACCAGTATACATGATTTAATCTCTTGGTTCTCACTCGGTGACATTGGCAGCCTGCACTGGCTCATGATGATTTCCTGCAGTATCTAGAAGGAATTCTTTAAAGCTTTAAATGTCATCAGATAGGCAGCATTTCTCCTAAGGGCTGTCTTTATACCTTACTGTGATGGCTTGTTGACTGTTACAAGCAGTTATGTCTAAGTGATCAACAGTAATCAGTTTTTGTTCCTATTGGAAGTAGAACACAACTTCTGCAAGCAAGGAGTTCATCATGTTGAATGCACAGATTTACTCTGAGACTTACACAATTATGCCCTGTCCTGCTCCGAAATGTCCAGATCAGTTATTTGCAATGCAACTATAAAGTACAAATTACTATTTTATAAACTGCACTGAAGTTGGGAAGTGTGCATAATAATAATCTCTCTTGCTAAGAGAATATTAAACCTATTGACAAATTCATCTTTTGCGATTTTTCCTGGCTAATAATAAACACTTTCATAAATTTTGAAATTCATTTATGTACTCTTGATTATGGTCACATAACAGAGGTTTCAAAGACATTTGTATGTGATAGAATTCTACAATACTCGGTGCCACTGAACATAACAAATTAGACAATATTACTTTTTAATTCTGTGTTGATAAGAAACTGCAAATTACTTCCAAAGGCAGCAGAGCTGCTTTTGGAGAAGAGATATATAGACCATCATTACCAGCAAAGCCCATGTGGTTCCTGTTGCTCTTCTTGTAGAAGATAATCGAATTATTGAAAACTAGTGGCAGCAGAAAAAAGATTATGAGATTCATGATTTTAAAAATGAATCAAATGGTAGTATAACCTATTGAAATGCTAATGAACATAGCATTGTAATTCGGAAGTCTGACATTATCCAATTAAAAATATTTTCAAAACAAATTCCTAAACATTATGATTATTATATCCATCTTTGAACCACAAAGCTTTCTTTAAAATATCATTTGTATTCAGCACATTAAACATTTTAGGCAGTATCGGGAATTTTAATGATCTCCCAGTATAGTATATACTTTTTAAAGATTTTTTAAATGTTTGCGTTGGTTGCCGTATCTCTCTTAAATTTAATACCAATTATTAGAGCCTTGACACTGTCTGATCCAGAATAAAAACTATTGATCAACTACACTTTAAATAACAACCTAAGAACCTTCTGATTACAAAAGAAACTGCTGGTTATCTGAGTCAATGAGAGCCACCTTTGGAAATAAAATTCATATGTAGTAGAGTAAAAAACAGTGGGTTTTACAGGTAGCCAGAAAAGCTGAACATGGCACTGAAACTTTTTGTCCTGTGAGTTAAAAGTATACTGCAGTCTTAATTAAAACAATTAAATTGCTTATTAAACAGGCAGAAAGGAAAAAATACTCTTTGGAGTCTGACACTTTACAGGCATCACCATGCAAACATTGGAGGCTTTTTTGAAGTTGGATGTGGTGTGGATGATGTCAGTTTAGCATGGTGACCTTGTCAGTGCAGTCATTTGCTACAGGACTGAATTACACAAATTGTTTAATATTTTTTGCTCTTTCAGTCACTAAAATATGTGTTGAGTGCTTAATGAATAAGCTTAGGCTGGGCTTTATATAGTCCTTTAAAAGATTAATTTTATCCATATAACAATAATATAGGGACTGTCCAAATTAAGATGTACATAGAGATGATCTACTGTTCCAGTTGTAAATCTCACCAGTTCAGTTGTGTGTAAATTAAATCTTGGGCAACTGTAAACATATCCAAATCATCTTGTCCTGGACCAGACACTGTCATTAGTATTCTTGATAACTGTCATTAGTATTATTGATAGCATGTTTATGCTTCTTTTTAAAAGCAGTTTGCACAAAGGTAAAATTCAGACTGAATTGAAATACACAGCTGAGGTTTTGCAGTCGTCAGCATAACTCTTAAATTCCACAAGCTATTCCAGTGAAAAAGGCACTGAAGGTGAACCTTTCAGGTACTGGCAAAAATAACAGCAGCTGAGGGTTTCCCTTGCCCCAGTGTGGGGGGTGACACCCCCAGCAGGCAGCAGCCCCAAGGAGTGACCGTGCAGGGACCTGCTCAGTGGTGAGGGGTGCAGCCCTTGCTTCACTGGCCGGGCTCCCTCAGCTCCAGCTCCTTCAGGAGGATGGGGATGAGGTGCTGAGCCCTGGGATGTCTGTCTGTCCATCTGTCTCCACCAGGGCACTGGCCACTTGCCATTGAGCAGCTTCACTCCCACTGTGTCAGTAGGAAGAATTAGGAGGAACTGGAATTGTTAAAATTTCAAAGCATGCATAGACAGACTCTCATCTGGAGATGCATTTCCAAGCCTCTTTCTAATTTTTTTTTTTTTTAACAAAACTACTTCCCTCTAAGACCCAGCATTTTGAATATGAGTGTTCACAATTTGTTGCAGTTCAAATCAGTAGACGGAAAATATGAAAGTACCTACTTTTGTCAAGCCTGTGCAATTAGGCTGGAGATCAAGAAAACAGAGCAGGAATCACATTGAAATCTCAATTTAATTAAAATTTGCAATTGTTGGCTAATCACTGTGATATTTCCATGGAGTAAAGATGGTGAGAAACCAGTGAAGGAGAAGAGCAAAACTCAGAACAGCTCCCTGAAGGGACATAAATCTTCTGTATGTCAAGTGACAGGAGTATCTCATACTTAGCTTCTAATAAAAGAGCTGGATTCTGCTGCAACAGCAGCTCCTTCAGAGCAAGCAGTAAAAGACAGAAGCACAAGCAGTTACTCATACAACAATTATAACTTCCTTTCATAAAATGCAATTCTTTGTCTTCAATACCAAGGTGGATCTACCTCACTGAAAAATATGTGTTCACTGACATTCTTTCTTTCTGCATTAAACTGTTTTGCATTCTGCATGCTCTGCATTAAAACTGTTCTGGGCTAAAGAGGCCTGCGGGGTTGTTTTATGCCCATAAGTTCAGTCCGATTGTTCCTGATGTCCCTGACATCAAATAGAAATATATTTGGTTCTGATGAACTTGGCAGAGAAATTAATCCAGTGACTTGTTAAATATTTCTCATCTTTAAATATTTGCTTTTTCTTAGCAGCCAGTTCCTCTTGTGACATTTCAATTATTGGCTATTTCAGCTTCTCTTTAACTTTGGAAGGTCATTTTGTCCAACTCTACAGTGTTTGACTTTATAGATTTGCTTCAGTGCTGGCTTTCTGGTTTTCTTTTTTAATTACAGCCTTCACTTTTGAGGAAAAAAAAAGATGTGATCAGGAATATGTCTCCACTGAACTAAGAACAGCTTTAACGCGGAGGAAATTGAAAGTTCTCATTTTATCTGTTTAGCACTGGTTTGATTTGAATAATCTGAAATATTACGCTGTTATTCCCCAGATGGAATTTAAAATTTATTTTGGTACTGAATAGGATTGAAAACTTTTAAACCCTTTACAAGCTATTAGAAATATTTAAATGCTTCTAATGTATTTTCCAGTTGGAATTTCAGTTAAATAGATGAAGTTTCACCAAGTAGTAAATTCTTACAAGTGTAAGAATTCTCTTTGGGAAATTTTGATGGCTCTGTTCTTAAGGTAAAATCAGGGAGGATGAATAATTCCCATTTTTAACTGAACGTTATCTCAGCTTTCATACACCCTTGCTTTATGTTCTCTTCTTATGAGTAATTTTGCCCCCAGGCAATGTTTATATTTAATAGCTGCATATTAGATGTGGACACCTCAATAGTCAGAAGCCAACTCCTGCAACTCCTACCAGATGTTCCATCTCTTATCATTCATAAAAGCATGAGCTTTTATGAGCAACAAATTCAAGATGTGGCCTAAAAATTAACTGAATTTTAGAGGATCACAGAGTCAACAAATTTCTCAGTAAATTTCTTGATCAATATAGACCATGGTGTTCTAAATTGGTACTGCCTAGGCTACACACAAGAGCCCTCTGAGAACATTTACCCAGAGTTAAAGCAGTTTCTGTTGTTTTATCTTACTCAGGTGCCAGTAGCTATTGCCATGTATAGAATTAAAGCTAATTGTTACCTAGATTAAAACACCCAAACCTTAGCTCCTTTTCACCTGCTTGTAGTGATTCCAACATCAAAATTCTTTTGCACCAGTTTTTAATCTGTCAGAAGGAAATTTCCTAGAATCCAGAAGAAGATGAGTCATAGATTTAAGGGCAATTTTCTTCAAATTCCTCCTTCCAAAATACCAAAATATTTGACTTCCTACAAACTTCTGTCCTCCAAAGCTTTTGTGTCTGCTCCATCACTCAGGCCTGTCCAGCTGGGGTGAAGCTTATCCCACAATGACAAACCTGTCAGAGCTACATGCTGACAAATAAGTCATGCCAGGCTGGCTAGCTGCAGCTCTTCAGCTGAGGATGGAGTTGATTTTGGCCTCTGCACTTGTCCTTAGGTCAAAGCTTAAACACTGCAAAAGCTAAACCCCACAGATGTATGGAACCACAGGGAGATGTAAACTCCTTCAAGCACAGAAGCCAGCAAATCCACTGAAACTCTGGAGTAATTTTCAAAATAAGTTGAAAACGTCGTGGTCCTCTTGTAGTAATGTTTATAGAATAGGATGTATGTGACAGGAGGAAGCTGGAGAAACAGCAGAAAACCTGAAGATGCAAAAATTACTCTTCAGGGAACCACCATTTATTTTAGCAGGAGATACTGCAGAAAGCACACTGCTAAGAGAGAAGTGTGTGTCCCACTGAGGATAAAAGAGAAATCTTGTGGGTTTTTTTGAGTTTGTGGATGAGCCCATGGAAACTGTTCCCCCTTTTGAGAAGTGAATTAATTCTTTTGGGAGTATGCTGACCTACATGCTGGGAGCACAGGGTCTCCCCTCTGACATCCTCAGACCTGGTTATTAGCAGTGACATCCTGTGCATGCTTTGGGGTGAGACAAAGGCTTTAACCTTTAAGTGAAAGTTAAGACAGAAGGAATGTTTGTAAAGGTTCTTAGAGGTGGAACAAAGCCTGGCAGGGGATTATGTCCAGCAGTCAGGAGTGCACAGCCCAGACTGAGCTGAGTCACACATGGCTCAAAAAGAAAACTAAGTGGAGGTAAAAACTGAAAGAAAAATATGGTCTTGATTTTTATATTGCTGCTTCTCTAGGAAGTGATGCATAAAATCAACCTGTTACCTCTTCCCAGTACCCTACATTGTTTTGGGATAAGAACAAAAAATAAATCCGGAATGCAGGCAGTGAGAGAAATTGCTTCAAAGCACTCCAACTTGTGGAACACTTACTGGTGGCAGTTTTTAATCTCCATGTTCTCCCCTCCCCTGGAATTATTGCTACTGAGCTTGCTCTGGCAGGGTTTGTGTGGTGCTTTGTGCAGCATTACCTAGTACTGAAATGATTAGCTGTGATTAGTACTGCTTAGCCTGGGAGGGTGTGTGTGTCTTTCACCTGAGGGCATGTTGAATTTTGCACTTTTTGTGTAAACTACAAGTTGACAAGAGCTGCAGCAAAAAGTAAACAGCAGGAGAAGGCTCACATAAAAGTAATTTTTCTTACATCATGATGATAAAGCGATTAATTGAGGGTAAGCAGAAGTGGTGAAATAAAGGTAACAGGTAGCATTTGAACCCAGGAAGACTGGCATTCACTGTGATCTGAGGATATCTAATGTTAGTATTTTCCTGCACTTTTTTTCACCTTTTTTTTCTCTTTTTCCAAAACTGTCTAGAACATGCTTCCATTTTTTGGAGGAAATTCTTACACAAACAGTTACATTCTTGTGTAAATTCTGTGTTGTCTTATGGATTTCTGTACCTCTCACTGCAGGTTATTACGTGTCAGGTCTTCAGTCATAATGGCTGGTAATTTGTTGTAAAAAAGAAACCCCAAACCCACTGTTCACTTGTTCCTGTTGACTTACTTAGACATTGCTCTGAGGACGTTGCTCTTTGGACTGTCCACACTTTGGAAGTCAATCCATGATGTTTGGCGTTTTCTGTTAGCATAAACCTCCTGCATTAGTATTGTACATATCCAGAAAACAATCCCTCTCAATAAACATTATTCTCTTTTTTATTAAAAAGCATGTTTTTGTGAGAACAATTTCCTGGCTGTTTTTCTTCTGTTTTGATTTATTAGGGGGGGAAAAAAACCAAAAACCTTNAAAAAAAAAAAAGAGAAAATACAAGGTTGATCTCATTTTTCCCTGGTGTTTTGCAGTCTACCACGATCTAAGAAAAAAAGAAATAAAGCTTTTCCCTTTAAATATCTATTCATTTGCTTGCTCCCTAGTCTTTGTGTTAGTGAATGTGGCCTGCAAAATTACAATGAGCAGGCAGTATCAGATGGAAATGGTGGCAAGGCGGGCACAAGAGTGGCCAGCTGGCCCTATTCATGCTTGTTCACTCTCTGGCAGGCACAGACGCCTCCACACCCATCCCACCCCTTCATCCTGCCAGGCCAAAAAGAAAGGGCTCGCTCCTGCTTTCACACAATGGCAGCAGAAGAGCTGCAAAGGCTTTGAAGACAAAAGCGTTTGCAAGAGGGTATTTTAGGAAATGCAGAGTGTGCTGGGAGAGGAAAGGGAAGGTGGATAAACAAGCTTTCAGGATGCCTTCCCTCATGTTGGTGACTAAAAACCAGGAAAATTATTTCAGCATTTACTCGTATTCAAACGGAGATTTAACAAATGAATATATTATAAGCAAAGAGCAATCACACTCACCTGTGAAAAAGCTGCTGTTCAGCAAAGGGCCAGAGCCTCCCATCATTTTAAGGCCAGACAGTTTCAATTTCTGTTGCTCAGAGAGAGAAGCAAGGTTTGGGGGCAGGGTGCAAGAAAGAGAGATGGGAGTGGTAGAGATGCACAAAATCCAAGGTGAGAGGTCTGCTCTATTAGGGCTGAAATCACTTTTCCAGCTAAATCATCATCGTGCTTTGGCAGCTCCAGGAGGGTCTAGAGTTGCAGGGATGGTGCAAGTAGGAGATGTTTAGCTGTCCTGGCATCGTTTGCTACCCAGATGATCTGTGTTGCAGGAGGTGGGAGGGGAAGGCAGCACATTCTGTTTGGCAGCATCCAACACTCAGCTTGGGAGGTTGCTTGGATTTAGGAGTCATTCTGCTGCTATTAAGTCCTGTGCATAAACTGCTCCAGGTTCTTCAGCTCCTGCAGTGCCATCTTGCAAACGTTTAACCATTTCAAAGGCGTGTTTGGAGAATGTGGGGCACAAAAGCAATCAAAATGTTTGCCAGTATGAGTTAGCATTGGACTTTCCTTCTACCTTTCCCTCATTCTCTGCACTGCCACAGCTCCAGCTCTGTGAAAGAGGAGGATGAGGATGGAGAAACAGCAGTGAAGCCTCCACTTGAGAGGTACAGCTCCATGACAGGCTTGCTGAGCAGCCTCTCCTGGGACAGATGAAACCAAGCTGTGTTTGACATCCCTAAGCAGCCAACTGTGCACAGCCAGATGGACTCTTCAGTGTGCCTCATCTGTGGGTTTGATTTTTAGGTTGTGTTTTGTTGATTTAGGGTTGGCGGGGTTTTTGCTTTTAATTGTTACTGTTTAGGGCTACTTTTCCTGGACAAAGGCTGGGTGAGTTAGTACCAAGGGACTGCTTAGAAGGTGCCCAAACATGAGCCACTGTATCATGTTCCACGTGTATGGGTTATGCTGTTAGTAAAGAATGGGGCCTCATAGCATCCATCTCTTGTCATGGCAGAGGGCACCAGCAGCCTCATGAATAAATTGAGTTCTCTCTCTACTGTCCTGGCTGCCATGTATAAAACAGTGCTCATCACATTTTCGCTGACTTCCTTTAGGAATGTTGGTAAGGTCTAGTGATGCCCAGAGAAGTGGGGTTATCTACTTTAAATGGCATTTATAGAATAATTTCAGTTAAATGGGTTGGGTTGTGCAGAGACAATTTAAATGATATCTTGGTAAGCAGATGAATTTTGGCATCATCAAAGCAGGCACGGACAAAGATGGACATGATAGTGGGGGAAAATTTGACACCTCCCCACTTGGAGTTTTCTTGGAGATGCATTTCCAGTGTGCCATTAAATCAGCAGAGTTCTAAGCTGCAGAGGAAAGGGGTTTTGAAAGGTGATCCTAACCATTTTCCAGGCAGGCTCCTAGAGCTCTCCAAAACACTCTGCCCAAGCAATCAGCATGCCCTGACACTTGCACTGCTCTTGCTTGTTGGCAAAAACCCCTGTCTCTGTTACTGTCTGCCTCTTGCTGAGTTCTGGTTTGTGTTCAGAGTCTGAAGTACGATTTCCTGAAACAATTTTTTGGTAACAATAAACTCAATTGTTTTGGTGAGGTGCATGTCTTTTTTGGCTCTGAATATGAATTATACCCCCTAATTCTGCATCGCCAACATTTTTTATCTGTACTAATTACAGAAAACTGTAGAGCAACAGTGAGGAAAAAGCCAAAATAGGGACTGGGGTTACAATAGTAATTGTGCAGAAGGCTTTTTGGATTGGTTATTGTTGGCTTTTTTTTCCCCCTCCAAGAGGATGCTAGAAAATCTTTTGCTCTGAGGTAGAAAGTGTAGTTTAGAGTCTTTAATAAAAAATACATTTATGTTTTGTAGCATTATAAAATGAAGTCTTGTAGTCAATTGCTTTGGAAGGACCTGCAATTCAAGTCTCTGAATTGCTCTTGTATATGTGTTTTAAAAAAAGAACAACATTCCACCAGTATTCTCAGTGAGGTTAACTAAACAGATGGTATTTATCTCCAGGTTTGCAAGTGTGCCACATCCTTCTTGCTTTCAAAAGAGATGTTAACACAAAAATCTTCAAGAGAAGCAGTTGGAAAGTCTCACAAAGTACAAACACAGATATAAAAGTATAAAAACAATAATCTAAAACTAAATCTGCATTTACCAATCCACTACTGGCTTCATTCTGGTTTGGAGAGGCACAAAGCTAGAATTAACCTGGCTGTGCTGTTCCATTTGCTTGTTTGTCAGAGGTCAGAATCTGGTGGATATAAATACAGTTTAGCTTTTATTTGTCTCCAAAACAGTATTTGTCAATACTTCAGTGCTGTTTTGAGCAGATCAATGGCTGCACATAACTCACTGCCTGAGGGCTTTATTATTAATACAAATGTAGGTAGGCTAAATATTGAGTGACATTATTAGAAAGGGATTGTCCTTCCCTCTGTGACTTTGACTGATGTCAAATGAACATAAAGCTCACTAACACATAGCCAGGGTTCTACTCATACTGGGAGGAAACTCCTCTCTGCCCATCATAGGGCTGTTGAATAATCTAGAGAAGGTTATTCAAACTGAGTTTTTGAGTGCTCACGACCTGAGTTAGCATCTAGAAAGAATTTTGCCTTCTCAGGTGAAGGGCTGAGGCATCTCCATTGAACCCTTTCAGTGGGACAGGATCAGGCCAATATGTGAGAGGCTCCATACCCTTCATCTTGAAATGTTACACACAGGGCCATGGCACAGTTAACAAGTATGTCCCGGTGATCCTGCTTACAAGTAATGTCTCATTTCAAAAGAATGAAAAAAGAGCACACTCAAAAACATTTTCAGCTGGAGTAGGAGTCATTTCCATTTACAACTCAGTCACTGAGTTACCTGAGGGGTTGGGACCTTTGCACAGATGTTACACTGCCACAATTAATCTGGCCTGAGCTTGGCCACAGGACCTCCTGGTGCAGCCCAGTGCCTGCTGCAGCTCAAATGGCACCACTTGTGACAGCCCCAGTGGGCATCAGGAGCAGCCAGATGCAAAGCTGAGGCTGCTGCTTTCCAGGCACACAGCTGGCTGCAAGGACAGTGGTCCTGTCAGCTCCAGTGCTGCCTGAGCATCTGATGTGTGATGAGGCCACTGACTGATGGTCAGCTGGGCTGTTACTCTCTTCAAAAATATTTAACCTGAGCTCATAAAAGGAATGCTGTTGACAAAAAAAAGAAAAAAAAAAAGGAAAAAAAAGATAAATAGCTACATATAATGCTGCTTGGTTGCCAGAATATTAAGTATTTCTGTGAGATCTCCACCTGAAGTGACCATATATATATATATATATATATATATGCAACTTCCCTTTTTAAACTGATCTTTGCAATAAATGGGTCAATCTTGTTTTTTGAAGTTTGGCAGTTAGGTTTTTTAAAGTGCCACGGAGTATAGAAAAGCAATTGTTTTCTCATGAAAAACACAAAATTCGTGTAGTTTTGGGTTTCTCTTTTGATTACAGGGTATCTACACTTGACAATAACTTAACTTTCAACACCCAGTGACATTAATTTTACTTGACTTCCTGTCTTAAGGTCAGAAACATTAATCAGCACTTCTATCATTAGCTCAGTTTCCTTTTCTATTAAGTGATTATGATCACTTACTATTAATGAGTCGTGAAGTTTTAATAAATTTTTGCTAGTGTGAAATTGCTAAACAGTAATTATGGCACATACTGTATGGACGGTTTGTTCCACAATGTACATTTTACTTAATGTTGGTTAGAAACATCTACAAAAAACAACAGAAAGTAATTAACTAGTTACAGCTGAGGATGCAGAATGGCCTTTTTCACCACAGTTATAGTCAATAAAAAGACAAAGCAGGTCCTTTTTTTTGTCATTCCTGGAATTATTGTATTTCTGGACCTTGTGACTTTGCAGTTCTTTATGTGAAGTGACACTACCAAGGCTGCTTACTAAACAGGGGATGAAAGAAAATATCACATCTTTTAAGAGCTATTGTTTAACTTGGGTTATATTTCTACTGTCCTGGCATTGAAACAACAAGGTTAAAAAACAAAAGCCAGGCCCTCTCCTTTAATACAGAAGATAAATAACACAGCAAATCCCATTTCCAAAAACTGATGTCTGAATACTGGCTTGGCTTTCCTGCAGCTTGGCATTACTCACAGACACATCCAACCAGCCACAGCCAGATGCTCCTTCAGAGCTTGGCTCTGGCTTTTATTGGCTATCTGAATTTTTGAAACACCCAACAGCCAGGAGCTGGACTAATGCTGACTGACGGACTGGAAGGCAGCTCTGAACACAGAACAGATCAAGAGGGTACATTAAAGAAAACAAAGGAAGTTGCAGTGATAACAGTTTCTCTACTATCTTCCCCCTGTTCCCAGTTTTTTTGGTTTACTGATATCTGAGGGAGCTGTATCTGGTAAAGTCACTGCAAAAGTACTCCCTTTTGTACTGAACCGTGTTTTCTGGACCAACCAAATGGAGGAATAGGGTCAACTCAGGCACAGTGGCTTTTCTGAGCACTACTTCTGTGGCATTGCACCCATCTCACAGCAGTCAGGTACTTAAAAATATAAGATTAAACCCTTGTGCTTTTTGCTGTATTTATAGTAACACATATGGAAGTGTTGCCACTTTTGAATGCACTGGGTGGGAAGCCATCTGTGTCTGCACTGTCCTTTTTCAGTAAATCTTATCAAACTGGTGCTGAAAAATTGGAGATGGTTCCAAGAAGAGCCAAAAGGGTGATGCTAAGTGTCTGTGAAAAGCATGGCTAATAGCACATCCCTAACAGTGCAATCTCATCACAAACCCACTGTGTATTGTCATGAACACTGACTCTGGGAACCTAACAAGGAGCAGAAAATTAGAAAATAAATAGAAAGTTTTCCATCCATAGACAAAGCTTTAACAAGTCTGTCTGGCTGCTAAATCTAGACCAGTTCAGCATAGAAAAGTGTCGTATTTTTAACAGAGAATGTAAGTAAACATAGGAACAAGTAAACAAGATTTGTACTGTGTTCTCCACCATTGAACAAAATCTTTAAAGCCAGAAAAGGTGTTTTTCCCAGAGAAAAGCTGTGTTCAAGGAATGATTCAGGCAAGACCAACACCTTGCACAGTGCCAGAAGACAGCCTGTTAATCTATTAAACCTATTTCTCTAGGATATAGTTCTGCAGTGTTTGGGGTTTCTGCTTTGAGATGTTAAAATAGAGTCTTTGCACTGTTGTTGGAGATTATTTGTATTGCAAAATGCAAGAACAAGACAGTGTTCTGGTTATTTTGACCATGGAAGAATCCCAGAAGATCTTGACTGGCAGTACACAAGGATGTGTGGGAAGGCTGGCATTGTGCAGGTCTGCAAAATGTCTCAGGGAGGTTGGCTCCTGTACTGGAGAAGGAACACCAGCGTGGTGCAGTGAGAGATGCTGCTTCCACAGGTTTCCTGTGCTGGCCCTGTAGAACCAAGTGGCATGATTCACAGCTGTGCTTCAATTCAAATCTTGCATTAGTCTGAAATGGAACAGGCCTTGCTTTCCATTATAAAAATGGTGGATGCCCTGGATCAGTACAAAAGAATGTCTTGCACAGTCTAAGATTAAATAGAAGTAAAAATAAACTAATGAGCTTCCTATGCCTCCAGCAAAAGCTGTGGCACGGTTAAGAGCAGTTCTGTCCAAAGTTGCACCATCCCTTGCTGGGACAAGGTCAAAGCTCTGTTGGTAGCTGAGTGCCCCCATCTGTCTCTGCAGACACTGAGCACCACCTCCCTGGGGAGTTACACAGCAATACCAGACCATACTGGAGCAGCTGCATTGCTCACCAACAGTTACTGGGATCCTTGCCTGTATGACTTGTACTGATCTGAGGAAGATTATTAAAACATTAATTCATACCTCTTGTCTTCATCTTCCTGGCCTGACTCTCACAATGTTCATTACTAGGTAATGTGCAGTTATAACATCTTAGTTTTACAACTCTCTGAGGATACTTTGGGTCAAAAATGAGCTTGAGATTCCAGGGCACAAGAGAAATATAATTTTTATCTGAAGAAACAACACAGTGTAGAGAGAATTATGACCAGCAAATGTCATCATAGCCAAGTACCTACTGAAAGCAATTTTACTTTAATTGCACCTGAAACTGACAATTCCTGAATATGTAGAAAGGACAGTAATTGCTTTGCAGGGATTTGCAAGAAGCCACTGAATGGTGCCTTGGATACTGTATGGGATTACTGGGAAAGCCCAGCCATGCATAAAAGTTAACTTAAGACACTCAGTAACTCCTATAATCAAATTTGTTGGATAATCTTTAAGCAGTCTGAAGGATGAGCAGCTGATGGGATCATTAACACCTGTCCGTTCCTGAAGGGTGCCAGGACTCCTTGCTAGGTGTGACTGGTGCTGTCACAACGCAGTGGGTTCCTTGCTCCGTAGCTGAGATGTGTGACACAGCATTCACATGTGTGTGGCCATGCTCTGAAAATGCCCCTTGCAGAATTGGGCAGCCACAGCAGCTGTGAGGCTCAAACCAACTGCACAATGACATTTTCAGCACTGTCAGGAGTTGAGCCCTAAGCTTCTCCAAAACCCAGCCTCAGTACCCAGGCACTGCTGGAGATGCATGCTCAGTCCAGTTTTCAGAGCTGGCAGTGACTGATCAAAGGTTCAAAATGCTAAAACTGGGCTTGGTAACTTCTAGCACTGAGGATGAGGGTGAATCTTGGCACACACAGCTTTTAAAGAAGGAGCACAAACCTCCTGGGTGCAATGGGCAGGTCACAGGAGTGCTTTTTATCCATATGTAAAAGGGATGATAAACACCATAGGCCTTTAATTGAAAGTTGTCACTGGCCATATGGTGACATCTGGCTGGGGGTGAGATTATTTGACCAAGCAAGTGGTGCTGAGACAAAGTCAGAGCTTGTTGCAAAGCTCATTCCTCACATTTGACAAGGGTTTGTGTTGCCAGCTTCATTGTTTCCTCTCTGTACCTTCATTTCTTTCTACTCTTTTCATGGCTTTGTACTCAATTAGAGGATGGCACAGTATCTCTAGCTTTAAAATAACAGTATATAAATGCTGTAAATTCACATTTTAGAGCAGATTTCAAGTTATAATATTCCGTACACTTACTCAGAGAAAAAGCTCTATATTTTAATCCTCTTCAGTTTTGAAACACTTTCAGTCCATTAGAGCCACATAAATACAAGGCACAAAACAATAACAGGCTACAAATCAATACATTTGCACAGACAGCTCTAAATAAATATGATCCAATTGCTGACTTGGAAAACAGAACAGTCCAAAGTTTTCAGAGTGAAATGCTGGTGGTGAAATAACATTCATGAAGGAAACCCTGACCCTCTTGTCAGGTGGTTCACTCAGTCCAAGGTATAAGAAGGTATTTACCAATGAGGAGGGCCAGTTTTCTGGTAAAATAATGGAGCAGTTAAAATATACCCTGTTGGGAAATGTGTTCAGCATTACTGTGGACAGTGTGCTGATAAAGTGGGTTGTTAAGTGGAATGAGACAGGTTCAGCTCAAATATTCAAGAGTGATCTCTCGTGAAGCAAGCATTAGGCCTAGCAGGAACTTTATAAATAATACACAATAAAATCATAGTCTTTAGCTTGGAAATTGGTACTAAACATCCAGACATAATCATACTCACTGTAATCACACAGGATTGGTATCACTGCAAGGGCACCTCAGAAATCCTACAGGAAGAGACAAACCAGAAAAGATGACAATCTCTGTTCATTTTGCCTTGTACATCTCACATGCACCAGCTCTGCAGCTGGTTTTGGGATAAACAGCAGAGGATGCTCCAAAAGATCTTATTTAAACAAACAAAACCCAAACAAAAAAAACCAACAAAACCCAAAAAACCCTAAACAAAACAACAAACAAACAAACAAACAACAAACAAACAAACAAAAAAAACACAAAAAAACCCCACCAACCCAAGAGAAGAGGAGAGTATTATGTTCATTTCCTAATTTCAAGCAATAAGGTCCACTGGATTCAAGCCTAAGTAACAATTTAATGTTCCTTTCTTGGAGTTAGGGCTTTCTGATCCTGCCACAAATGAAGAATTTGTTCCTTGAACCAGGCACAAGCATAGCAAGGGATACACACATGAGGAAAGGGAAAGACAAAGTGAGAGAAATGGCTCCTCTGTACCTCTGCTCTTCCATGTGCAGTTCAAACTCATGCTTGCCCCTTCTTCTGTACAACAAATATACTCTGCCCACTGTCTCAAAGTTGATATTGCCATTTGTGAGTTGTTTCACACTAGTCAAAGTCTACAAGCACATGTAATGTAATAATTGGTGAGTTTGGGTTTATCAACCCTCTCTTTCTGTGGAATTATTCTGTCACCTTTGGGATCCAAAGCCCAAAGACAGCAACCTGAGCCATCAGGTGTCTCCCCACTGCAGCTGACTCTACTAGACACTTCTTGCTGTGAAAAAAAAAATAAAACAAAATAAAATATAATAGAATATTTTATGCAGTAACTCCTCAGGGTGAAAATGTTTGACTTCTCTATGCATATTTATATACGCACCTTTACATTTCATGGATTCTGGCCCCACTATTTCCTACACAAAATATAAAGGTTTCTACTGGAAAAAAAACCCTAATAAGTGACCCTAGAGATTCAGCTATTTTCAGCAAAGTAAAGAAAAGCCTCTGTATCATTTCAATCTAGATGATTCTCATTTACAGTACTCATAAGAGCTCATTAGTGCTAAGGCACATATCTTTGTGTGCTTACCCAGCTGCCTTGAAAGGCAGGAAAATGCTGTTAAATCCATTTTATGGATGAGAACATAAAGATTCGAGCAGTCTAAATAGGGATTAAATTGAAGTTAGGAGCCAGCCCCTCAGATGGTGATGTATAGTATTTACTTTCTACACTGCGTCGTCGCAAAGATGATTTAATTCAGTGAGCACCTTCATCCAGGGCTCCAGAGCTCATTAAGCACTTTTGCACACTGGAAGTCTCCCTGGGTGGAGCAGAAAGGCGCCTGTCTCCAACCTAAAGTGTTTCACACTCCAGGGTTAGATGGGAAAACACCTTAACTCTGCCCAGGTTCTTGGTGGAAAGCAGTGCTGGCCTGGGGTGCTGAGCTCATGCTGCCTCCATTGAATAATTTCCATTTCTTGAAGACATCTGCAAAATGTGGGAAACCTAGAGATCAGGCCCTGCTTGGCCCAAAAGGGTTCGAGTTCACACTGTGCCCTTCAGAGGAGCACAAACCACAGGGCTGCAGCCAGAGCCAGCCTGGGCCCTGTTGTGTTTCTGTGCAGAAGCAATGCTGCCTCAGCTCACTGTCTTTTCCGTGTAGCTGGCAACCCTCCATGAATTCCTCATCTGAGGGTTTCAGAATTCCCAGAAGCCTCATGGAATTTCCACTGAAATCAGGCAGAACGTGAACAAGTGTTAATCAGTGTTGTAAGTGTTGTACAAGCCACAGCAAGATTAGAACCACTGCCTTTTTGCCTTCTCCTGGGAGAAAGAATTCGGATACATTTAAAGTCGACTGACGCCTTCCTTCTTACCTTGTTTTATTTCACTTTGCATGACTACACATAAGAGATGGTGTGTCTGCTGTGAATTGTCTCTAAAAGATTCCCAGAGTGACTATATCCTACAGAAGATGTAGTGTTCTGAAATTATAGTCCAGACAAAAAGCACAACTATCTTTGGTGCGTACTGCAACCACTTTAGAAAAATTATCTGGTAGCACATAACTCATGTTACATGACAGCATTTTGAAAAGGACAAGATAAAAGGTTAACTCATGAAAATCCATTATTAGCAGCCTTCTGAGAGTTTGACCCAGTGACAGATAGGGTCTCCTTTCTTCTAAGCTTTATACATCCCAAACTCTCCCAGTCTAGTCTTACCTTCTAGATAGAGTAGAATTAATCTGACCCTATCTAAATAATAACTTGAAAATCTTCACAAGACTGCATGTCTTTCATCCAGACAATGGCTGATGGTATCACAGGTTTAGGAAGTCCCACTGTATTTATTGATTGGTGTAGAACTATAATTCCCCAGTGATCTTGGAAGAAACTGTACTGGATGCTCAACAAGAAGAATGGATGAAAACATTGCATTTTCTTGTACAAATAATCTCTTAGGCTTGAGAGGCACTGAAATTCTGTCTCTATGTCTATGATCTTTGTGGAGAAATTGTCCTATTTGTAGGGAACCATTGTTACCACACTGGAAAATCCCTCCTGTGAGCAGGGAAGGGCACTGTGTTTAGTAGTGGAGCTCATCTTAATTTCAGCAAAGAGATGGAGCAGCATGTCCAAACTATCCACTTAGTTCTACAGAAAACAATGCATTACGCTTTTGGGAAGTTCTCAATGTTGTGTGAGGCTGTACTTTATTTCACTATCCCTCTCCTCTTCATCACAGAAATATTTTAGAAAGATTTCCCATCTTTTAATGAAACCACTCATGAGGAATAATTTGCTACAAATCCATACTTTGAACTCTCAAATTAGGAAAAAAGAAAGGAATTCCAAGCAGTTCAGCACCCTCAGGAAATGAGGCGACATGAAAGGACCACAGGCACGATAGGGAAATGCATTGTTAAAGGACCTGTGGGACAAATGAAATCACCAGCCCAAAGAGAAGAGAACAGTCAATGAGCAAACTTCAGACTGAAGATAATTTTGGCTCAGGTTTGAGACATCTTAAATACTTCTAAATCTTCAGAGGTTAGACATTCAAAGCTAGCTGAAAGCCAGATCTTCCTCTAGGCCCCTCTTATCATTAGTCAGTTCTGAGAATCCAGCTTTTTTCTGCTCTTTTCTCCTGGGCTTTGATTCTGGCACTGTAAGTCCCCATGTTCCACCTGTGAGATTGAAGCTGGATGTTATGCACACCATTTGTCAGAAAACTGAGCAACTTTTCTTCTCAAAAAAGCATGGATACACACATTTTCAAATAGAAATAAATTCTGGAAGTTACTCTATTCACAATACTGAAATCAAGCCTGGAAGCCTGGGATTAATGACACAACTGACAAGAAGTCCTGTCTACCCTTGCTAATGGAAGAAACTAGACAAATAGGCATCAAATTCTACATAATTTGCAAAAGATTAAATACATTCTTGAAATTTGCAACTAAGAAAGACAATTATTACAAAAAGAAGCAGAAAGAGAAGGTTGTTAACCAACTTACCGCCACAATTTTTGTTGGGAAAATACAATTATCAGTATTCTCCTTGTGAAGTTACTTCCTTCCACCCTCTGATGGTAATTTTCATAGCATGTATCCCTAGCTTTTTTTCCTGATTGAAAAAGTTCTTGCTGGCATTGGCCAATCTGTTGATCAATAGGTGTATCCTTAGTAGCTCACAGACTACTTTTCCTGCATGAAAACTGAGGTTCCATTATTCATTATCCATTCATTCTGATTCCAAGCAGTCCCAAATCTCAACCAGTTTGTCTACAGATACAAAACAAATGGATCTAAAAAGATGTGACCTTCATATATCAAAACAGCTGCCATCTGGAGACCATAAATGCTCTGCTTCTACCTAGCATAAGGTTCTGCACAAGCATGCAAATTGAAGTCAATTTTGGTAACTTGGGCAAAATGGGGTTCAACAATGTTTTAGTTAGATCATTGTTAAAATTATATCTTACAAGCCAGAAATTGAACCACCATCCCCACTCATTCACCCTCTAAAGAAGAACAAAATGAAAATAAAAACTCACAAAAAGTCACCTCATATAGTTTTTCTTATTTGATTCCCCTGACTATGATTTCTCAATGGTCTGTGTTAAATGCCCCCATTATCACAGTGTGTCACAAATTTTATATTTCCCAGCATTGACTCCAACTCCTACATACTGTGAGACAAACATTTGAATTAGCACACTCTCCCAAGGAGCGCCTGTGCCGTGAATAACCTCAGGAATTCGCTATGCACCCAGCTCCTCAGGAGAGCACACACACTGATTGCCATGCAGTGAGCAGGACATCAGGCTGCACACAGGGAGACCTGGGGCCCTGCCCTGCACCCTGGCTCAGCAGCAAGCCCAGCCTCAGCAGTCCCTGCTCCCAGCTGCACATCCCCTCCCGACCTCACCTGTGCCACCAGGACTGTGGGGCTGAGCCCCAGCCTGGACTCCTGAAATGAACCGCCTGAAAGGAGCGGTAACAATAAACTGTTGTGTCAACGCAGCCCAGGGGTGATGAACTGCAAGGAGGAGCTGGGATTTGGCCAGGGGAAAACACGTCTTAGGCCAGCTTTGCTGTGGAAATTCACATCTCTCTGATTGCTGCTCTCGGTTACAGCAGGGTGTGAGAGGAGTAGCATTGACAGGATATTAAGAAGCTGGTTCGTGGGGACTTTTAAACATTTTACTGCTGTTACTGCTGTGAATTTAAGTAGCATACCCTTTTCTGCTAGATTTTCTGCCAGTACCTCTGAGGATGACAGGGAAAGCAATGCCAGATCAGCCTGTGATCCCGGTAGCCCAGTGCCCTGTTGCAAGCACTGGCCAGCAAGATTTTCCTAAAGAAAGTCCTTGCCAAAGCTGCAGCTGCAAGTGAAACTGCTGCTGGGAAGTTTCTTTCCATCTTCAGTGGTTTGAAAGAGGCTAAGATTATCACAAATTCCTGTTATATATTTATGGGCTCGTAGCCAGTTTGATGTTTCAAAATCACAGTTTTTAATGGAAAAAGACTTATACAAATAAGAAAAATAATCAGTAACAGAGAGGAGATAAACTGTGCTGATTTTGAGGCTCAGATACAGTCTTACATATTTGCATTCCTGTCATTGTGCTTTGAGAGTCATAGGTTGGATGTGTTTGCATCCACACCTAACACCAAGGCTTAAAGAGCTGACAAATAGAAAAAGGAAAAGAAATACACTTAGCCTTATTTTACAGATAGAGAACTAAGACAGAGAGAAATGAGGGACCTACCTCAGGTCATAGAGGGAGTCAATAGCAGAAATTGAAAAAAGGTTGTCTGAATCCTGCCCAGCACACTAATACCTTGACCTTTACACCAAGGCATTTCCACCTCCAAAGGAAAGAGCTGTACGGATGGCTGAGGGAAAGCAGGGCATGGACAATTAATTACCTTTTACCTGCCATTTCTTTCCTTCCCCCCAGTTATCTCCTGGCTCTACAGCCTGAATCTTGAATTCTTGAAGAATTTTGTTCATTCAGGGAATCTATACATAGATGATAAATAGAAGCTGGAGGAAAACTACCGAGATGATAGAGTAGGTGGAGGAGGTTTTCTGTGTTACTAATGTATTTCAATATACTTCTCCCAGAGCTCTCTGCAGCTACTCTGAGGAAAGAAAGAAAGAAAGAGCCTGAATACTTGGCTTTTTACTCTAAGTGATAACTGCAGAGTGCAGGTGTGAGAGAGTATCTCAGCTCTTTAAAGAATTACTGATAAAGAGTTTTATCGAAAATAATAAGAGAAGAAAGACCCTCTGCTTTATTTCTTGCCCTGAGAACTTCCAGGCATTCCCTGTAGGGGCAAAAGATTCCAGGTGACACTGGCAGTGGTAACTGCAATGGTTGAGGGGGCCAGTGAGGATTTTTTTTTTTTTAAGAGCATAAGTCCCACTGACAGGTATTACATTCCTTAGTTTTGCCTGAAATGCCACACCACAATTAGCACCTGGAACAGAAGAGTTTTCTGCATAATCCTTCATAACTGCAGGTGATGTTGGATTAGATTTAATTTTTTATTACACTAAGGGTCTTTTTAGTTCTGCTAGGAATGAACCTCTGCATGGTCACCTCTTCAGAGTCCTGACTTCACGTTTCTGAGACCTCTTGGGCTCTGCAACAAGTTGCTGTGACTTGAACTGTTCTGACACAAGAAACTCACACTTCCAGCCTTCTTCCTTATTGTCTCTCCCTGGTGGCACCCTCCCTCCAGTGTCTCCTCCAAAGACATTGAACTGAATAAAACCCCATTTTGTTCTCAGTACTCAGCGTGCTGAATTTTGTTGGTGCTGCTTCTTGATTTAGAACTTTGTGTAAACAAATTCAGCACGAGTTCTAGCCTGCACAAGCTCTTTGTGTGCTCTCACTTGTGTGGATGGAAAGCAGGAGATACACAAAGGCAATCACCAGTGCCCCTGGATTGAATAGCTTGTTAGAAGGTTCACATCTGGCACAAAGGCACACGTGCAAACTGTACCCTGTGCTCCTCCTCTGAAGCACATTTGGGAACAGGGAATGACTGTAACAGAAGAATGAGAGCTTAGTCAGTGTCTTGCCCTGCCCATAGAGAGCCACATCTCCTTCCTGCCAGCAGTCACCTGTACCCTGGAGAAAGCTTTGAACAGCTACAACTCAGACACTGATCCTGCTAATCCTGTTAATCCCATGCCCTGGTGGGCTCCATTAGCCTGTGAAAGACAGACTTGAACTGCCCCAGCTAGTGGCACTCTGCACTTCAGAAAGGTGGCTCACACATCTCCTCAGGCCCAGCCAAAAGGGGAGCAGCAAACATTGCAGCCAAAGGAGCTGCACAGCCATTGTGCCAACCATGAAAAAAGCTCCTTGGAGGCCCATGGAAGATGGTCTGGTTTGTATCCACACACCAAAAGTCACTGGTGGCCTCTGTACATCAGGTCTGGTCTTCACTTTAGTCCCAACAGCTTTTACACACAGCCAAAGTGCACCAGGTACAGCAGCTGTAGTAATGGAGTGAGAAAAACATTCTCATTTCTCTTTTGGCCCTCAATCAGCACTGTCAAGCACAAGTATGCATTACCTTAGCCCACAAACACTGTGAACTTTCAATTAAAGATGGCAACATCCGTGTGGGAATAGTAACTGAAAGAATCCTCTAATCCTACAGAAACTTGTAGGTAGATTAAAAAAGTGGAAAGATGCTATGTGTGGATGCACATGTGTATGTCTGAGGAAAGGCACTCTTTATACCAATAAACTTTAAAATATGATTTACACTGTGCAGGCAGCAGCCTCAGACATCAAAGCTTCAGACTTAGTGCAGTGTCAAAAAACCATGAAGCTTTAAGGCTCGACCAAGCATCAACCCCAAGCTGAGGCAGAAGCTTTTACTCTTGAGACTGCTGACTGAATGGATTAGATTAAAAAAAAAAAATCACAAACACCACAGCTCTCTAAAACTGCTGGTAGAAAAATAAATTACTGAATGTATGTTTGCTCAAGTATGTCTTTATTTATCCTGCTGTATTCTACATGTAATGCTTAAACTCCCTGCATTTTAAATGGGGGCTGAAACCAGCTGTATATGCACTAGCCAATGAACTAGCAATAACAAATGCATCCAGCAGAGACAAAAGTTTGCTTTTAGTCAGAGAAATGCAACAAAGACCAAGGTAAATCTGTATTAGGCATTTTGTCTCCTGCTGCAGAGTGGGCTGGCCTGGAGCCCTGCAGCAAGGTACAGCTCTTTCCTTCACCCATGCCTTTTCACAGAGCCATGGGTGATCCACCCAGGGTTATTGCACCAGATGTGTGACCAGGAATGGATCCAAGTGCTGGGCAGAGAGAGAAAGTGCTCTGCTGCCAGTGCTGTGCTAGATCCTGGTGACTCAAGGACTACAGACTGATTTGGTCTTTCTCTCCAAAGAGCAGAGCTGTGCCTAAAACTACTGTGGTACCAAAAGATGGTACTCTTTGTGCTGGAAAAAGCCAATGCAGAAAGGAAAATATAGATCTAAACAGGGAAAAAACCCTGGAAGTTTTATCATTTCTCTTTTACATATCAAAAATAAATCAAGGCAGAGCTCCTAAAAAGGTATTTAAAGCCTCTCCTGTAATTTAAGTGGGAGTTCCACACCTGAGTGGCTCACAGAAAGTGTACCAGATACCCACCCAAGCCTTTCACAGGGTCTGTGAGAGAGGGGAAGTGACTACAAAGCCCTCTAGTGGGATTTTATATTCTCCTGAAAGCCATGTGGTTTCATCCTTAGATTTTGCCATGCTTGAGGAGGACACAACTAAACAGTTCAGCTTTCTGAGCTTGTGACAGCCTCTGCTCCTGCTGTTTCTGTCGAAAAAGGCATGAAGCCAGTTTTATCTGGTGTGAGAAGGAGACTGAACTGCTACGGGGGGGACACTGCCTCGCTTTCTGCAGTGCACATGGATTTACAAACAGCCTGCACCAGCTGCTGGGCTGCAGCTGAAAACATACTTGGCACTAGCACTGCTTGCACACCTCATCTACAGGTCTACTTCGAGAAGATTTCATTATTTCAGGCTGGAATCAGGCTCCTAGTGTTCTGCACAGAAAAGGATTTCCTTCTTCCCATCATGATTCCACCGGCCAATTTCATGTGAAGGGATGCTGGTTACTGTTTCCCACAGTTTCCTTGCCCTCTCCCTGTGCTCACAGACACCAACCTCATTCTGTGAATCTTTGTGGCAAATTTGCACACTCCAGAGCTCCTCACCTCCAGCCTGCCTAGGGCAAATTGGCAAAAAAGAATAGAAGGCAGACAGCAACAACAGTTGTTTTGCTACAGTACAAAAGAAAACTGAATCTCTTCCTGTTGGTAGCTAAGCCCTGCTGCTGACAAACAAGATGGAAAGGAAAAAATAGGAAGATGAAGGATTCAATGAAGATCCCAGGTAGGAAGCTGAGAGTCTGCAAAACGCCCTCTCTGCCACTTCTAAACACTAAGACCATTTAAGAAGCACTGCATTGTAATTTCTGTAACAGGGCAGCAAACCAAGTTTAGTGACATGGAACAAGTTGTCAATAGGCCTACAGATCTGCAGGAGGACTTTAATTGGGTGAGAACATATCTCAGGAGGTGGGGGAGGCTGAATTCTTTTTGTTAGCAAGAGATGTTACTAGGCTTCGTAGCTTTTGAGAAGGAAAAAACTTCTATTCCTTTTGTCTCTTTTATCATAAAAATCTACTAAACCACAAACTGTTCAGCTTTGCAATGAGAGTGCCTTTTGTGTCATTTATATTACCCTACTGTGCTCCTATTATTAAAAGTCTTATGCTTAAGAACAGCACTTGGAAAAACATGTTCTTAAGAGCTTGAAAACACTCCCTGCGATGCTTTCTTCCTTTACTCCCACCCCAGAATCCCAATCAACAAGTGGATTTTGTATTCAGGCTCCCCTTCCGCCCACCCAGTCACTTTTGTGAAATATTAATTCCTTCTCAGCTTCCACAAAAAAAAATTAAAAGAAACCCAACAAACCAAAACCAAAAAATGACCTATTGAAAAACAGCTTGAGACACTTTATTCCCTCCAGGAAATGCTATCCAAGACCCTTTGGGTGTCTGGAGAACAGGAAGGTTACAGGGTGAGAGGTAGGAAAAGCTACTGCCCTTTATAAAGGAATGATGAATCTGAGAGACAGTCAAGAAATGCCTGTCAGGACATGCAAACCCACCTCAGTGCACTGAAGTCTCTGAGAAGTGTGGGGACTATGGCAATCCTGACTGTCTTTTAGGAGAGAAGGAGTTGTCTGAGCCTGTGTGCTGTTTGAGTTCACAGATTCCATGCAGCTGAGCAGTGTAAGTTATCACAACCTCTTCTCTGCTATGCTTTTTTTTTTTTTTTTTTTTTCCCCTCACCCCATTTAAATAATTGTCATCAGTGAAAAGTGCTGGACTATCTTAACATCATGGGATAGACCAGATTTGGCAGATCTAGCCTAGCCCAAGAAACAGAGGGGAAGAAGGGCCAGAACTGGCAAGTGATGATCTCTACTGATTTAAGATACAAGCAATAACATTAGAGTTTTCCAAAAGCATCCTACAAAGTACTCATGAGGAGAACTGCTCAGTAAAGCAGGCAGTCCTGTGCTGCTTCAGTCTTTGGAGAAGTTTTGGTGCATGGAAGCTCCAGAGCTTTTGGAGGCAGCTAAACCTGAGGCTCTGATCCAGTCATGGAGCAGACATGGCACCACTGAGTATGTGATGGTCTGCACCCACAACCAGGCCTTTGGAGGGCTTTTAACAACATTCTTGGTGGGAATTCCAAGCTAGGAGACACAGACAACACCCAAAGCAAAGCCTTCAAGCAGTGTAATCTGTAGAGCTCTTGGCTCACCTGACTCTGAGTCTGCCCAATAAATCCTCTGACTGATCTGCCCTATGGATGCCAAATTATCACTGTACCCAAGGCCACAGCAACTCTAGTGTGGCAGAGAGGAAGCCTGGAAAAGAGGCTGTTCAGAGGACTACATAGTCTTCATGGGTTTTTCAGACTACAAACAGGGAAGTCAGAGGTCTCCTGTGCCACTTGAGACACTGAGGAACAGTGGGTCCTGCCATGGTCTCCTCAGAGGACTTCTAGTCTGCCAGAAATTAATGCAAGTATATGAAGGTAGGATGAGCTAACAGCTGCAATGAAAAGAGAATGGACAAAGGACTGATGTCTTGGGAGTCTCTTTTCTGGTACTCTCCATCTCTCACTGAGAGTTCCATAGAAAATGATTTTTAATTTCCCAGATGTACATTCATTTCCCCCGAGAGTATCTTTGCAGAGACTCAGACAATACAAGCTCCCGTGTATCTCTGGGTAATATTTTGCCCTTTTAAGAAAGGACTTTGGACATGCAGATCTGAAGTCAAAATTGCATGCAACTGATCAATGTTCATGGTCAAATATAATCAAATAAGACATTTCTCCTCTGATTAATTTCAAGTGCATTGTCGAAGGTGGTACAGATAATATCAAATTCACGTTGCGAGTTGAAGGAGGCAGCACAATGTCTCTGTACTTTTCAGCTGTCTGGTTTGATGAGAGGGTAAGGATTGCTCCCCTCTTGGCAGGGAGGAGTACATCTCACAAACCCAGAGAAAAAGGAGGTGGTTTTCTTCATGGTTCACCAATAGGGGACAGCCTTTCGCATTTTCGTCAGATTAACATATTCTCGGATGGCATTTCCCAGGGGGAATAAAGTGTCTCCAGTTGTTTTTCAAGCTCCTGTGCACTGTCTGAACAGATAGTTATGAAATTGCATTGCTAATGCTTGCAGTGGAGAGGCTTTCTATTCTCTGCTACAATGAAAACATCCAAGACTCGCTGTCTCTGAAGGTAGAGAACAGCTTGCTGTGTCCTAAGTAGAACGCCATGCAGTTAAATGATGGGGCAGCAACCAGAGAATATTTCATGTGTGGGAGGAGCCAAATTTCATTGTGAAAGCACATGCCAGCTCGCCTCAGCCCAACTGGTTGTGGTGCACTTTACTTACAGCACATCAGCAATATCTCTGCTCCGTCTCTTCTAGAAATTTTCAAATCACCATCTCTGTCCCCCTCTCAGCTCACCTCCATTGTTTCCTTCCTCTCTCTCTCCTTCAAATGTTGCTTCCCAGCCTTTTGCCAAGTATTGTAGTTCTGCACCCAGAGAAACAGAAACCTTTTAGTCTCCCCAAAACCATCCCCTCTGCCCCTGCTGCTTTCCCCTTTCCCTCCATCCTATTGGTATTTTTGAAGGGGAGGTGGGGAGGACAAGACTAAGGTGGTGATATCAAAACCTGTATACTTGGGCAGATAGGTTTCACACCTTTAATCTGTCCCAAACTTAGATGCTAATAGGGTGATAAAGATATACTATTTACCAGACAGAGCTACTCACAGGACAATTTCTCCTTCCCCCTTCCTCCAGCAATATAGATCCATCCAAATTTCCTGTTTGCCATTCCTTGGGAACATGGCTCTTTCATTAGAGCCAGCAGTTTCTGTTTCTAAGTCGGTTTGTTCTGTCTGAGATCTGTTTACAGGCTTGACATGAATATAAAGGGACAAGGCTTAGTGCTTCAGTTTAGTATATGTTTTTATGAAACCCATATGTCAGTAACAGTTGTTGCTTTGACTGATTGGACAATGTCTAAGTAAAATGATTAAATATGAATAACACAGGATATTTATTCAGACTTAATCTCCCTCTCTCAATCCTCAAGACATTATCTGTTGAGAGTTGCTAATGCAGAAAATGTTGCTCCTATCATCCAGATAGCAATATGAGCTATCCCATGTAAAATTTGATGGATATACTTACTCACAGTGAGGTGGGAGGTGCACAGAAGGCAGGGTTTCCAAAGAGCAGGTTTGAAACCCTATGCATCAGAGTTGTCAGCTAACTGCATATCAGATTAACTAACAAGCCTTGCCAGGGCAGGGATTTCTAATTTATCACTGTCTCACACTGGAAGGAATGCTTTAAATACATGACTATTTTAGGTAAGACCTGCAAATTAGTCTCCATTTTCTTGCATCCCCCAGATCTTTGCAGTGAAAACACCTGCAATGTCTGAGAGTGACGAAAACCTGCCCATTTCAGATCTGCAAATAGCAAATGGTAACGTCCCACTCCATTAGTTCAAACCTACCTTAATTTCATAATAAAAAATGGCCTGTGTTTTGAACAGCAGATATGTACATCCATGATAGGTACCCATTACACTTTTCAATGTAGTTCAATTCAGCACCTACCATTCAGTTTCTCAAACAAAAATTTTTACAGGTCTCATTTACGTAAAGGCTCCTTGGAGCAGGGTGGAAGCTGTTACCCAGAAAACTCCTTTTGGCCAGAGGTTTTTTCCCATCTGTAAAAAGCTGATTTCACAGCTCCTCACTGACTCTCCTTCCTCAGAAACCTGGGGCTGGCTGATGTGCATTTAGGGTTTTGCAGACACTTGCTTCCTTCCAAACACATCCATCAGAATGTGCACCGATAGAAACACAGGGAAGATGGCCCCCAAACACCCCAAATGCCTTTAAGTTATGTTCAAATTCTTCCCCCGAGGATATGAGATGAAACTCAGGCTCCAAGTGCAGCACAAGTGCCAGTCCTGTTCCTTCTCACTGTGTTTCAGCAGCAGAGCTTGGTGTTTGATCTCTTGTTGAGTGATTGAAGGCAGAAACAGTGTGGTCACCCTCATGTTATTTAATGCTGTTTTTCCTCAGTTAAGCAATTAGCACAGTCACTGAGCTGTTTTACAGCAGGTGTTACTACTCTGAATTGTTCTACAGCTGCTCAGGATCAAAGAGTCACAAAGGGAGCCCAGTGTGAAGATCTGCCACATGTTCCTTTAACTCGGCCTTGCTTGGTATTAATAGTTCTGACTGTGGTCATTAACTCTCTTTCTCTGTAAGATTTTTTATTTCTTGCAATATATCTGAGAGCTTTGTTCCAGACTAGCAAGCCATGACAGTGAGCCAGGGAAGATGAGACTGATGGAATATAGCCAAGGCTGTGGCACTGTCCTGCAGAAATATTTTAGCCAAGAAAGGAAAGATCTCTTGCTGCTTCAGTTAACATTATCACTAGTGTACTTAAGAGCCCTTAAGGATGTGTTGCTTGTTTTCAAAAGTCTAAATATGACTACAAAGCTAGGGAGCCTTAAGAATTACAGTGTATCCTAAGGAAGCATTAACAGAATGGACCCAATAAGGAGAAAACAAGTCAAAACTGAAACTATCAGCTGAGAAAAACAATAAAAAGCCTCCTACTTTCTCCCTAAAATATTACAGCCATACTTGTTCCCATGTTTCTCAAGTTTAAAATTTCCTCCTGTAATAAAGGTTTTGTATCAATAGCTCTGTCTCAAATTGGTGTAAACTTTCAAAGCCACCATTGATAGATACGACATCTTAAAAGCTTTGGCAAAGGGCTTTCCAGAGCTTTATGAGCAGGTGTTGCTCCTTGTTTCTCAGAACCAGGGCTACAAAACATAACACACTCCACAGTCTATGGTGAGAGACAGGGAGGAACAGAAGGCAATGCTGAAGGGAGAGAGAGGGGAAGGAGAGCAAAACAGTGTCTCCAGTTACAAAAGGGACCAGAAAAGTGGGAGAGGGGTGGTTTAACAGCACCAACACACAGGGAGGATAAAGAAAACACACTTAAGTTGCATGAGATAATTTGCAGCAGATAGTCATGAGTAGTCATGAGCTACTGCTTTATTTTGTCAACATAACAATGAATACATATTTTACCCACTTAAATGGCACTATTAAGACTTCACAGAATTCTGGCCTTCCTCAGTTAATCCCATCAGGCAATATGCATTCCAACAGCAGCTTCAAAGGTATGGATTTCCACTCTATTAAACTCTATTAAACTCATGCAGATCATAAAACTGTAAACCTGACAACTTGATGATAGCTCATTTTATTTTTCTCCTTCCTCTAAGCCACTATTCCTTTGCTCCTGTATTTTGCCTCTTGACATGATAGGCTTTGTTCTCTTGCTTCAAGGCCTGACTTACTTTTTAGAGACACTCTATTGTCCTGAACATCTTGATAAGGTTGGGAAGTCCAAAGCCTGTGGCTGGGACTCAAAGACAGAAAGTGTCTCCTTGCAGTCTGTCTGCTCATGCAGCTTGTGAGGCACCTTTCTTTGAGAAAAAATCCCTTTAAACCTGGACAGTAATGAGCACAAAAAAAGGGTTGAGGGTTTTCTGGGAGTGGTGTAAAATTCTCCCAGCAGTAAGGCAGTGTAAATTAGAAATTGTAGGGATAAATATTCTTTGGTTTAGGAAGGTTGATTCTTGTTTCTGCTGAATACCACTATTTCTCCCACAGAACATGCTCAGAGTGAGACTCATGCCTTCCTTGGGGATAACTTGTCAAGGAGGATATGGATATGGATTCTATCATTTTTCCTCACTCTAAGGACAGATGTTTGCTCTGACTGGCAGATCTAAAGAATGAATTATTTTTCTCTCTGCTGAGATAGATATACTCCCTAGATAAATTTGAGCATGATCAACAGATATCTTCTTTAGAAGACTGACACAAAACTTGAAAAATTATGAACATGTCCCCTGGCAGGAGCATCCTCTCTGCAAAGCAGTGACATAGAACTGGAAAAAAAATTATCTATGTTCCTTTCCCATTCCATCATTTTATTCTGTGTTCTACCCCTCTATCAAGGCAATCATAGGATGAAGGCTTGAGACAAAGTAAAAATATGGTATATTGCCAAGTAGTTTTTAATCGTATTTTTGGCTTCCCCATTGTCCATTATTCCTTAGGAAGAACTTTGTTCCCTGGCAACTGGATGTTGAGTGTTACTTCCATGCTGTACAGGGAATTAAGACTTTTGTTTGTAACCTCTTCTTAACTCCACAGATTCAGGGCAGCTCAGAGAAAAATTTTTCTTGCATTGTAGAAACACCAGAGGAAGATAAAAAGTGGGCCAAATCCTGCTGTGCTACTTATGAGCCAGGAGACCTTGCCAGAGCTCCACAGTCTGCCCACGTTCTGCTCCTGAGGAGGAGCAATCAGCTGTGATAGGAACTGACCCAGGGGCTCCTCCATGGTCAGCATTCTCCACTGAGGAGGATATGGCCAAAAATGGGAAATGTCTCTTGAGCTGTTCAAGCTCCAGCACCTCCTTCCAGCCTGAATAGGACAGAACGTCCCCCTCTCATCACTAAAGCAAGGAAGGAGAGGAATTGGGTACTGCCTCTTACAAAGCATTGCGAAGAAGGCAGAGAATCACAGAACTACAGAATCACATAATCATTGAAGTTGGAAAAGGCCTCCAAGATCATTGAGTCCAACCTTTGACTGAACATCACCATATCAACCAAACTGTGGCACTAAGTGCCATGGCCATTTATTTCTTGAAGCTGTCCATGGATGGTGACTGCAACACCTACCTGGGCAGCCCATTCCAATGCTTAACCCCACTTTCAGTGAAGAAATTCTTTCTGATGTCCCAGCTGAACCTCCCCTGGTGCAGCTTGAGACTGTGTCCTCTCATCCTGTCACTGGTTGCCTGGGGGAAGAGACCAACCCCCACATTTTTACAACCTCTTTTCGGGGTGTTGAGAGTGATGAGTTCACCCCTGAGCCCCCTTTTCTCCAGCCTGAACACTTCCAGCTCCCTCACCACCTCTCATATGAATGACTTTCTTGATCCTTCCCCAGTTTTGTTGCCTTTCCCTGGACTTGCTCCAGCACCTCAGTGTCCGACCTGAATTGAGGGGCCCAGAACTGGACACAGGATTCCAGGTGCAGCCTCAGCAGTGCCAAGTACAGGGGAAGAATCCCTGCCCTGGTCCTGCTGGCCACACTATTCCTGATACAGACCAGGAGTCATTGGCCTTCTTGGCCACCTGAGCTCATGTTCAGCTGCTGTTGACCAGCACCCCCAAGTCCTTTCCTGCTGGGGCCACTTCCCAGCCACTGGAGAAGTGATGCAGGAATACCACAGCAACCTGCACACTTACAGTAGTCTCACTGAAGCACTGGAGTACCACCAAAATCTTGACTCTTGTGGTTTTTTTTGGTCATCCTTTCCACTCACTTTGCTCTATTTCAATTATTATGGTAAGTAGTTCTGAACATAAACTGTCTTTATTTGTTTCTCACACTCACAGGGTGCCCAGCACTAATGATCACCACATCCATTAATGATTCAGAGGATTATGAGTTCTGGCTGTACTTAAAAGCACCTCAAATATCTCAAAGCATGGAAATTGATAGCTGGGGCTTTCAAAATATTAATTAATATCTATCCCACAGCTAAGCCCTAACTTCCCATCTTTATCCATTCCCCCTTACTTTTTTGGTGTGTTTATTCTCTCCAATCAGTTACTTTGCTTTGGTTGTGTTGGAAGGCTGCAGCAATACACCAAGGATATTTTCCACACAGAAAAACCACTGTACTTGTACCAATTATTTGCACACCACAGAGCTTCCCTTTTATAATTGACTTCATACATTCATGTCTTCAATGCTAAGTGTGTAGCTTCATCATTGCACTAAGCTTTGTTCTGCTCAGAAAGCAAGTGCAATAATTTCCTGATCTGGGCCTGGGAGGTTTTTTTGTGCAGACATACTGAGTCCTAAAGCTAATGACATTTGTGTAATTGGGGGCCCATGCAGAGGGAGCATTAGAGCTGCTGGAGCCCTGCACGGTGGCTGAGGCACGAGCTCCTCTCTGCCTCACTCACTCTTTGCAGGGCTTCCCAACTCAGCATGATGAGTCCAGCTCCCCCTCCTCCATGACTGGAAAGCCTCAGGGATCACCCCAATATCTCCCTCTCATTCTGTTGTGTACAGAGTCTAGCAGGGAAGGAAACCGTGCCGAGCCCACTACTTCACTGACTGTGAATGTGGGGTATAGAGCACCTATTTTTCTTTGTTCTGCATCTGCCCATAAAGAAAATTAAGGTTGGCAGAACTCTACTACAAGATTTAAAGTAAGTCACCGGTAAAACAAACCTGTTTGTAATGGAAATATGAGATTTAAAGTACATCACTGATAGATAAAATAAGACTGTTTGTAATGGAGATAAAAGCTATTTATATTGCTGCGGTACAGGGTAAACATATTTTTTTCAGTCAATAACAAACTCACCAAGAAATGCATTTTCTCTTGTCCAGAAGCTATTCCTTAATTCAGGTCAAATTTCCTGATGATTCCATCTGAGGAAAAAAACCCAATAAACTGAGCCAGGACTCTCAGAAGAGCTGGTGGATGGTTTTGTTACCTTTGACCTAAAAGTTTTGTGCACACTCAATTAATTTTTACTGAGGTCCACTTCCTCCATGCAGAAAGCATGGAACTAAATAAATTACTATATTTTATAAATTTTGATGGTTTCTCATATTTTTTGGTTCAATATTTTAATTTTGATTTCTTCTGCCTGAAACAGCCTTACATTGCACTCGTCTTGACTTATTACTTCAATTTATGCAGTGCTAGGTGAATTACAGAGATGCTCTTAATAGCAGTTTTCACACTTTCAATGTCTAAATTTTGGAACTATTACCAATAATTAGCCTTACCTTTGAATTTTCTGCTCTTACTGTTAGCAGGAAGCTTAAAAAAACCAAAACATATAAAATCTGGAAAAGGTTTTTAAAACAACCTAGTCAGAAGGAACATCATATTCTAGAGGGAATGCCAGGACAAGCTGCAGGGTTATGGCTTCTCAGTCCCTGTGAGTTATTTGGGATTCCTCTCACCTGTTCTCCAGTTTCATAACAGCTGCTGCAAAGGTAACATCTCAAGAAGAGGTTGAAATAATAATAATTTAAAAATATGCTAACAAAATCCACTCACCTATGCTGACCAAACTCATATCAAGTTTCTGTCTCCCTTTTCAGTGATTTTTTCCCAAGTCTGTTGACTTGAAGCATTTCTCCCAGCTTTGATTAAGTGCCTAAAAAAGGGAGAGGCTGAGACAGGCAGGGAGATCTCAAGAATGCCTAACTCTGGCTTTGTAGGTTTAAGTAATATTAAGTAAGGATATTTCTGGAGAGCCTGAGTGGTCATCTGAGATCTAAGGCTGGGCTGAACAGCAGCCCCACCACTAAACCCTTTGAGTCCATTAGCCTGAAGCTGTGAATGAAGAATGCACTCAGCAAAACACTGACCTCAGTGAAATGGGAGGGAAAAGTCCCTTTTTCCTCTGAAGGGGAATGGGCAGGTTGCAGGAGTTCACCTGGGATATTGTATTGCCTGTGGTTTTGAGATGGGAGGCACCTTTATTTTTTAGACCAATGTGCAATAGCTGAAATTGAGCTGGCAGAACCTGCCTGGGGAACAAACTCACCTTTTATTAAAACAAAAGAAAACTTGCCAGAGCTGCTAGGCTCAACACAGCTTGATTAAAGACATTGGGGAATTTACCAATCAAGGAAAGGGCAGAGCATGGAAAAAATAAGAAGTGCTAGATCAGTTAAAAGTAGCTAGAGAAAACCCTGAGGCTCTGCAGCTGGTCATTACTGATGCAAGAGATAGACTGCCTCATGGAGAAGGGATATAATGGGAGAAGAGGAACAGATTAATCTGCAGAGCTCAGCATCAGGGCTGGCTAATCACACTGACAGCTGTAGAGCACAGACCCCCTTCTCAGAGCAGGGGCTTTGCTACAGATCCCTGTGTGCCATGAGAACACGTGTTACCACCTCTGCAAGCCTCAAGCAAAGCAGCTCACTGCCAGCCTGCCCTGCCAAAGGAGACTGGTGTGGAAAGGATCTCCAAAACTTGTCCACACGAAGTGCAACCTGCAGGTGCTTCAGTGAGCTGCACTGATGGAAGCTCAATCCTTCAGCAGCAGGTGATCACCAGCCCTGCTGGAAATCATTATCACTGGAGAGGCTTGGGCTGAAAAATCCCTTCTAAAGGCACTTTAATGCAACAGTGTTAATTGCTGATTGTGATTCCCTGCCTCCTCCAAGACAGCGGGAGAGTGAAGGTAAGAGGAGGATGCAGAAAGTGAGCTCCCTGAGGCAGGTGAGCAACAGGTGTGTGTATGTACCTAGACACAGATAAAGGCATAAAACATTCCCAAGTTCTTTTCATGCTCTCATCAGCAGCCCTGGGATAAGGAACCCAGGGTTTCACCATGCAGAATCCATTTCTGCCTTGTTGAAGAGCTGCCTGACTCACATTCAGGCTATGAAGAAACTGATTAAGGACAGGACTTTAGGGCATGTGGCTGCACACCAGGTCAGACCAGGGTTTCACCAGGCTCCTGTTCTTGCTGTATGAGAGAGAAGGAACTGAGGTTCACCAGGGTCTCATACAACTCAATCCCTGTCCATGCCTCTCGTGAAGACTGTACAATCTGTAGATGTGTTTTCAGGCCTGATCTCTGCTGCCAGAAAGAACAAGCACCAAGCTCAGTGTAACCTGCCTCCTACTCACAGCCAAGAAACCTCATGCCTGTGTTAGAAAGCAATTAATTGATACTTTCCCGTGTACAGCTACACAAAAGAATGGCATCAAATCTTTCATGCCCTGCTGCATTTCAGAGATTTGCACAAAAGTTTCTCCCCCTCCATCTCTCCTCCTGTCTGCCATGAGAAGTGACAGAAAACATCAGATTCCAATGCCCAAATTGAATGTAGTAATCTGATCAGAATGAAATGCCAAATGAGTCACCTCCTGCAGCAGCCTCTGTGCCACCTGTCCCTTGCTCTGCCTCTTAGCTTTCATAGTTTGCTGCTCGATCCAGTGTCCAAGATAATATAAAGTGGCCCTGATAAAGAAGGAGCTAATGGATAAAAACACTATGAGACCTTTCAGGTAGAAGACTGCACTATAGGCAGATATAAGTGATGACATTTGTGGGGAACCTGCCCTATACTCTTCCTTTTCAGCAGAAAAAGTGATGTTGATAGAATAATTCTAAATTTTTCACCTCTCTTCTAAATGGCACATTAGTGAGACAGTGACAATGTTCTCACCATTAAACCTGACAGAGAAATGTGTGTTCCCTGGCTCCAGAAGCCTGCAATAATGTAAAAAGTGGTATGAATCTGAACCAGATGACCAGGTGGGGACCTGGACACAGAACAATGTGGCACCAGTAGGTTTTAATACATCAGCTGAATTTGGTACCAGTTCTTGTTCCTGAAAATCAAATAAGAAACTAATTTAAAGAAGTAATCTGCTGATTTGTTTTGTTTTGTTTGTTTTGCTTTTGGTTTTGCTTCTTAAAAAAAGCTAACATACCCATTAACTCTGAGCTTGTGTCCAAACTGGGAAATAGAAGGAAAATTTCAGTAAAGGGTGGTCTGTAATTTCTTCTTGTTCTCATTCCATCAGCAAACCAAGAGAAAGGGTTCTGCCCCAAAATTTAATAACTCAAAATTAGGTTCCACCCCAGCCCCCTACACACCTACCTTTTCTCTTTGTTTA
Organism: Chaetops frenatus; assembly: GCA_013400775.1. Lineage (NCBI taxonomy): Eukaryota > Metazoa > Chordata > Aves > Passeriformes > Picathartidae > Chaetops > Chaetops frenatus. The sequence continues at coordinate 112,601 of VZTR01017693.1, read as the reverse complement.
ATTTCAATGTAACTCACTGCTCAGGCTTCCTAAAGTATGGCACCTCAGTAAGGCACTACCATGCCTCTCAGGCTATCCTAAAATGCAGCTCTCTTTTGAGAGGTTCCCCTTCTAAAGCAAGGCATATCCAAAATAAAACAGCCAAAACAAGCTCCCAGCTCCTCTCCTCTTAAACACTGGGGTTTTCCTGCTTCACATACCTGTTCCCCATGCAGCCTCAAGTTCTCAAGTCACACAGCCAACACCTTCCATGCCAATCAGATTTTACCAGCAATACCTATTTGTTCCTACCAAGGCTAAGAAAAAGGGCAAAACAAGAAAAAGACTAAATAAATGGTGGGAAAGCCTGTTGAAAGAAAAAATCGATCCAGCAGAAAAATGGGCCATGTTAGGGGAAGATCAGCTGTTCACACTGCATACAGCAGTTTACCTTCTCTGTATTATTCTTTGTCCTTTTCCTGTATCTGGCTGCCTTCCTAAGGCTTGAAAAATCTGATAGGAGGAAGGTAAAACTGTCCTAAATGTCTCCAGAAATCTGCTTGCCTATTAGTAATTCCCTACAGAAAATGTAAAGAAAACCAAACACCAGACTTCACATCCTGAGCAAGCCTGGTTATGCATATTTAATAAAAGGAAACATACATTAAGATAAAAATGAGTGTCCATGGAAACTGCATATCTATCTTAAAAAAAAAAAAAAAAAAAAAAAAAAAAAAAAAAAAAAAAAAGCAAACAAAAAAAGCCCAGAAACAAACAGCACCCCACATTAAGTTTTACATAGGATTTTCTTTCATGTACAGTCTCCCTCTACCACTTTTGGTGTTATGTATTGGCTGTCAGAGATCCTCACTGCCTGCCTGTTACTTTGGCATCTCCAGGATGATCTCAGGCCTGTGCAGCTCTGAGATCTGTCATGTACCACACACAGCTTGGGCTGCACATGGGCTTTTCTGCACCAGGCAAAAACAGGCTGCAGCAAAACACTGAGCAGGATGCCTTGCCCCAGGATTAAGAGCTCTTCTTTTGTAAGGGGTTAGAGGAGGGGAAAAACAAAACTAAATGAAGCAAAATGGCACGGGGAAGCCAGAAGTAGCTTGTACTTGGCAGAGAGAGAAGGAGGAGCTGTGCTCAAAGCTCTCATAGGTCCCTGTCCTCACACTCTGCAGGTACAGGGGACAGACAAGGAGTTGGGATATATGTCATGGGGACAGGAGGATCATTCACAGGTTATTTCCAGCAATACCCTGAGCCCATGGGGCTGTAGCAGCTCCAAGCTAAGACCAGCAGCTGTCCTGGTGCTTTATGTGGAGTATCTGGGCTGCAGCTCTGCAAGCTGGGGTTCATGCTCCGGACAGAGCATCGAGCACTTGCGTGTGAGGGATCAACAAACACTGAATCATCTTGTGGTTCTCTCAGCTCCAGCTCCCAGAGCAGTGCTGAGCACCCAGCAGTGCTGAATGAGCCTCTTTGTTCCCAGCACCAGCTGCTGGGCACTGTGACGAGAGCTGCAGCGAGAGAGGTTTGCTAGAGATGCCTGCGTGGAGACAGCAAACAAACAGTGCTGCAACCAGCACAGGGTGCACAATCAGACTTCTATCAAAATGAAAGCAAAAGTTGGCTTCTTCAACATTTTACCTTTAACAAGCAGGCAAATGTGCCAAGTCTATCAGCTGGCACTAGTGCAGCCCTGGGAAAACAGTGAGTTGTACACACTGGGACATACTGGGTGATGCTCAAAGACACCCCCTAATTTGTGGTGACGGCAAAGGTCACTATGGAATACTTGATCTCTTCAAATCTGTTTCCATATGGATCCTACTGTATAAATTGCCATAGCACTCAGTAGCTTTGAGGATCCAGACCTTACCATGGAAAAGCAGTAACCTGAGCTATTACCTTATTACCATTGTTTCCAATAGACTTGTGATTTTCTCCTCTTCAGTAACCAGGAAATTAAATCCAGTCTCTACTGCATTTTTAATAGCAGTAAGAATTTCCACAGTGGTATCAAACACTTAAACAAAGAGCAGCAGTTTCCCACCTTGCTCCACAGAACACTGGCAAACCCAACATCTACCCTCCTCATCCTCCTCTTCAAGCCTCTGCACACATTCTTTCTGTAGCTGCTGCCTTTCATTTAACTTGTTCTTAAGGAAAGACATCCCAATTACCCAATTACTAGACAAACATAACCACACACAGCTGAACAATGCAAATATATTCCCTTTTTAACACAGCACACTTCAGGCTTCACTATGCATTCATAAGCACATTTGGTTTCCTCCCTCCTCCGCTGTGTTCATCTCGAACAAGAAAGAAATTTTATCCTGTTCCTGCCAAACATGGCAGACATCCATAAACTCATTCCATGGCTCAATTCTCCTTACATTCCTGAAACGAGGCACCTGCAATGTTGAAGCTCCACTGCTGCAGGTGGAGTCCTTCAGGAGCAGACCTACAAGCTCAAGCAGTAAACAGAGCCTACCTGGCACTGTCCATGCTGTCCTGTAGTGCTCCCACTTGTGCTGCTCGGATCTCGGACTTCCCACACTCTTTTTCAACACTACTCTTCAGTTTTTCTGGAAAGGACTCTGGCCTGTATGTCCCTGGTAGAGAAGATGACCTGGCTGAGATAACTGCATAGGAAATCTGCATGTTCCACACTCCAAGGATTTCATGTCTGGCATCAAGCACCATTCATGGACAAGGCTGATTAAAAAAAGGCTGCACACTCAAAGCACAAACTTGTAGATGGTCCCATGCATCAGGTGTGGGATCACCCACACACCATACACAGGTGTTCCAGGAGCTGATGAATCCTGGCAGCCTGTGGAAAACAGGGGATCAACTGCTCCAATGCAGCAATACCAGATATGCTCAAGTACACGTGGTAGTTGAGGAGGATGGGTGGCAGGAGGAAGGGAAGAACTGTGCCACCTGGACAGCAGCAAGGATGCAACGACACACAGGAGGCTGCTGGGAGTCCAGAATATCAGACTATGGGCTGGCAGACAACTCATTCCACTTATTATTTCATTTGTGATTTTTTTCACCATCTCTTTTGTTCCCAGCACTGAGTTCTGTCTATGTGACTTGCCAAGGATATATTTTAAATATGTTTCTTCCTCTAAGGGTAAGAAATGGGTTAAGTGAGCTTAGAGGTAGGTTTATTCTCCAAGCAGCATCTGTATGCCCTAATAAAGTCAGATAACTGTATTACTGGGGTAGCTTGAAAAGACACAAAATCTGCTTTCTGTTTTTGCTAAATCCACAGCTAAATGATTTTTGAGGAGGATGTTTTCATGGGAGATAAAAGACTAAAATCAATGATAGGACTGTCTGAAGACTGAAGTTTCATTTTATCTCCACAAAAAATCAGGAGTCAGCTATTCCAGTCACTCTCTATTAAGTTTTGGTTCAAAAATGTCACTTGTACTCACAGCAGCGCTGAAAAGACTATTTATCTGAATCCAACTGTAGCATAAAGGTTCTCTTGGAATATTTTGTTTATTGAATGAGATAAGCATATGTAAGTAATGCCATTTTTATTGCAAAAAAATGGACTTGTAGGTGATATGAAACTGAAACTGTTACATGTGACAAAAATTAATAACAGTAATCATAAATGGTTATGAGAATGCCATGAGGTCTAAAGATAACACAGGCATATACTTAGTGATTTAGGGAATTTAGGAGAAAAGTGCCTGACAGTTCAAAAAAGGAATATTATCATCTCTTCCAAACACTTCTCAAGAATGGCAAGCAGAGTTTAATGCTCTAAATTATGAACTTTGCTGTCATAGCATGGTGATGGGTCTGTAGCACATCTAAATCTGAGTAAGTACCCTGAGAAGTGAGAGAGCCATACAAGATGAAAGTTAGTTAAAAGTTTCACAATCTAAAGAGATGTATATTACATAGCTTCACCTTCCTGATTTCACAATACTGTGACATTTTTTTTCCAGAAATAGAATCTTCTACAAAATGCCCCCAAGGACTTATTTTGGCCCAGGTAGCCAGGGAGTGGTTCCTCAGGTCTGTATCCCTGTGACCGCTGTACCCCAGGAAGAGTTAACAAGAGTTAGGCAACATTGCTGTCTACAGTAATTGGCTGACTGGAATAGACACTCCTTGATGTGCTAGTCCTAAAATCCTGATTTTCCAATCAGTCTTCCTTTGCAGCTGGCTCTGTCTAGAGACTCCTGAGAGAGGAATTAGGATTAAATTTTTCTTTCTAGACACTATTCCCTTCAAACACAGATCTAGCTGTAAAGCGCAACTAAGTAGAAATGAACCCTCGCTCATTTTCTCTTTGCAACTAACTTCTTTCATAAAGAGCTTAGTCTCCAGTTCAGCTAAGCCTTTAATTGTGTGCTTAACTTTAAGTATGTGCTTAATGTCAACGGGACATATGGGTAAGTATGAAACTGTGTGTTTCACTGAATAGACTAACTTACCTCAAACACTTTAATGTTTTTGCTGAACTGAGGCCCTGGCAAACAGAACAAGGAAAAGCATTTAATGGGATATTGAAAAGTTTCCTAGTATCAGTTGGTAAAACTAGTATTTAAAGTTTTTTCTCCTGAGTGATATAATTACATCAATAACTCATTTCAGTTCAGCCTAGAAGGAAAGATTTCTTTGAACGTTAATTGAAATGTGGGAGCTTAAACGAAGTAACTGAACTCTTTGCTTTTGTGTGTCTTTGATCAGAATGTCAAAGATGTTTGGACAGTCATTGCTATTACATCAGCACTCATGACCTTGCAATTAAAACATGTATACACATCCTCTCTCATTCACTGCATTTCTAGGATTGCTCCATTCCTGTAGGTATTCAGTCAGAAAAGTGATTGAGTGAGTATCACACACAGGAATGCCATAAACCCAACTCATGCACTCACCAGGATTCCAGGGCTGCTGTGATCGCACCCTGCTGAGATCCTTGCCCCTGATTTATGTACATTCTCCTTGCTGAGCAGTGTTAATCGTGGCTCTAAAGCAAGGGGAGGTATGAAATGATCAACACCTTCTCATTGCTGCTTCTGTTCTTGAGTCTGGCAAATTTATCTTTCATGAGTTTCTGTACTTAAGTACTTTCTTTCACAAGTAGTTCAGTCATTGCATTTAGCATTGTTTGCTCTGAAACTGATGCTACTCTGAATCAACTGAGGTGAGCAGTTTTTGAAAAGCTATACCTGCCAGACAAAAGCACTCTGCCTTTTGGCAGCCCTTTTTCCTTTCCTGTCCCTGAGCTCACCCTGCAGCAGAATGAGGTGTTACCCTGTAAAAAAGAATAAATGCTATATGCAGGGAGAGTGTTTCTCTTCTCTCTTGCCTTATCCAAATGTGTCCTGCTGTCGTCTGTCCAGTAGCTATTGCATCATTCAGCCTCTACTTGTCCTCTAAATCTTGCCAGAATCTACATTTTGCTCTTCAACTGAAATTAATGACCACACCTATTCATCCTTCTGACATGTCTGTTCTCATTACTCCTTCATCCTTTGACCCTTCCTGCTGTCATTACCATACTAATGTCTTTTACCTTGTGTGTCTCCAGCGGTGGGAGCTGTTCTTTCACATGACTTAGTGCAGAGCAGTACTAGAGACTCAAACATTTTCTAATGGCTCACTAATATTTTTCTTCATTTCTTTCCCATGACAGGCCACAGAAATATAGAGCAGTTAAACCAATATTTCAAAAAAGTCCCAGCAAAACTCTTTCATCTAATGGTTATGGTTTTATCTCACAATCTTGGCTACATTTGAGTGAAAAGAGAAAGTCAGTGGCAAGTTAAAAAGGATGATAAACAAGACTTACTATAAGCAATATGCCAATAATTATGCTATTACTGCATTCAGTTTTTAGTGCCATGCTTTCCCAGTTTGTTTCCTTCAGCATTTTGGGACAACTTAGACAGTTAGCAGAAATTCATGTCACTGCTCCTCTGTTTTCCTTTTAAAATTCTGATAAATAATATTTGTGTTGCAGCTCTCACTAGAGGTTTTTTGGTTCTTTTAAACACTTCTCTTGGAGATTTAAAATTGAATGAAGCACATATTCCTATAGGTCTTTCATTTTGTAAACATTTTCTTCTTCAAACAAAAATCTGCATTCTGGGTCATATTTGGAGATTTGTAATGTCTCTTTAATGGATTGTAAAACCAAAGGGATCATTACGATAATCTATTTTAAATTAACTCCTGTTTAAACAATAGCACATTTTTCAAAAAGATATTCAGAGGGGGAAAATACATTCTGATACTAGATAAGTTGTTCTGGTAATCAATTACCCTGACTTTTAAAACACTACAGTTTTTTTAAGTCTGTATTTTTTTAACTCCAGCTTCCATCCATTAGATACTGTTAATCTTTTTAGTGATGATTTCACATATATTCAGAATTGTGAAGCAGGCATTTCATGAAGATATTGAAGACTGGTAGCAATTCACCTATTAACCCATAAATTGGATAGATTAATTTTTTTAAATCACAAGTTATTGGAATTGCTTAGAATNATTTTTTTTTTTCCTTCAGATTTTTTCTTCATGTGTGCAAACAAGATCTGGACAGAGAATGCTGGCAATTATCTCAGTCATGCCAGGAACTCATCTCCCTCCTGCTCGACATTCACAGCTTATCCATTCAAAGCTAATGTTTTTCTCTCAGCCATTCTGTTGCACAGGGAGCTCCCATTCAGACACCTCCTATCACAAACTCTAAATCTTCATCACTATCACTGTATTTCAAGGGTACTTTTCTGCTATTCTGTACATGTGACTGGAATTCTTTGTTCCCAGGAATATGACTTTGTATTTGTCTGTATTAAAATGCATATTGCTCAGATGAGCTCACCTTACAAAATGATGCAAATCCAGAACACAGAAATGATCTCTTCTGTCATAATTTACCACTCCACTAATTTTTATGCCACCTGCAATATTTACTAGCAGAGATTTTGCATTTTCTTCCAGATTAATGCTAAAGATTAACTAGCATTTGGCCAAGAACACATTACTGCAATAGGATGCAGATTTTCAACCACAGTACTTTTGAAATCCATCTACTAAATACATCTTTCAGCCAAAGCATAAAATGGTTTGGAATGAGCTCTATATACTCTATAAAAGGGTAGGGAAAAGTTAAGCTGTTTTAAACAATAAAAATCCAGCTGACCAGGCAATAGATTGCAAGCTATTGTTGCCATCTAATAACATTTTAGACTACCCAGTCATAAAGTTTGAATATCATCATGGGAATAAAGAAAAAAACCACATTGTGCAACTAGAAGAAATCCAGTCCCTTAGAAATAATGCAAGACAGCTTTCTCCTTCAAATGCATTAATCTGAGTAGCTCTGTGATAAATGTGACATGGTAATACTCAGTTTAAAAACTTTAAAAATCCTATTTATTGGGTGAAGAGAGGCATCTGCCTACTTTGACCCCAAAATACAAGCAAAACTTGGAGAATGTTTTCACCCTGGAAGGGATGCACAGAGGCAGCACCACATATGCATCTCTCATCTTAGGAATGGCCTAACATATATGGTAGCATCACAATAACCTAATTCTGTCCTTTCTTTTTCTTAGTCAGCACAGCACACAGTAATCTCACATGAGCCTGCATCTTGCAAGTTATGCAGGGTTTTGGCAGAACTGTCACCTCCCTTACAATACAATGCATTTGGGGCTTGTGTTCATTATTAAAGAAATGGTATTTGGCCAGGATTAGTCAGTCCAAATGCAACACTTCAGGTTTAATTTTTAGTGATATATCTGGGTCATATATAAGTATGTGATATGTAACAAAAATGTATATTTATCTAATCTTTTAGTAGAAGGGATACAATTATTGTGATATCACAATAACTCTTAGAAATTGTGTTTCCCCTGGCTTGGACACAACTATTTAGGAAGAATAATCAGTTGAAAAAAAATAATTGCCAGAGGTTTTGTATGGATTTCAGAACTGCTTGCCAAGAAACTCCTCTATTTCCACTCCTCCAGCCTTTCAGGCCGAGTCTTATCTTATTATCCAAGAAAGTCAAATACCCTGGATTCTGATTGCCTTCTATTTTCATCACTTTAAATGGACAAATAAATATTATTTCCCTTTCTGGCTTTGCAGCAATTTAGTCAAATAGCTGTGGTCTGTCTTGCTCATTACTCTGATCCACATGCCATGATCCAGACAAATCAATCTGCTCCCATGGTATTGTTACAAGAGAGGTCACAACTTGCTCTTTGCCTTTGTCATCTGCGTTGATGTAGGACCTGTCATAATGCATTTTAAATGGGCACTGAAGATCTAAGCCTTTGTACCTTAACACCACAGTTTTGTTCACAGACACCTGAAGTCTTAACAGGTTAGATATGCAATATTTCTTCCCTCTTCTATTTTTACTCAGTGTTACAGGATTCAGTCAGTGATCTATATGATAAAAGGGGAAATACAGCATTTGTAACAGCTCTTCCCTTCTCATACGATGTACATCTAAAGAATATTAGTATCACAAAGAAAAACATTTGAAATATGACTTGAGAGTCGCCTGCTCTTAAATATTATAGACTTCCTTATTGCCAATAACACGAGCTAGGTATTTAAGTATTCTTCAACTTTACAAGCTTTTACTATGTTAAATATTTTTGCTTAAGGCATAATATATGTTTTAAAAACTCCAGCATGTGCAAACCATTTTATAGCCCAGAGCTTCATGGAAGTAATAGAGATTTAAAGGTAATAAGTCTCATCTGTTTTATGAAGAGGGAGAACTACCTTGACACGCTCACATTTTGCAGGTACTAGGGTTTCCAGGTGCAAACAGAATTAGACAGATGGGGTGGAACTGTTAAGAAAACTGACTGAGTTTAGTCACATGAACTGGATTTTCTAAAAGGGGAAACATAAAATCACTTTTTCATTATCCTTGCATCTGACAAAATGCATTATCATATGCTTTTGCTTGAACGGTGTAAAGACTGTTCAAAACAGATACGATTGCAAATCAGGAAAGATCACACTTCTGTGGAGCCCTGACAACGTGATCTCATCAAGCTAGAACTTGAAATTGCAAGTGTCACTTCAGATAAGATCAGAGAACATTTCCTGTCCCAATGATGTGACATTATCAGGTTTGAGACTGTAGCAAAGGCACATGCACAATTTTGTGAACTAACAAGGCAGATTGAGAACACACTGGTTGGCAGGATATTTTAGATCCTGAGATTGCCTTGAGCTGGGCATAATTACAGCTCATTTTTTGCACATGGGAGAGCCATCTCGAAGACGAAAAGAGCAGGGTATTCACTGAGGAAGGAAAAATGTTGATCTTTCAATTAGCATAAGTTCAAACATCTGAACTGTGTTTCACAGTGTACAGACAGCTTTTGGTGAAAAAAGCCTTCTTCTGTAAGGCAGCTCTTCAGTGGCTGTGCTTCCATTGATATGGGAATCATTTAATATCTAGAATTCTACTTTTAACTGCTATATATTTAAGTTTGCTTGCAAAATAACCCCCACAAACAAACAAACAAGCAAACAAACCCCTGCTGCTATTAAACCACCTAAAATCCACCCTTAAGATAGGTCGCTAGGAATTTATTAGCAGGACTTTTCTGTTCATTCAGACTTCTGAACTACAAAATAAACACACTGTGCACAGCCATAAATGAAGGAGAGCAAGGAAGCCAGTTAGATTTCTTGTCTCTCTGCCTACTTTTGGCACTGTTTAGAGCTTAGTACACAGGTACTAAGAAGGTAGGTACCAGTCCAAAACAAGTTTCCAGGTATTACAAGCAGTAATAGGGAAGGTGCTGGAGGTCACATAAGAATTAGTCATATGAAAATGTTTCCCAGCGCTAAAAAGCTCAAAGCCATTACATGCCTCTCCTCATCTGGAAATTTCTTAGCACCTACAATTCACTTTTAATTGAGTAGTTGCTAAAATACTGCTTATTTGGGAAGGTTTAATTTTTGGATTTAAGTGTCCTTAATGGTTTTAACTCTGTCACGTGGCTAAAGATCCCTGAAACTCAAGGGTTGGTAGCACTTCTGCTCTACTGAAGCCATGGGAGTAGAAAATACAACACTGGTATTTCCATGATGGAAGACACAAAGTCTATCATGGTAAAGCAGCTGGAGGAGACAGAACTGTGAAGTGCTTTTGCCTCACAGCTACAAATAAATGTACTTAGGAATAAAACATTGTTTTATCAAGCATATACATGGTCTACTCAAAAACCATATGATTTCATGTAGCATGGGCTGCAGCACTTGAAATACTAATTCCATGGGCAGAAGTTTACAGTAGGTTATTTTACCCAATGTATGCATGTAGTGTGATACCAAAATAATTTAAAAATTAACATTTAAATGGAGAGCATCCAATCCCCCACAAAACCAGTATTTTTCTCCAGTGACTCCCCAGCATATTAAGACCACAATGATTGACAGCTTCCCATATAATGTTTGACAAAACAGAAAACTATAACTTCAGTGCATAACTGAAAAAACCATGGTGAATGAGTTTTAACATCATGGCTCTTGTTTCAGCTTCTCATTTTTGCACAAGTGTTCATGTCAGATGAAGAAAAAAACACCATGCATTCTTCATATTAACAAACTTCCTTGCATTGATTAACACAACATTTTATGAGACCTGAAAGAACAAAGTTAAATGAACAAGAAGTGAAAACTTGTGATGGATGTGTCCCTCATAGCATTTAGATTTTTTCCACTTGATTAAAAATTCCTAGTTCCTCTTCACTGAATTGTTTAGTTTTTTAGCAGTCTCTGTCCTGATTAAAACAAATTAGCATCAAAGATCCCCAGCTGAATGAGGAATCATTAATTGAGAAACATGCAATGCTCCTTAATTACCTTAGAACAGTCAGAGAACAAATAATCTTGGGTTTCAAAGGGGTTTGCACGCACTGTGCACCGTGGGCTTATTCTCTGTGTCTGCTGGAATAAAAGTAGACTTTCCTATACCATTGAGGGATATCAGTACAAGCCTCAGTAAACACATTGTAGATTGTTTATCTAAAGTGGAGAAAAAAAATAGTGGCAATGGCTGACTGGAAGAGATGGATGTTTCAGTGTGTTATGTTGACCATAGTTTTTGATTTGCTTTGCATATTCCACCATTGACTGGGAAAAAATGAAAGCTGTTCATTATGGATATAAATTGAAGTAATGTTGGAGCTGGAGCCCCTAACAAAATGTTAGACATGAAGGTGCAGAGGGTAACTGCACTTTGAAACAGCAGGGGAAAAAGAAAAAAAAGTCAAAATTTCAAAAGGAATCTAAAGGCTATTTTCTATTTCTTGGTCACTTGTTCTTTGTTATGCAGTTCTTCAGATTGTTATTTTTTAAGCTATGACTTGGGTCACTTAGTGCCAGCCTGCATAGGAGGAAGAGTAACTGAATTTTTAAGGGCACAATATACTTACTAATATGAATATCTTAACATTTGTTTTGCTTCAGCAGCTCATAGAAGAAATCCTGCAGGAAAATGTCACTCAATGGCACTGAGTGTACTCCTGGAGTGGGGCTGTTATTTGCATTGCTTTGGCACTAAGGCTAATCCAGCAAGTGTTACTAACCTCAAAACTGGACAGGAAAATTAAATGCTGTGCAGCACTACCTGAGCTCACTGGGAACAAGCTGGCTTGTCCCAGTGCCAGGCTCCTGTGCTCCCTCATGGAGCTAATTAGCTCTGCAGAGCTGTAAGCCATTAGCAGGGGTGCAGGACAGTGCTGATGCAGCTCTGCCCTTCTGGTACCCAGACGAACTCACCTGGAATTATCTGGAGAGATTTGCACCATACTACTGTGGCTATGTAAGTGTATCCTCACAGTCAAAGGGAAAACAAAACCCTGATGCAATGGGATACAATGTTTGCAGCTGACATAAGATGATCCCAGTAAATATAAACACCATAGTAATAAATTTAAAAAACAAGTCTCTACAGCACAGGAAAAGCTTGTTTGCTCCCAGTTTCTATAAATCTGTGCCATTACTCTGGATTTTACAATGGTTTTTTGCTGACATACCTCAGAAGGGTGATTTAAGATTGAGTAAAGATCTTGATCTAAATATCACATTCTGTCATTAACAGTCTAGAACCTGGGGGACAGGGTGGCACATCCAGCCACTTATGCTAAAATCACTTTGCTTGATCTCTTTTTAGTCCATAGCCATACAATTTCTGTTTAACTGGAAGCCTGAAGGTTGCAGGTTTCACTGGGCTTATTATTTGCCTGATAAGGATGGAGTCCTCTCATAAAGCAAACCTCCTTTTAGTTATTCTATGTAAAACTAGAAAGGAATGTTGGGAAACTCCTGAAGCCTCTAGAAGACACCTCACTCTTTATGCAGAGAGACATTTTACATATTTGCAAGCAAGACCACTGACCTTGAGCCAAACTAATACTTCTATAGGTGAGCTCCATATATATATTTATGTGTGTGTTTGTGTGAGCACAAATGTACCATTTGGAGTAAATATGAGTTGGGTTAGCACTTCATTTTGTCTCTCCTCCTATGAAACAGACCTTCACCTCTATATGACACTCCTAACAGTCAAGGGAAAAATTGGAAAGCTGAATATCCTGTTGTTCCCTGGTTTAACTTTTACTTATGTAGAATTTAGTGATGCTGGTTTTGTTCTTGAAGTAATATTCTTAATGGGGACATCTACTGATGCCCTTCCTGTTGGTCTTCATTTTTAGAGACTATAAAGTGAAGAAGTTGATATTCCCAGACAGCAAAACTATTGCTTGCACATTGCCCTGTCACAGGAACACAAAGAAACCTTTGCAATCCTATGCTGTTTCCTATCAAAGCAAGGTTTTGCAAAGCAGGCAAAAGCCACCCAGGCCTCAAAGCACTTCTTTTGGGTTGGTAATTCTTATAAAAAAAGGCACTTTTTTGCAACAGAAGATTGAACAATGACAAAGTAAATGGCAAGTTCTGAGCGTTTCAATTTTGGGCTACCATTAAGCTGCACAATTTTAAAGGCCTCTTTCGAAAAATGGATTAGTTTATTAAATAGAATAAATTATAACACAGTCTGCCATTAAAAATATCAGTGGCTTAGTCATGAAGAGAACATAAAGTTGTATGTTTTCCTTTTGATGGGACTGGGAGAGGCACAGTGAGAGGCAAACCCCAGGAAATGGCAATCTGATTAAGTAATAAAGGAACACCTTCACAGCAATATGAATCATTGACTTAAAATATTTAAATTTCTCAAAAATTCCCCTCTAACCCTCCAAATATTGCAGAGAACAATGCCCAGGTCTATTGCACCACAGAAATTAGGCAATGACTTAGCACACTAACTCCAGCTAGAGTTGCTTGGACCTTGGCATAAAACAGTACTTGGACACACATTTGACTCCTAAAGCTCTGCTGACTGCAAAAACTTGGGCAGGGTAAAGGAGTGGGGTCATATTTAAGCAATACTACTTGGAATTCAAGGCCTTTTCTGCATAAAGAAGAACAAATTCTTAGCTAACACTTGAATAAATCTCAGGAAGGCAGATAACAGAGAGGTCTAAGGAAAGGTTGGACCCTGAGGTCATGGAATGTTTTGAGTGCATATGGTACAAGAAAAGCCCCCAAAATGGGAACAGCTGGCTGGATATTAAAACTGTAAATGTCTCTACAGGAGACAGCCTGTCCCAGCAGACAGAAATTAAACATATATAAAACTTACACATTCTGAGCAATTAAAGAAATGCTGAGTAGCAACTAAGGACAGGTTTGAAGCTATGGAAGATTTCCATTTGAAGTGTGCAGATGATGCTAAGTGTACAATGATTGGAGAGGCTTTAGGAGAACTGCTGAAGAAAGCAACAGTGTACTCCCATGAGGAAAGATCAAAGATTTTGGAAAGGAGTCAGGATCAGAATGTGGCAAGGACTGCACGCCTTCAGAAGCTGGATCAGGTTCATGATGAGATTGAATCAAAAGAAAATGCTGAGAGACAAAGCCACTTCAGAACATTTGAAGGGCATGGTGGAGAGGATGGGGCAGAGAAGGAACATTAATGCCTGAGAAGAAAGCAGAATCTTCACCTGGAGGAAAAAACATCATTCTTCTGCTAATCTGATGAACAATGAAAATCCCTTCTTTTCAAATAAGAAAGTTACAAAGGGATGGACCTGAGCTGTTTGTGGAGCTCAGCTCTGAAGAGATCCAAGAGGCAAATACAACCCTTTGGGAAGAACTTGGCACCAGGTATTGACAGGGTTGCCATTAAATTATTAAAAGCAGAAGGAGGTAAACAAAGCCAAAGGCTGCATAGAATAATTCTCTTGATTTCAGATAGCTGAAAAAATTTCAGAGCAATGGAAGGTGATTTTCAGAAATGCAATGTAAAAGCCAGCCCAGTGAGCACCTCTGTTTTTCTGAAAGCCTATAAAGTGTTCTCTGAAGGGTCTACATTTTTGACATTTAAACTTTTTTTTTTTGATTCAATCT
>VZTR01017693.1:55901-77107 GCA_013400775.1 Chaetops frenatus | reverse complement strand
GAAAATCACTATAAACTAATTTGCTACTCTGCAAGAATTTGGTGAGATGCATTAATCATGCCAGAATCTAATTTGGTCTTGTAAACCTATTTCTGTAGAAGAGCAAAAAGTCTACTTGGAGTTTTGAAGAAGCTCTATTTTCACTTACTTTTGGCAATACCTGGTTTAATACAAACAAAATCATAATTGGGTTTGTTTAGAAGTCAGTGTCCCAGTTATGGCCCAGGTGGGGTTAGTTTATGAACCCCTCCATAGTAATTAGACACGTCTGGATTGCAAAAGTCTCCTCCAGTCTGGCACACTCGAGGTTGCCCGTACAGCATTATTTTACTCTCCATCTCTTTCTTCAGCAAATTCTTTTTATATGGACCACGGATGCAAATCAGAGCAAAATGAAGATATGAAAGCTGTAAAAACTTGTGAGCTTGAGTTACAACATTTTAAAAGCTTTTTACCCAAACTCATTCATGCAATTGGATGCTTTAACCACTGCAATGAAAGTTAAAGCCTTGCTATACATCATGAGAGGGATGAACACCTATGGGACAGAGATTTATCATCCATATAAACAGAGTGTGATTGGCCATTATTACAGAGCTGAATTATATTTCATGCAATTCAGTAATCAGAATATCTGTGTGTGTGTGAATATCTGTGTGTGAGTATCTGGGAAACAGAGCAGGCTGGAACACAACTGAGCAATCAGGAGAGCACTCAGGAGGAGAAAAGGCAGCAGTGGTCACTGGGGTTTGCTTCCCTCCAGAGGGGCCTTTCTTGCAGGGGCTGATTTAAAGCAGATCTCTTCCTGTCTGCAGAGGAAATCTGGGGTGATAAACCTCGCCAAGTGAAATTCAGTTTTTATGAATACCTCCCTAACGTTCCATCTGGGTGATAACATATACTGTCAGATTTGCAGCTTTACTACTCTCCTCCTCAAGACAAAACACACCACCTAAAAGACAATAGGTTTAAGGGCCCAAAAGGGGCCAATTCTGCCCATGCTAGAGATAAAACAATACTACTTATATTACCATTTACTTTTAAGGAAGAAGATTAGAACAATAATCCTCAAAGATCCTTTTTATCTCTCTTGCACCCTTTATGTTGCAAGTGCCAGGGTTTTTTTCCTTTGTCAAAAATTTTATTTAAACTAGAAAGTATTGAATACATTCATGCAAAGAAATTATTGCAGTTCACCAGAAATTCAATAGGACTGCAGCTTAAGCAGCAGTAGGCATGATATCTGCAGTGCTTTTCCATATAGAATTCTCATTTTTAAGTTTTGCTTTTGAAGGTTTATGAAGTACTGGACTTGTTTTCCATTTCCAACATACTGGTGCAATAAATTGTCACTCTAACCACTGTTTTGGTACTAATTTGGTTCTGGCCAAATAGCAATGCCAGTTTTTCAGTATTCTGCTGATGTCCACAATAAGACATTTAGAACATCCCCAGCTACATAGCCAGGAGTCACTCTGACAAAACAGACACAGAATATTGGGAGGATAACACAGAATTAAGTCAATGGGACAGAAAGTGTGCGGAGAAATTTGAACCATATTTTGAAATATCACTAAAGTGACAACTTCAGGATCCTCAGGATCTCTGACATGGATATTTGTAGTTTCAGAACCATTAATGCTTGAGAACAATGAAAAAGAAAAGAAAAAAGAAAAATAAAGTCAAATGCTCTGCTGTCAGTATTAGGGTGGCTCCATCAGCAAATCTAGCATCAGCTTACATAGAAAATTGATTTTTGGTAAAAGGCTGAAAATAAAAAAAAAAAAACATTTAAAAGATTTTATGCAAATAGCCCTACCACAATTATGGTCTGCTCTGAAAGAGAGTAATTCTGTATGGGACTCCAGTATAGACAAATAAGCTACACAGCTACTCATTTATTCTTTACCAAATCTTCTATTTTACATTGAAAACACCATGTTCTGACTATAACAGGCAAAATCACACACTTAGACCTGTCAAATTGTATGGAAATATGTTTCCATTTTAAACACTTCATTACATACCCACACTTGGTCCTGAGCAGTCAATATAGATAAATACCAGTAAAATTATAGTAGAAGAGCACTGTTTCTGCTTGTGTGACACATGCAGATACAGCAAATGCCTGAAACTGAGAGATAGTAGTACAATGGCTGCATATCACTGTGAATATATTATATTATATTATATGTCCTAGGCAGGTGTCCTAGTTAGGAGAGGAAGAACTGGAAAACTGATAGTCCACAGTCACAGCTTCCCACCAACCTCTGTGTGTTCTCCCAATCCAACAAGTAGCACTCATTGGCTCATTCATTAAATCAATATTTTAAAAAAGAAACAACCAATCCACAACAACAAAAAACCTGCTTAAAAAGATTTAGAAAGATTATTCTGCTTAAAAAGATTACCAAACTATAACTTTTGCCATTTAAAACATTTCTGTAAATGCCCAAGGGAAAAAATGAGGAAGATTTTTCTGGCACACCACATTCAGGTTCCACATTTCTCCTTTTAGGATCAACATACACCAGAGATACAGGACCTGTGAAATATTCCTCTCAGAATCTGGTTTGGCATAAATCTTAGCCTGATTTGCACATCTCCTTTTAATACAACAAAATAAGATCTCTAACTCATGGCCTGTTGAACAGGACTCGCACTACTAAATGGATGTGGGAAATAAAGGTAGAAACCAAGTGAAAGTTACAGTCCCAAACAGCTCACAATGCCCATTTCCCAAAAAACGTCAGCTCCCTGAAGAGGCACTCAATAAAAAGACACTTTCTGACACTAAAGAGTTACTACAGCAGCCCATTCTCATCACTATTCATGGGAGTAAGAAATGGCTGAAATCAAACCATGGACAAGAAGATGTGTTAAGAGATACATAGAGCTTGGAGTTTTCCAACATCAGGATGGTTCTTTTAGACAACAGGCAAAAATCAGAGCAATTCTGTGCATTGTTCCCAATATTTTCATCAGAACTGGTGTGCTGTACAAAGCATCATGCTACCTTTGTATTTCCAGGATGTGATTAGGAGCTAGTTTTCATTTAAGCATTTTCAAAAAAGCTTTTACTATGTGATGAAGGAGAAATGAACCTTCAGCAGGACATTAGAACTCCCTCACTGCAATTGTGCTAAATCTCCCATCTGTTTTTAAAAGCAGGAATTGCATTGAGGCTTCTATTTGCTATTTAACTGCTGCCCTTTTCCCCCCTCTACTTTTTCCCATATGCTTTTTGATCACACGTGAAAAACTTAGCTTTGGTTCCCTTATTTCCTGATTTTCTATATTTCAATTAGACTTTAATGGCTATATATACAGTGATAATGATCCAAGAGTGTTTTGAATGAAAACTGTTTTGTACTTCCCAGCTTCTTAGAACTGCTACAATTTGAGAAACTTTCTTCTGTAACCCCTGAAGTACTTTCTATAATATAATAATCTAATAAACCATGAATCTGCTTTCCCTTTGCTGTGAAATACACTGTTCTGTTTCCTACAGTCTGCTGCAGTATGATTTGCAACTATAAATAATTATCCTAAGTTATAAAGATGTAATATGAAACTATAAAGCAATACCATTAGACATCATACACTTGGGACTCTGAAGCAGCCATAAGAAAACATTGATTTTCATAAAGAATAGGAAAAAAGGTGACAATGAAAATCATGGTTCGTGTTTATGATTAGTTCATTAAAAGCTTGCTGCAATTTTGGGTGCAAAGAATGAAAATAGCAGGTAATCAGTGGAAAACCACCTTTTTTCTAAAAGGTGGGACACCACGTTTCGTGACATCTATTTAAAAGGTGAGAGGAGAACAAAAGCTGTGGTGGGAATGGGACTTGATAATATGTAAAGATCAGAATTAAAGGGTATTATCCCCCAAATGGGGAAAAGCCAGACACAAGAAGAAGTCATATAAACCTCTGTAAGGTTTGTGTTCACATTTGTGACCCTGTGAGTTGATTCTTGTTTGTTCTGTCTGGTCTGGACAATACAACAAGAGGAATATATAGAATTTCTGGCTTTTCCCTGCACTACGTTCCAATGCCTTCCTTCCAAATAGTGCTTCATTTTCCATTATTATTTTTTGCTGCTTCTTCTTGGGTTGAGCTGCAGCCAGCACACCATTTAACTTCCTTTACTAAGTATTTAGTATATAGACTTCCAGTAATCAGGAAATTTCTTTTTGAATCTGATACTAGCTACTAAGACTAATTACTTTCTACTTTCTTTCATCTCTTTGCATTGTAGTAGTGTAAGACAGTGGTATGGTAGTTTGAAAAGTTGGAAACATACTAAAAATAATTTCTATTATTTTTCCTTCTCATGCCTTCTCATGTTATTGTCCAATTCTTTTCTAAGAAAGATACACACACCCGCTATTTGCAAAGACAGAGAAAAATAAACGTTCATGTTTGAACAATGATTAATTATTTTTTTAAGAGCAATGAAGTAGATTGTGAACAATCTAAATGCAGTCAGCCTTATTCCATTATTTGAGTCACACTTGTGTTTTAAGAAGAATATTTACATTCAAGGTTTCAAAAACTGTGTGCTAACTAGTGCACATTCATCATGCAACTTTTCATCTTTGATGTGTTTAGTGGTGCTTTCTCTACTCACGCTGCAAAAGGCACAAAAATGCGTTTTCCTCACTGGGGTGGCCTCAAGGATACAGCTGTCCCTTGTGCCAGTGTCAGCTGTGCATGGAGCTGCTAAATATCCACAGAGGCTGAGGCAGTGGGGTTTAAGTCCTCTCCAGGTCCACTGGGATGGGTTTCAAGGAGAGGAAATTAGGACCAAGAGCCTCTTGCAAGAACAAAGGGCCTCTAGAGTGAGGGAGTGAGGTCCATCATTGCTGAGACTGGTAAGAGACCTAAAGCTTGGTAGGAGAAATCTGAGCCTCAAAAGTCATGGTCTGACTTAAACAAGTTGAATTTTCACACTTTTTTTCCTCCCTCCAAACATTAGCTCTTTCAAGTCCTATTTTAGAGCTTTCATTTACAAAATCAATGTTTAGTGACCTTTTCATAGTGGTTTAAATATGAAGACAAGAGATGTGTCCAGGGAAGAGAAACCGTATAAAATACTGAGCTTGTTATCTCCAAAGTGCTACACACAAATTAACTAATACATGCTAATATAGTAATTAGATCGTTGGCCTAGGTTTTAGTGCAATGACTGTGTTTCCCAAAGCCATCATTGAATGAGAGATGGGGTGGCATCACACCATAACCAACAGCTCTCCTTGAAACATAATATGCTTAACCTTTGTGTATATCTGTCTGAAAATAATGTAAATCTATTTAGATTACTGACATTATTTGCAAAAAAACCCACATTTTGAAATCAAGGTATGTTTTGAGTTATTGAATACTGCAATACTAGACAAAAGCAGAGTGGGTGGTTGTTGGCTGGCTGGGATGAGGATGGAGCTGCAGACATTTCACCTGGAATGACTCCTGTGTTCTGCATAAACCTCACAGGTGATGACCCCTCACAGCATCTTCTCAAGAGCAAATAGCAGAGAGAATACTTCAAAACATTAGAGGAAAGTTGCATCCCCTCCCCAGGGCTGTCCATAGGCTCTCTCCTCCTTTGTGGAAAGCTGTAACAGACAAAACAGACTTTGCCTGTGGCTGCCCAGAGGATGACACTCCGTGGACACTCAGTTTGTATGTTCAGGCTAGATTAGGTACATGTTTGTACATCTCTCAGTGTAATGAAGTCCCAGACACAGTGAGGACTCTAAAACCTTGAGAATAGAAATAATAAAAAAAAACCAGTCATAAACAGAAATCAAAGTGGTAGCATCACAGGTACCCATGGAGCTTTGGAATAACCACAAGAAAGCTGGCACAGTATCACTGGCATGATGTATTCTGAACCAGATTGGTAAAAACAACCTGGAAAAAACCCAGTATGATTATAATGAATGAGCCTTTATTCCACATATGAAAGTGCTTCTGATGCTGACAAAAGGAGGAACAATATTTATCATTCTAGGATCTAAGGGGACAAAACAACAATATTAAATCATGAAAGGTTTTGTTTGTGAATTGGCATTGTTTTCTGTCCCTTGTGTTACCAGAATGATAAATGCTTTCCTTTGTGTAGGAAAGAAAAGATACTGGATGTTTATTACACATATATTTATGCCACAATTTTTTGAGACAGTTGGTTAGATTCTCATTAATACAAATATTTATATTAATGGCACTAATAAACATTTGGGGGGGGTGTGGGTGGTGGTTTCCTCCTCCACAGTTTTATTGGAGACTCTCCTTCATGATATTTTAGTTTCTAGGACAGATGAAACAAGATTCAGTTATCACAGTTCTTAGGATAACTGGTGGGAATATTCCAGAAGCACAATGTGATCAAAGTGGATGGAAAAGCAATACCCAAATGACTAAAGGCAAAACTGTGCCAGTCCCAGAATTACAGAAAGAGCTGGTATGTATGAGACATACTAAACACTTTCATTTGAATTTTTAATACAGAAAATAAATGTCACAGCATTTTCATGAAGAATCTATTAGTGTTGAATGCAGCTCATCTGCTACTCATTGCTATGGTTTATACCTTGTACTTTTTATCCATCTTTAATGCCTGGTGAACACTCAAGCAATTGCAATGTCTGACAGGAGGTTATGGATTTTTTCATATTATCATATTTTTCTTACATTTTATGTTTTCAAAGGCTAGCACAGAGCATTCCAGTGAGTACATGAGAGTTAACACACTTTGTTGCTGATATTTTCAAATGCAAGCAATATCCTCTGGTTTGCACAGTTCAGGATGAAGCTGGTGCATCACTGTGCCATCTAATGTGACTCAGCTCTGAGAGCTTCAGGGCTTGGCTCTGCCTTTGGTGCCCTGAGAACACAGGGCTGAATTTTTCCTTGGTAAATACTGAATGTGTAAATAAATATATAACTAGTAATCTGGTCTCCAAAAATATATATGAGCATGATTCCAAGAAAGGATTACTTTTAAATGGTATAATTGTGTGCATGCTCTGAGTGCTGGGCAAAAGTTCCTAGAGCACAGCCAATTTTCCTGCACAGATTTTAACTGCTAGGTTAGATGCACTTTGAAATAATATTTAAAATCACACAGAAATATGCTCTGTGTCTGTTGGATATTACAGTGTGCATGGACAGAATGGCTCTTCAGAAGAGCACGATGGTTTTCATTTTCTTTTTGGGTGTAATTGCTGCTCCTGTTACTGAGGCATCTCCCTGTAACCTCCATCAGGGTCCCAGCTTGGCTGCCTCGTGTGTAGGGTGTGGGCACTGCACTCAGAGCTTGCAGCACAAACACCTTTGCACTGCACTCAGATGTTTGTGGGAATAGAAATGTACTCCAGACCTTCTTAACCCACAGACTCTTAAATTCAAGCTAAACATGCAAATTTGGCTAGACTTTTCTTTTACACAATAGTGGACTAAACAATGGAAGTTCTGAAAATCACTACCAGCTCTCAGTTACACAGTGCAGTTCAGAGGCTTCAGGTGATATTTCTGACATCCTATTCCACAGCTATCAGCCTTTGTGAATGGCTGTATTAATGGTGTGAAAGAAAGGACACCACCTACCTCACTCCTCCTTATCTATGTTGGTCTTGCAGTTCTAAGACAAGTAAAAAGATTGCTGCTTGATATTAAAAACTGTCAATATAAATGCTGCATAGATTTGTGGAGCAATAAGACTGCATTAATCAACTGGTTTGGATTGTTTGGGTTTTTTTTTTTAACAGAGAGAACTGGGCTAAATTATTTTGAAAACTAATACATGACTAAGCTGAAAAATTTAGTTATTTGAATTTGCACAAAATTTCCAGGGAACTTTAAGCACATGTGCAAAGTTTTGTGTAGAAAATCACATTTACAGACGTTACAATGAAAGGTCAGGAAGTTTCCAGATTTTGATAGATTTCAGGTTGAATATGTCAAAAGATAAGCCCTCATGCTGGCAGACAGTCTCCCTTGAAAATTTTGATTCCATATACAGAGATCTTCAGGTAAACTGATTTTTACTTTCACCTCTGCCTCCAAGTGCTGGTCTCAAAGGACTTCATTTCAGCCAAGACCTGTCAAACCCCCAAATGCTTTTCATTACTGAGTTCCTTCTGTATGTTCTGTCAGCTGTGTTAAAATAATAAATTCACAAGCAGTTGATTTTCGAAAAGGCAGAGAACCACTTGAACTCATCTCCTGATTTTGTTTTTTCAACATGTAAATTTTTTCTTTACATATTTAAAATTGTAGTTTGAAGTCTTTCTTTTCTATGCCCTTTATGGGGTTTAAAGTAGCAATAGGTTCAGAGAACTTATAATAAAAAAACCTTCTCGATAGAATGACACTGAGACATCAGGGGTGTACTCCAGTCAGTGCATATCCTCACAAATCATTAATATTAATGATAATTCACTCACAAACATCCAGCACATTCTAGGTGCCCTGGTGATCTTAATTGGTGCTATAAAATAATAAAATGATTTCTTACATTCTGATGTATGTGGGGAGAAATTCAGGACATTTCTAAAATCCCTTGCAGAGGTGATTTTGTACAGTTTTTCTCATTATCAAGGGAGGATAATACACAAAAGCCACAGTAATGGATTAAGAAAGCCACAATGGTTATTTCACCTAAAAAGTAGAAAAGAGTCTTTTCAAATTGTGTGTGTGTGGAAAAGGAGCTTAGTTTGGATGAAGCAGTTGCAAGAACACCTTAATGGGGGACAAGAAAGCAATTAACAATGAAAAGTCACTGATGCAAAAGAGAGTCCTAGAGATTAAAATCTTATTGAAACAAATGCTTCTCTATTTGATCATAATGAATTGAGCTGAAAGATCTGCAAAACCAGTTCACTGAACACAAGAAGAAAATAATAATTTGTTACCCAATTATTGTACAAAGCTTTCTGCCCAACATACTGCTCCCCAGCATTCATTAAATAGAAATAAACTGAAAAACACCATAGCAGAATTAGGCATGATATTATTTGAAACTGCAATGTGATAATTAAGAAAAAATATATACAGCTATATCAACTTTTACAGGACTCTAAAATCACAAGAATATGCTTTATCCCAAATGGAAAAACAAAATACTCAAGGGAACAAGAGGTGAAATGGGCATGGCAGGGACAGATGAGGCAAACAGTGCAGGGAAGAAAGGGGCAGTGGTGGAGCTAAGAGGAGCATGGGGCAACAGGGGAGTAGTCTGAGAGGAGATAAATTGCAGAGACGTAAGTGGGAAAGGTAGGGAGAGAACATTAAGAAGTGAAGATTGAGAGAAGTACATTACAGTGTGGGAACAGATTGCTTAAATCAGAGAATTCCATCAGATCAAGGTAGATTGGGGTTTTGTGATGAGGGTGTGTTGCCCTGTTTTTGAAAGCCTTCTGAAAAGTTTATATTCTCCAGTCAGATTTTCTCACACATTGTACTAAAAACACCAGCTTTGTTTACATTCCTTCTTGGAGAAGGGAATCTGATGGACTGGGCACTTCACCAGTCTGGTTGAGAGGTGGGATTTCATCTCCCAATCCTCTCTCACTTTGCAAACCCTATAAAATTGTGTATCCATAATAAACGGCTCTCTCCTTTTGGGGGCCTTGGCTGTTCTCTTAATTGTGGTGAAACCGTGTCCTTCTTTTGTGCCCGGGTGCTGCAGGTACAACAGGGGTGAAGATCTCAAATTCATCCCACCTGACTTTAGGCATTTAGCTGAGACATCCAAATCTGGAATGGTTCCTGTCAAGATTTGAAAAATCAGGAAAGAAGCCCTTCCAAAGAGGAATCAGGGCTCCAGGTGGGCTCAACTGCCCTTTGACTGAAGTGTTAAGAAAGGATAGGAGTGATCACATTAGTAACACATCTAAAATAATATGCACAGTTTACGTGAAACATTTGGATTTGATGGGATTACTATAAAAGAGATTAAAGCAGGACAAAATAAACATAAATATCTGCAAAAACAGCTGTCACACAATTTGTTATTGAATAGGTTTTTTGCAGTGTTCCCCCAACAGGTCCCATATTTTTCAGTCTTGCCATTTATGGGAAAATGTAGCAGTGAGAGGAGTGGGCACAACAGAACAGTCAGCAGTGGTGAGGATGGCATGCATAAGAAAAAAAATCTTTTATGTTTTCATTTTTTTACCAGTTGCTTTGCCACTGGAACAAAAACATGAAGTTACATGTCTGGGACAGTAATGTGAGATACACCAAAATTAAATCAAGGGCTTCAGAAAGGCTCTCCACTTTATAGTCAGGGAAGAGGAAGGGATTTGATTACATTCTGGAAGTTCTAAGGAAGGAAAGATCATGTGCTAAAAAGGCTCTTTCACCCTTTCAGCAATACAGATTTAACAAACATGTCTAAAGCCTGAACTCAGGAAACCTAAAGGATGGGAATGTAGAGGAAGCTTGATAAACAAATCATCAGTGAATAAAATAAGAATTTGCATCTTAAACTCTGTGAAAATAGGGAATCAAGCAGACAACCTGGAAGGTTAACAGTGTTGGAGTTAGTCCATCAGAAAAACCAGCATGACAGAAAGGCACTGGTGTGAGCACACAGGTGTGAGCAATTACAGAAACAAAACACCTGAAAACATGGATTTCTTCACTGTCCAGTAAATAAATTAATTTTATCAAATGAAACAAAGAAGCTTCTAGATGGAAAAACAAAATTGAAATCATCAAACTGTCTATGTATTTTGGGTTTGCTGGTCTGTAAACAACCAACACAAATCCCATCTGAAATTAAGCTGTAAATATAATATTTTTTCAGATCATCATCTACTTGAATTTCAGGAATGAAAACTTTGAAGAAATTCAGTTGCATGTTCCCACTGCAACAATGTTTTCTAATACTCCTAGTGATGTGCTGAAAGCTGTGTGTAATTAGGCCTGATGAGCCTTGTTTCTTAATAGGGACAAACCCAATGTTTGAAACTTAAGTATGAACAAAAGACAGGGTAAAAGGAAGCAGTAAATGTATTGCCTACAGGAAAGTCTCCCTAGATTTGAAATTATGGATAAAAGCTTAAGTGCATCAAAAGACATTAAAAAAAAAGTTGGAATTCATTTAAAAGAAAAAAAAAAAAACCACCCACAGGACTGCAGCCCTTCTGAGATCCCTTACCTTACTGGGGGTGCTGCTGTGAAAAAAGCCCTGTTCTCATGCCAGGAGTGTACAACCCCTGCACAGGAACCAGACACTGAACATACAGTCGGACACCGTGGCTCTTACTGCCATAATGAAATTATGCTTTAGACATTTTCTGCATGACTAATCTGTCTTGATTACATTTTGAGGCTTTGTAGTGAATGGTGAATTATGGATGTACAAGGCCTCCCCTTCGTGGTTCTGCTGTCCCCGGTACAGAAGGATCACAGGACTTTGGTGCACAACTTCTGCTGTTTCCAGATCCCTGGAGATTGTAATCCCTGTTAGATTGTTCCTAGTCTTCCCTGGGAGGGATGTGATAGATCCAGGGAACCTCCACGCTGGGCTCAGTGCCCTGTGCAGCCCTCGCCAGGACAGCTCCATTTCCACCCCTGAACAGGGAGCTTTGAGGGGAACTGGTGCTGTCCCAGGACAATGCCATCCCCAACCTGCCAGACCAAACATGGAAGAGAATTGGGCTTTCAGCACTGAAGGGAAGGACAGATATCTGTAGATTTCCTATCTCTCTGACTCTTTCCTCTTGATTCCCAAAATATACCTCATGTTGCTAAGCTTTTCCTGAAGGTATCCACACACATGCCTACCCTCACATCAACGCACCCACAGCACACTTCATTTTTGACTCAGGTGTCCAGACCAAAACCTTACAGAGACCCATCCTGTCAGTGGAGAAGGGTCTGTCCCTTAATGGAAGCATTTAGAAACACTCTCAGGAACTTCATCTGATTTTTTTTCCTTCCCCACAGTCATCTTCCACAACTATATCTGTGGAAAGAAAAGATGTGCCCACAGATTTCAGGACACTTAACAGCAGAACTGCAGAAAGGCTCTGCTCAAACAGAGCAGGCACTGCTTCAAAGCAATTTTCCATCAGCCTTTAATGCAACCATGCACACAAAACATTCTCTTTGCAAATCTCTTTCACAATCTGAGGCTAATACCTGGAGCATCCAGACCAGAGATGTGCGACAAGGATGTGAAGCTCTTTATAAAATCTGACTGAAGGGAAATCAATATTACAAACAAACCCATAACCAGGGATCCATTTCTGCTACAATGTATAACCAGCTCTGCGCTGTTCAGCAAACACTTGCAAAGTATGTGTCAGCAGTGGGAAATCCTTTTTTCAGCTCTCTGGGAATATACAGTGACACAATATCCCTGAAACTAGGAAATTTTGTAAATAAACCCATAGGCTCATAACCTTAAACAGAGTTATCCACCACAGCATATTCTCCTGTGCTTTGGTCCCATTATAGTAAGGTTTACTTTAGTCTTTTAATCTGATCATGCATAGCCCTAATTGTTTAAACTATAATTATAGATGTAAAGTTCTTTTGCCTTCTACAAAAAATGTGCTTTGGAGAGACCAAAAGAGAAATTAAATGCATGGAAAGTAATATAACTATTTCAATAGCACTAATTGCAAAGCAGTTTAAGAAAGCATCTTTTGATGAAATAATTGTTTTAATTATACATTATACTTAGGTTTACCAACTATAAACACTTCAGCTTTTAGCACTAGGATAATTTCATGTATACTGTTTTGCCACACTTTATTTCGGAGTATGAATAAACTAGAAATAGAAATCACTGTAAAAGGACATCCAAACAGAAGGAAAAAGGGTGATTTCTCTACAAATAACAGACATCTATCTTAGTATATAGTTAAAGGATATAGTTAAATGCACATAGTCATATCATGGGTTGCCAAGAGAAGTCTATACTGGGGCAGTAGTAGGGGAAACCAAACCTTAGATCATTCAGAAATGGTCTCTGCCCAGAGAGGGCTCTGAGCAGAGCTCAGCAATGTCCCTCTCAGTGTAGGATGTGCAAGGCAGCTCTTCTGCCAGGGCATTTTCCAAATGAAGGTCTTTGCAAAGGTCAAAGTTCCCATGGCTGCCTGCCTTAAACTCACAGATTCATAGATAGTTCCTTTCAAAACCAAAATGAGATGCTTCTTGACTGTGCACTGTGGCAGACCATAAACTCACCATGGTACATTATCCACCATCTCAAGAAAAAATAAATTCAATAATTCTTATCCATATGGCAGCAATTTTCCACTGGGTTGGTATTAAAGCTTTCTTTGAGAGTAAGACACCTAGAAAAGGTGTTAAAAATCAAATTCTGTTATAGGGAAAATCTATTAAAAAACATTGCTATTAAAGGTAATTAAATTATATCCTCAGACAAAACTCTCAAATTTGCTATTGTTTTTATTGCCAAGGGGATACAGGCAGAGTAAATGTATTCTGACATTTGTTAGGAAGGGGAGGACAGATATTTATGATACAGAATGGATGTGGAAAGGAGATGTTAGTGAGGCATTGCACATGTAGACATGCTCTGGCAGAACTGCAAAGATTTTTACAGCTATAAAACACTCAAATCTCTCTTCAGTTTAAAAATATGCCTGTAAACAAGTACTTTATATCATTCTGTGAAACAATGACAGTAACAACTGCTCATACTCTGCGTGCAAAACCTGAATCAGGGGTTCCTGCTTCAGGAAAAATCAGAGTATTACCCATATGAAATTTCAGAATTATTGGTCCTTCACAAGACAAAGAAAAATCCTTGCGTGTGCTGACTGCAGGATCAGTGCAAATAGAACAAAACCAGCAGAACTGCCTGGCAGGAGTTTAAGTAGTCTCTTATCTCTACACTGCAGTTCTGCTTGTACTGCACCTCAGTACATGCACAAGACTTTTGTGTTGGTCTTGCTCTCACCTTGTAATCCACCAATCAAACTGGTTGAAGGCTGCCAGAAACTTAACATATCTGTGTAAACTTTTCCACCTGGTAATTGAAATTCAATTTTTTTTTATAGCTTAAAAATCCACTGCACTGATGCTATTTTAAATTGCATTACTGATTAATTCGTATTTTCAACCCAATGAATTTCCACACTTTCCTCCAAATTTGTTTGATTATGAGGAAACATTCTCTTTTGAAAGATAATGTTGAAGTCTTCAGAAGAGCTGTGTGTCATATCTTCAGCTGGTATTAATGAACACTCTCTTCCACATGCAATGGGTTAATAAAAATTTGGCTGTCTGGGGCTCTGGTTCTCTTTCTGCCTGGCTAGCAAATTATGCAAGTCCAATTGATGTTACTTACACCATGTTGGTATTAGAATTATATATACACATATATATGGACTAAACTTTGATAAGAAAATGTATCATTGGTGTCCTTTACCTGTTTTCTTTAAGGATTATAATCACAGAGAATTTGTGCCCCATAAGCTTATACTTGCCATTGCTTATCAAATATTCCTTTTCTGGAATTATGTAACATTGGTCAAAAACACAGAACAAAAAAGTTTGAAGATAAAAAATGTCATAAGGCTGATACAATGTCTGCATAGACAAAGGCATCTGATCATTATGGGGCACATTTTCCCCACTAACAAAAGTTTATTGGCTGTATCTTTAAAACTGACAGTGTCTTTCAGAATCTATCAAATGTATCATAACATAAGCTATCAAAATAAATAAAATATAAAGTGCATACTTCTTAGGGACATAATTTCCAAGTACATAAACTTTTATCTTACTTTTGAAAAAATGTCAAATCACTTGGAGCAGCACTTTAAAAAATATGATTTATGGGAAAGGCTTCTTTTACAGGCTCTGAGAACTCTATAAAAAGTCTTTCAAACAGCAGGACTACCAGAACTTTTAAAAGAGAACGTTATAAAGCAGATTATGGATGAGAGCAGGTGAGACAGAATCATGGTCGCTGCACTCAATCAAATGTATCTGCATCTGGCAAGTAGCTCTCAGAATTAAGTAAGTTGCAGCTGAAGGAAGATTCCTGCAAGTTCTCAATTTGCATTCCCCAGATCTGATCTTTGCAGCACAATAGAGGCTGCCACACTGCAGAGCCACCAGCAAGCCCAAGCACAGAAGATGCTCTGGGTGCTCAGGTGAGGACCTCGCAGCTGAAGCAAAGAGGTTGATATGCAAACAGTCCAGTCACACACACAAAAAATACTGCTCTTTTTATTAAAGCCACTTCTTTTTGTCAGAATCACAGCATGTGAGACTATTAATTATTTACACTGGGGTTACCTCACACCAAACATTAGAGCTTGTCAAGGTGATTTCCTGTTACAGCTCGTGGTCACTGCTAACCTGGACAGCCTTGGAGCTGTGAACCTGCCAGGATAACTGATGCAACTCCTCTGTCCTGGCTCTGTGCAGACTCTCCTTTCATTCTCCCCAGGCTTGCTGGGCAGAGATGTGTCTGGGAACTGCAGCACCGTGCTACATTTGACAGCCTGAAATAAAAGGCAGTTCAGCTCAGTTTCAAAGGTTGTTTTTAATCTCCTCCAACTCCAGCTGCCTAGAGTGAGGTGAGGAGACTAAGATAATCATCTAAGCTCTCTCTGTAGAAAAGGAACAGAGATATCCCAAGAGTGAGATTTAAAAGATAATTTTATTTCAAACTCATGTAATAGAACAAGACAAGATGTCCTGTTCAAGTGCTTCATTTTTTCTGTTGACTCTCAAGGAAACTTAGATTAATTCAGATTAGAAACCTAACTTCTGGATGAATGTGAGACAGCTCCTGGTTATTTTGATATAGAATTGCTTAAGAACAGCTGTGGGAGCAGCCTTATACAGACAGCACTAAGGATAATTCTTGCTTCTGGCAATTCACAAATTAAGCTAAACTAAAATCCCATTTCACCTATAAAACTATTTTAAAAGATGCTTTTTGGGTTCATATTATACATCTTAATGGGAGAAGGGTGCCATATGGAGGGATTTCATTTTGTTGAGAGATACTCATTGCTCTTATCTTCTTTATGTACTGCACAGAAACTGAAAGCAAACAATGCTTATATATTTTGTGCAAGCAATTTCCATTTTAAATACAGAAAGCTTTATTAATAAAGCAATGGGATACTGAAATACTAAAATGAGAGATCCGAGAGTAAAGGCTCTTTTAACTCAGTTAACATCATCTAGCTGTATGTAGTTATCTTGCATTTATTTATTTGCATATATGGACCATGGCACTTTAAAACATCATGTATTATTTTCCAAGGATCATTTTCAAGGGGAAATTGTAATTTGCCAAATACAACTGCCATATAAAATAATAGCTAATGTAACCATAAGATGAAACTGCTGTCAAGTTGTTTACCAACTGTCCAGGATAATCAAACATGGTCTTGTGATTATTTTTCTGTTCTGTTTGAGAAAAAAAATTTATTTGACTTCCAAATCCAGGCTTTTGTTTCAGTAGTCTTTGAATTCTGGGAGTTCAGAAGTGTTTTGTAGCCTCTATGCCAAAACAAAGTATTTTAGGCAGTCAAAAGTGAATCTCATCAAATGCTCCATGGCCAAGAAATGTCTGCTGATACAATGGAGGAGAAATCCTTCAGCAAGGAGGAGAGGAAGGAGCATTCTTCACATTCTTCCTCATTTAAAAAGCAGATCAAAGGCATGCAGCTTTACCTCACTCCTATCTATACAGAAAGCTGCTGCGAAAAACCCCACGTACTTATCTAATATTTTTGGTGATATTGCCACTATCTGAGTGTTTTCTGCTTTATTTCCCACTTCCCATATATGCCCTAAACCACAAAATGTTTGTCTTTACTTCCAAAGCCCTTCCCACCAAACTGCCTCATTCTTAGAAGTTCCCTACAGCCATCTGCAAAGCTGTCTTAATTATCTCATTTCAGATCCTGTCTTTGATATGTTGCTTATAGAAAACCCATAGCTGGCCTGCTGCTTTCCCTTGAACACTGACTTTTTGGCTGCCCAGTACTGTCACATTGTTTCCTTATGTTCCCCCGTCTGTCTAGACCCATCTGTTGTCTCTTGTTTTGTACTTAGATTATAAACCCTATGGCAGCAAAACTGCCTCTTTGTTCTGAGTTCATTCAGTGCCTAAAACAATGCAGGCTTGACCCATGATTAAGGCTTCCCAGCACTAGAAAAAAAGCCCCACAAAATAGCAAACATTCTAACAAATAACCCAGCTGGAGTGCCGGAAACAGACACTGCCTTGCAGACATCACAACACAGACGAATCAAATTCCACCAAAACTGAATTACTCAGCAGTACTGGTCCATTTGATCACCACTGAAAAATAGCCTTCATGTTTCTCTTGCTTTTCAATCTAGCTCACAGTTGTGGCTTTTAGCTAAATAATGTCTTCTCTGGACAAAACTTGTCAAACTGTTGCATTGTGTGCTTTAGGTACTGGGACTCTGCTTACTTTGTCTTGGCTCTTCCAAAGTAAGCAGGTTTAGAACCTCCCTTTCTCTCTTTTTACCAGAAAAAGCTGGAGTTTGAAACCAGTTTCCTTGAGGCCAACTTGGGTGCAAGGAGATGTTCACTCTCAGCTTCCCTGCTTTAGGGCATCACAGGCTTCTGGTGTGATCCTCAGCTCATGCCAGAACCACAGAATCTGCTGAGTTGGAAGGGACCCACAAGGATCACTGAGCCCAAGTCCTGGCCCTGCACACCCCCAGGAGTCACACCATGTGCCCATGAGCATTGTCCAAATGCTCTTTGAGCTCTGTCAGGCTTGGTGCTGTGACCCCTTTCCTTGGGAGACTGTTCCAGTGCCCAGCCATGCTCTGGGATAAGAACCTCCTCAGGGAGGAACAGCCTCAGCCTTGCCTGGGGTCCTGCTCTCTCTGCTCCAGCTCATCTACTGCTTTCTGTCCATCTCTGGCCAGCTTGGATTCCAAGCCCAGCTCCTCAGGCTCCTCTGTCCAGATCCCCACAGCAGTGCAAGGAATGCTCATGATCACCCAGCCACCTCTCTGATATGTGAGAGGGGACAGAAGGATTAAGAAACCAACGTGGGCAGATCCCAGAGGAAAACAAACCACCACTTATGTCTCTGGATACAGCAAATGATGGATCCTACACCATCTCCAAGACCCCAAGGATGCAGAATCCGAGTCCTCTGGGACTGACCAACACAGCAAGGGAAGGTGACAATGCTCACAGCACCCTCACAGGCCCCTGCAGATTCTGGCAAGGGACACAAGAGTGGTTATGTCCTCATTCCCATCTCAAGGCTGTCTGTCTACAGAATTTGGGACAGGATTTCTCCTGTGGTTCTTGAAGTGCTGATTAATTTAATTAACTTTTTCATGAAAGTAAAATAGGGCATAAATTTTAGCTGTATTCCTATGAGATTACTAACAGACTTCTTCAAGCACCTCTCTTTCATATTGTCAGGGTTTTTTGCTGATTTGATTACATAAAAGAAGTGGCAGCATGATGACTGCTAATTAGAACTCTCAGCTTATTATCAGTCCACTTTTTTATAGGTTTCATATTAGCAGATCAATACAAAAACATAATGTGTGTACAGCTACATTTACCTCCAGAAATGAAATCTCTCTAGTTCATACATGTCACCTTTAAAATCTTTTAGCCTTAAGAATTGCTATGAAAAAAATGAAAAAGGAATACAGAAAAATCTAAAACTTCAGCTTGAAAGGGAAGTTTCACTACAAATAAAGTTTTATAACTCTAGTGATCAGGAATGTCCTTGAGGTGAGAATTTTTGATGATATCATTAACAAGCAGTGGCACTACCTCTATGCAGGCACCAGCTATAAATTATGCTTTACATACAGTCACTGTATATTTCTCAGGGATTCAGGACCTCATCTAGAAGGTTCTGGAGATACTCAGCACCGATGGACTTCAACAGGAGCTGAGATGTCCAGCAGTCTGCACTACCATGATCCCAAACCATAACTCTGCAGAGCATGCTGAAATAATCATGAGGTAAGTACCTGGTAATTTCTCTTTTCTAGCCAAAGTGCACATTACACGTTAATTACAGTTAAGCCACCTAAGCATAATTGTCAAGTATTCTACAGAAACATGCAATTTCTATGCAGACTGCATTTGGCTGAAAACTCCATTAATCTACTGTGTTATTCTATCTTGCCATGTATATGTGGACAATGCAAACCAAGCCATTAACAAACCAAATAACCCTGAAAGAACATTGAGTTTTTATTGCTGCCACAGACTCACCTTCAAAGAATGCCAAAGTAGGTTGAAGTATGGAAGAGTGGATTATGAAGGACACAAGGATACATTTCTTTATCTGACAAGCACAACGCTTAAAGAAGTAAACTCCAATACTCTGGTTTCCCTTCAGTTACTTCTGAATTTCACAATAAAATGCTAATGATATATCCAGGTGGCAAAAATTCTGTTTTAACAGCTGCATCAACTGCACAAAACTCAAAAGCAGTATCTTAACAGATCAACAGCTCTCTGTAATATTATCTTTGTAGCATGCAATTTGTTCCCAGTGATAATTAGGTATTTGGAGACACAACTAATTAGAAAGAAATGACTGAATGATTTTTCATTTGCTGAGAAATCTACTGTCAGAAATGGAGATCCACTATGGGGACTAATGTAATTCTGGTGCTAGAATTAGTGTCAGACAGATAAGAGAAAATGTGGTTTAAACTACGTAGATGGTGAAATAATGTACCTACACAGACCTCCACACTGTTAACATGTGCAGTGATATACTCTTCTCCAAATGGAACAATTCTCTTTGTAATATGCATTTCATAGGTGTGGGTGCTGAGGAGAGGAATATACAAGATTTAGTACAAGATGCAGTGGAATAGTTTTTTTCCATTAAATAGATATTTCCCAGTCTAATTTGGGATAACAGATAAAAGATTCAAGGGACCATTAGTTCTTGAAGGCATTTGTTTCCTCTTATTTTCATGTACTAACTGCAGGGCTCTATCTCTGTTTGCCTTTGCTGCTGCATTGCCTGTCACTAGAATACATCTTTAACTGTATATCACTTTTCCTCTGGATTTTATTTACCATGTCACTCACTAGCTAGCTCCATATAAGTATACCTCAAGCTACTGGAAAAGAGCATTCTCCACATTCACTACTAATATCATTCCATAGATTGAGTGGAGTGCTTTATGAGAGATGTTGCTATCATCTAAAGACAAATCATGTCTATGACATATTCAGCCAGCTTTTACCCAGGGCTTAAAGTCATTCATCTACAGCACTAAAATGTTTAAACTGGCCCCACAGCATTCTTCTTCTGGGAAACTGATAGTTCTTTTTGTGCAGCAACAGAAAGCTCCTCATTTCCTCAATTCCAGGTGTGTTTACACACACACATCCCCCACCCTTAAACGTGCATCCAACAGCATCCACAGTCAGAAGACAACATTAAGATATATGTGAGTGGGAAGAGCAAACATTCAAACATTGCAGCTGTTTGTACAAACACAATTTTGTCCTTTCTTATGGTCCAGCCTGTGCAATGAACGTTGCAGGTGTTCTGCAGAAACACACAACAATATCACACTATTGAAGGCTGTATCACAATGCACACACCCAGGGGAAGGGAGTAAGGGCTGCACAGACAAATCTGGCAAACCATTACTTCCAAAAACTTGGNATTTTTGCTGTTTGTTTGCTTTAATGAACAAACTTTAAAGGTTTCCTAGCTCAACTGCAATGTTCTCCCCTGTGCCCTACTGCTTGATATTGGACAAATCAGCTGCATCATACAACCCTTCAACTTTGTGTTCAGGACCAAATATATGAATTGTCAGCAATAATCCCATGGGTGAAAATTATCTATTCTCTGGTCTCCCAGATATGGCAAAGTGATAATGTTCCATGGCAGGTCTGGAGGATGTGGCCGAGGAGCAGAACCTTGACTGTTTCTCCTTTTTTCCCACTGCTCCAGCAGCACCAGCACTTCACAGTGCAGCTGCTCTGGTCAGCAACCTGCACCTGTATCCTTAACACTGTTGGAGTTCAGCTATTATTTTGGTCTGCCACCAATTTTTCCTATGAGGTGCAGCTAAAAGGAAGAAAATTGTAATGTTCTACAGTTTATGAGTCCACCAAATTGGACTGAATTCAGCAAACAAAGAAATGGTACTTCTTTAGTTCATGGTGTTTTGTTTTGGTTTTTTGTTTTTTT